>CM034149.1:116673572-117173454 GCA_019776745.2 Taxus chinensis | reverse complement strand
TTGGGAAACAAGATGTTTTTGAGAGATTTAATTGCATATGTATCTGTTGTTGTTGAGATATAAGGATGTTAGATTAATTTTTCATGGGATGAGTGGGGATGTGAGTATGGGGTGGTTGATGATTAACTAAAATTAACTATCTAATGTGGTGTGGGGATAGTTAATCTAAGAGATGAACAACTCTAAATGAAATAAATAAATGGAGTAAAGAAGTGTGTAAATGAGCTAAATAGCTATGAAAAAGGAAATGCTAACCATCATATGCAAGAGAGAAGAGAAAAAAACTCATCTAAATAACGAGTGCTTGTAGGACTGTGTCACAAAGGTGCCTGAAAAATTTGGAGGTGGAAATGACTTTGCAAATGCTCCAAAAATGATGGATCTAGAGGATCTAGCTAGAATGGAGCACCTGGAGAGGGACAAACGCACCTACAGCTTGCGGGCGCTCTGGTCGTTAATATGGGTGCCCTAATCTGTAAAAAATCTCTTAAATTGATCTTCATAAGGCTAGGACATGGTCTGAAACCATTTTTGTCTGTCACATCAAGTTCGTTGTCCTGTACTGGATGTTGTCAATAATCCAAGATGATGAGAAGACTTGTAGAATACCAAAGGAAGTATCAAAACTCTAAGAAAAAGAAAGATGCAAATGAATGGGTCAGACTGACCTCATTTGTCACAACAATGAGCTTACTAACTGAGCGTTGCACTACATTTCAGACCCAAATATAGTTCTAGTGAGTGTTTGCATAACGTACTCTAGGTGTTCTTGTGTCAGTCGCACATTGTGAAGTAGCGAGCAATAAATATGTGTAGAAAATGTAATAGAATGTGTGCGTGAAATAGAATAGAATCCCTCCCCCTATGAAATGTGATGCAGACGTCCAATTCTTGTGCCTTGATGATGGAGCTATGTGGATGTAAATGACCTCCAATGCAATAGATGAATGCAACTCTAGATGAGTGATAGTAGTAAGTGATGCTTGGTCCCTCGTTATAGTCTCATAACTTCATGTTTATAGGGTTCTCTTGGTATAATTTTGGAATTAACCCCAAAAAGGTGGACGACAAGAAAGATAAAGATCTCAAACGGCTAGAAAGAGCCCAAAAAGAGGCAAGAAAGTGAAAAAAGAACTGGGGCACCTTTGGTGGGACCAAGGCTCCCATGGGTGCCCTAATATTAATCTAGGTACCCTAGTCAAGACTAAAATGACAAAAGATGACATAAGCTGACTGTGCATATGGGCGCAAGAGGTCTGTAATGATGAAATAAAATAAAACAAGATGGCCAAAAGATGGGGGTTATTTAATACTTTCTTCATTCCAGAACCTTCTAAATAGTAGTATGAGATTGTGATAAATAATATCTAAAGTGCATGATTTTGTGAGTACATTTTACCCCCACTTTATGTTTTGAATGGAAATCTTGGTAACATAAAGTAGATAGAGATGCACACCTAATGTCCATGAAGAGTGTAGTAGAAACGTGATGAAGGACTAGACAAAGCATGAAATGACAAAAGGATGGAGGAGAATAGAAAATAAAGATGAAAAATGCACAAAGAAAAAGTGATAAGAGTCAACCTAGGGTGAAACACATGTGTATCTGTTGCGGTGTGTGATGTACCTACATGGTTAGTAAAGCATGTGTTGTCACGAAATGTTGTTGTTGAAGTTGTTTTTATTACCCCAATTTGACTGTTTGTTTCTCATACGGTCAGACTTGAAATGAGAAAATGATCTAGTCTTCAAATATATATGTATGTATGTGTAAAAATGCAGTGTAAAAGACACATGTATATGAAAGCATGTAAATGGAAAATATAAATGGAACATGTGCACCTGATCCATGTCAAGAGAAAGGGTGTAGAAGGATATCATGTATTGTAATTTTTTTGGGTGATCTCATGCATTAGGATGAAGAATTGTAGGGAGGAAATGCTCTGTGTTTTCCAAGCTCTAAATTCTTCCCTGAACAGTGTGTGAAGATATCTCTGTATCATGCCCTAGTTTTTTGGGTGACCCGACGCCATTGGCTGAAGTAGTGTAGGAAGGCACACCCACCGTAACTTTGAAGCTTGTAACTGCTTCCCTGAATGCTAAGGAAACCATGTCTTGTAAAAGACAATTGTGTATGGGGTTCGTAGATTAGTCTATGAACCCACTTGTTGAATATAAAACTAAACCGAACAGGTGTAGAATTATTATGCTAGTATGTTAAAAAACCCCAAATGATACCCCCTCTTTGGGGGGCACACATGATGTCACTAATAGGATAAATGTGGCCTCAAAAGAGGACCAACCATGCATGTACGCTATAACCCTGGAAATTGCTTGGTAAAAACCAAGGCACACATAAACAAGAAGGCTAGCCAAATATAAATGTAAACATACATGCATATAGAAAACAATGTGTAAGCTACACAAACAATGTAAAATCTACCAAGCAATTTAGTAAATACGCAAGAAGACAAAGTACGTAGCACAAAGTGGGCTGCAAACATGGGACATCACTCACGATGTCATAAGACATGCAAGGCCATTATGTCCGCCAACATAAAAACAAGTGTGCACACCAAACAAAGGGTGAAGGCCCGCATACAAAATTAAATAATAACAAACACTATAACAAACAAGTATGGAAGCCAAATATCCATGTATAACAAATGTTACACATGAACCATCTATTAGCATGTTAGAAAGATAGCGAGTATGTCAAAATCATGTAGATCCAAGTAATGTAAAGTGTTAAGTACAAAATGAAACAATAGCACTTGAAAACGAGATTAATTGTGGATGCCCCCAGTGACCAATGTAGAAAGGGTAGAAGGTGAGCATCCATGCTACATATAAGATACCTGTATATCATGTAGAACAGGTGTGAATGTGTGTGTATGATATAGGTACATGACATACAAGTAAGGTAACTAGCATGTGTAATAAGGTGACCATGAACAAGCATAAGTAAGCAAGAGTATAGAGCAATCATAATATGTGGTATGATTGTGGATGGATGAACTGGAATGAAAAATGAAGTGATAGGAGTTGCACGTGCCCCCTGAGTGAATGGAAATGAATACATTGAGGTTCATTTGGTTTTCCCCCTCAGTAGTCAAGAATGAACCCTAAACGAGAGTGTGTCATCGGGAAATGGTTCTAATAGTGTGTGTTATGTCTAGCATGTTGAGAGGATCATGTAGGTGTAGTGATAAGATGTGACATAGCGAAGATGTGTGTGCGTGAACCCTATAGCCAAATTGTATATCAAAACCATATTGAACGTGTAAGATAATAGGTGATTTAGCCTAAGCATATATCACTATAAGATGAATGTATGAGTGATGACTTATCCCTAAGTAGTATATCACTACTAAGATGTAAAGAGGGAGTGGTGATGTAAACTAAGGTATATACTACTACAAAATCATAGAATAGGTGACGATTTATCCTAAAGTTTATGTCACTAAACTAAGTAATTCCGCAAGATGATAGGTCAAACTAGTAAATGTGTGATGAGTGTAAGGCCCATTTGATTGGTAAAACCTTGGCAGTCGAGTATGGACTGAGGAACTAAACTGCATCATCGGATAATGAGTGCAATGCGCATAAAATACAATGTCGTATATATAACAAAAAAATATGACCATGTGATGCAGTGGAATGTGTAAAGACGCGATGTGTAGAATGCAATGCACAATATGTGTAGAATGTAAAAATGTAAGGTGAATAAAATGTGTGAATATGCGATATGTAGGATGCAAATGCAAAATGTGTAGAATGCGTAAAATGGCATGTATATAGATGAACTAGTTATGTAGTATGTATGTACACTATGCTAGACTCTTATAGGATGATGACTATATAGTATGTAGAATAGAAAATGCACAGTGTAATATGTATGATATGGAGATAAGTGAATAATGCAGTATGTAGGATAAGTAGTGTAGGAGGTAAGATGCATAGAAAATGGTGTATTCCTAATGACGACTAGCATGATGTATGATGTAGAAAGGCAAAAATGTGAAAATGTTATAGATTAAATGTAGAATGTATGGTGTATGACACGTAATGTACAATGTGTAATGCCTATAGTGTAGTGTGTGGGGTTCATGTGTAGTAAGCCCTCAATAGTCAAGTGTGAACCGAAGCACAAGAGTGTGTCATTAGGTAATGCCGATGCCAAAGTATGAATGAATATTGGTAAGTTGTGAAGTTGAATAATGTAAAGATGAGCTATGATTAAATGTTATAATGATGTATATGTAAATGCTAATAATGCGATGCAACACTACATAGGAATGATAATTCAAGAATGTGGGATATGTATATGATGCTAATGTGATGAGGGGGTGGGGATGTGTGAGCTATATGCCCCCAAGTATGCATGGTAAAAAGATATCATGTAATGTCATCAAGAAGATCATTGCATCTCAGGATTCAAAGTCTACTAGAGTAAGCGTTAGTGACTTGATAAGCAATAGTGTGAGGTGGTTCATGTAATGAGCCATTAAGGTGTAAGTTGTACATTCCCATAACATATTCCTCATTAGTGAATGGAGGCAAGTGGACAACCGTGGGCATACCAAGGAGTGAGGTTTTGGGGTGTATCCAGGAAATAATCATTGTAAATAAAATACATCCGAAAGGGCATAGGAAATGAAATGTGAGCTAAGATGATGAGCGTCTATTGTACCATCCAATATAATCTAACCAGAATTGTACTAGGCGTAAGTGATGAAGAGTGAGGAGTACATGATAAATAGTTGTAAGATGAAAGACACGCAAACCATAAGTAGTGAGTAATACGAACAAAGCCATAATAAATATGAGGAAGCACATGATGTAGGATAGAGGTCCTCAAAATCAAAACCTAAGAAATCTAGACCCTCATGTGTACATATAGTGTCATCGCATGTGGGATCAAATGGAATGTGTTCCCAGTATGAATTATTCATGAGGAGTGTGCAAGTGAATGGTGGGCATGCTAAAGTAGGTAATGTATGTTGAGGTGAATGTGATAGAATGACATCCATAGACTGGACATGCCTCTAATAAGGAATCATAGCAGTAGTAGTAGCAGGTGGCATACAAGAAATTGCATCTATCAAAAAATGGTGCCATCAAGTGGTGGTAAGTGAGGTGGTTCTTCCTAGGTTGGGGATCATTTGTAATATATATGTGCGGGATAGGAAGATTAGTATTAGGATCCTCGATCACAATACTGAAATGGATCACAGTCATGAAAAATGGTATGCTCCATACTCTCATGTAATAATTTGACATAATTATGTACAGTAAAGGTGACAACTTGCATGGCATGAAGCTACATGGCCTTCCAAAAGACAGTTGTAGGAAATTGGGAAATCAACAACAAAAAGATAGTGTGGACAATATTTAGGACCAACAGTGATAAGAAATGTAATGTGACCAAGACAAAGATAGAAAAAACCATCATAAGCATGTAGTGAAATACTATATATACTGACATTATGAGTAGTAAGGTCTAATATCTCGAGGAATGACATAGGACACAAGTTAAGTTCAGATCCATTATCAGTCAAAGTACGCTTGACATATACATTATGAATGTGAGATATGATATGAAATGGTGGATCATTATCAAAAGTGTGAACATCAGAGGGGAGGTTAGACTTAAATATTATATGTGAGAAAAAGCATTCAGACAAAGGCTCGATAAACTGCGTCTAGGTGCATGTCCACACGAATGCGAGTAGTAGCAAGAAAATGTTGGACTCTATATAGTAAATCTGGATTGGCAAGCAAATAATCGTTGATTGAGATACTCATGATGATCAAAACCTAGGGTGACAAACAATGCCTAGAGAATCTACAAGCGTGAATGATCGAGTCGGGTTCACTAAAATGATTAACTAAAATTAACTAATTATGTAGTGTGGGGATAGTTAATCTAAGCTATGAACAATTGTAAAAAGTAAATAAATGTAGTAAAAAAGTATGTAAATGAGCTAAATAACTATGAAAAAGGAAATGCTAACCCTAATGTGCAAGAGAGAAGAGGAAAGAGCTCAGTTGAATAGATAGATGCTCGCAGGGACTAGTCGTAGAGGTGAATAAAAAATTTGGAGGTAGGAATGATTGTGCAGAAGGTCTGAAAAGGATGGATCTGGAGGATCTAGCTAAACTGTAGCACCTAGAGAGGGACTAGGGCACCTACGGGTGCTCTGGTCTAAAATTTGGGTACCCTGGTCTGTGCAAAAGATCTGAAACTGATCTTCACAAGGATAGGAGGTGGTCTAAAACCCTCGTTATCTATCGCATCAGATTTTTTGTCATGTATCAGATGTCACCAATAATCCAAGATGAAAGAAAGACCTGTGAAAGACCCTAAAATAAGTATCAAAACCCTAAAAAATAAAAATGTAAATGAATGGGTCAGACTGACCTTAGCTGCCACAACAGTGGGCTTATTAACTAAGCATTACACTACATTTTGGACCCAATTGTAGTTCTATGTGAGTGTGTGCATAATGTGCCCTAGGTTGCTCTTGTGTCAGTTCACACTTTGTGAAGTAGCGAACAATAACTATGTGTAGAAAATGTAATAGAATGTGTGCATGAAATAGAATAGAATCCCTCCCCCTATGAAGTGTGATGTAGATGTCCTAGCCTTGTGCCTTGATGATGGAGCTATGTGGATGCAAATGATCTCCAATGCAATAGATGGATGCAACTCTAGATGAGTGATAGTAGTAAGTGATGCTAGGTCCCTCATTATGGTCTCATAACTTTATATTTATAGGGTTCTCTTGATCTAATTTTGTAATTAACCCCGAAAAGGTTGACCAAAAGAAATATAAAGATCTCAAATGGCTAGAAAGAGCCTAAAAAGTGGTGGGAAAGTGCAAAAAGGATCGGGGCACCCTTGGTGGGACCAGGGCACCCACGGGCGCCCTAGTACTAATCTGGGCACCCCAGTCGAGGCTAAAATAACATGGGATGATAGAAGTTGACTGGGCATATGGGTGCAAGAGGTCGGTAATGATGAAATAAAATAAAACAAGATGGCCAAAAGAAGGGGGTTAATTAGTACTTTCTTCACTCAAGAACCTTCTAAATAGTATTATGATTCTAGGATTAAATAATGTCTAAAGTGCATAATTTTTTGTCTACAGTTAAAATGATTGACTAGATTGATTAGGGAATTTGTGGTGAAAAAGAACCCCTAAGTGGAGGTTGGTGAGTTTGGTTAGACTCCAGAAGGATGATGTTGTGAGGTGATAACACTTGTGTGGACTTGGGATGTACAAAATAAGGACATTCAAGTTTGATCGTGATATTCAGGTGGTGAAGGAAGTAGATGAGATTCTTGCAAATTTTGGGTAGGGGTGTTAATGAAGATAGTGGATGAAGAAGTTATGGGGATGGAAGAAGTGGGTGTGGTGTTGATGCGGGGAAGATTGGGAGGAATGGGAACCACTAGTTGAGTGGATTGGTGATTTTTAGGGATTGTAGAGGAAGATTGGTGGGAGCCAAGTTCACGTTGCATCATGGCACAAGATCATTCATATCTATTGGGAACGAATTCACACCAAGTTGAGAGGTGAGGACCTGAGTGGATTTAGGATGATAGTGATAAGCATAAATTTTTTGAAGGGGGGTTCATCGATGGGAAGGTTGTTGGATTTATGAAGAAGGTAGTCATGAAGAGCGATAAGGTTAATGTCCAGGAGTTCTTGGAACTCCAAGGATCTGTGAAGGATAAGGGGAGGCCCAAAGGTTTATTAAGGAAGTGGTAAATGGGGATGTAGTTCAGTCTATAAGGTAAGAAAAACTTAATGGATCTTGTCTCAACATGGGGGTTCGTTTGGATAGGTTGAGATTCATGGAGGGGGAGAAACATAAATCATAGGTTGTGTGATCGAAGAAGAAGTGACTAAGGGGGTGGAAGAGATAATGGAAAGGGATGAAGCTTTTTAGGAGGAAGTGTTGGAAATATGAATGTTGTTGGATGGTGTGATTTGTTCCATTTTTCTTTCTTGTAGAACGTGTAATAATAGGGCATGAAATAATAAGACAAGAAACTATGTTGATTTTTAATATTTCAAATAAGTCACACAACAAAGTTTTAATTGTCTTGGCTTATTAGAAGAATGTGAAAAAGAAAGGAACATGGGCTCAAAGGGAACTTAGGAAATGGAAAAACTATGGATGGTTTTAGGTTGTTTTACTGACAGTGTCCTCAATATAACTGAAGGTACGTGAGGCTAAAATTTGATGATGAGTTATTGGTATGGGGCTTAATATTAGGGCCTACCATTGTACTTAATCACACTACAATGATAAGGGTGTCAGGTAGCTTAGCCAATATACTGATAGTCAAAAAATTTATAACGTGGTTAGAACACCGCAAAAAATTTCCTATTGGGTGTTGAAATCCCAATAGTTTAACCTGATAGAGGATGTTTAAGATGTGTAAATTGATGTGTGGATTTTGGATGTGTGTGAAAGAAGTGAATGTAAACAATTAATCCTCATAGTTAGAATATGTTTTCAAGAAATTATGAAGGGGTTCATTTTAAGTCCCAAACGGAAACATGAAATTTGATGAAATCAAGCAGACAAAGAAGGGAGAGATGAAAAAAGAGAAAATAGGGAAAAATGAAGAATACTTGGATATCGTTATTTTTATTTTTTATTTTATTTTAGTAAGTGCGTTATTGATCCAAGTGGGAAAACCACCATGCACACAAGAAAAGAGAGCTCCCACCTATGAGGATAGTAAGAAATAAATAGAAAATGGAAATGGAAATGAAAGCAAATGAAACCAAATGAAAGAATTCACCAAAGAAGGGTGGGTCCCACTGAGAATGCCAAAATGTTAATCTAATTTTATTTCTCATGTTCCAGATTAGTGAAATGGTAACAAATAAAATAAGTAATTCTAATAATGAGAGCATTTAAGGCTACCTCTAGATGAGATTATGATGGATATGGGTGTAAAAGATCCTCCTCGGAGCGAGCTTGATAACCTGCACAATAAAAGAGAAACTAAACACAAAAAAATGGATTGGTAGATAGGATGGCGGGTTACCTTAAAAAAAATAGTCCCAAGAAGTAAAAATTTCCTAGGATGGATGTCAACCCACTTTGATAAAAGATAGATAAAATGACAATTGATAAATGATAAGATGCAATAAAATCTAAACTAAAACAAAGAATCTTAAATGAACTAGATAAGATACAATGCATATATGATAATAGTAAATAATGAAAACTGAACCAAACTTGATCGGGTCAATGGTGACCTAAGACTGCTAGGCATAGTCAATGATGATTGAAATATCTAAAGGAGTGTCATGAAGATTATTTTGGATGGATGAAGATGCTGAGGTATTGCAATGGTTCTGGATCTAATCATAATAGAAAGGATGTAAGAAATTTTTTGGATGAGATGATGAGGATGACAAATATTGATTCGATCGATGGAGACTGAGTTGAATCAATGACGACTAGGGGTGAAAGGTCAGATCCAGACTTTTGAATAGGTGGATCAGAGAAGCAGAGGGATATGGAAATTCAGTCAACAAAATATAGGTGGTAGATGATGTAGAGAACTAAAGATAAGAAAATTTGGGACAGGGTCGATGGAGACTGGGTGAGTTGAGGATGACTGTATGCGATGGAGAAAAAGTCTGAGACAACAAGTGTGCATAATAACAAGATTGAAAGATATAATATATAGAGTGATCAGAAGATAGATAGTTGGAAGGATGTGAAATATATAATAAAATATATGTGGATCAGGTCAGTGACAATTGTGTACAGTCTATGGTTACCAAGAAGGTATCTAGGGTTTGATGGATGAAAATGGATGGAAAATATGAATTGTAGAGAAAGACTGATAATGATTGATGCAAGGGCAGATCTCTGGGATGAATGGTAAACCTGTAAGACTGAAAAAAAATGGTGATGAAATGGAAATTGGGACTCAAAACAAAAAAATGTGATGCCAACCAATAAGAGGAATCCAAATATTCAAAGGTGATACACAAGATCTCTAAAGTAGCTCTAAGGTGGTAATAACAGCTATAAAGAAGAGTTAGAAATGAAGTCAAGATCACAAGAAATCCTGAAGTCTCAAAAATTACATCCTCAAGAGAGGAGGGGTATGGGCATGTTTATAGGGTCAACAAAAACCCGGATGGGTCACTAGTGACTGTGGTAGTCCATTGATTTGGGTAGTGAAGGATTGATTAGCTTGAGAGAATGAGCACTTATGAGGTGAAATTCAGTATTCAGGTGGTTAATGCGGGTTTGGGATGCCTTGGGAGGATAAAAGCTGGTTGAGGGATATGAACACATTAAATGGGGGTAGATGGGAACCTTAAGATGATAAAAGGGTGCTTAGGGAGGATAAAAGGGTTAATGAATAGGTTTAGGGATACTTAAGGGTGATTAGAGATGTCTAGGGAAAACAAATTAATGACATGACTAGGATGCGATTAAGGTAGAAGAATTAAAATTAGAGGGATAAATTAAATTTAGAAGGGAAAGGGGGATTTTAATGAGAAGAGATGTATGTATGTGAGGAATGATGACAAAGGGGATTAGATGTGCGATGAGGGTATGAGATACTAAAAATTGGTGTCTACATGCACTTGGAAAACATCTTGTTCACACACATAGCAGAGAGATAAATTCCACACAAAGTAAAGAGTATGATAGGGAGATACTTGTCATTGTTGTTATAGATTGATGATTGATTAATGACATATTGGTTGATATGGGTGCACACATTATTACTATTAATGTATGTAACAAGATGGTGTGCCCCATACTTCATACATCTCCTCACATTTTTTTATGGAAAAAAAGACTCATGCATTTCCTATAGGGGTGCTAAAAAATACCATCATTAACATTACAAGGGTAAAATTTAAAGGAGATTTTGAAGTAATAGCTTTGGACTAGGTATAAAATTTCCCAGATCTTTAAGTAAGACCTTGATGTTACAAAAATAATTTGAATATGTGCTTTAATAAGTTTCATATTATTTGAAAATGATTTCTAATACATAGTCATTCCAATGAACAAAATTCAAGGGCCACCTTATGTCAAGTATGTAAATGATGGATAAGACTTAAACCACATATACAACATCAAAGATGAGAGTTTGGGGAATTTTGACCTAACTCTTGAAGTGTTACTACAATGGGATGATGCACACTCAGTGTTAGATATGAGCACAACTTGTGAAAATTGGGCACATGGTTATTATGAACTGATTATGTGAGATTATGGGGCTATCAATTCAAAAAAATGACCCTCACCTAGTTTTATAAAAAATAAATGAATGAAGTATATGAGCCTCCTTGGAAAAAAAACCTAGCTCCTTTTCCAAATTACCATGGTGGAGGAAACATATAGAATTTCCTTGAATAAATGGATTATATATCATTAGAGAATGAACACATCAACATAATAGTGTATAATCTATGAGGAAATACAATACGATGGTGGGAAAATCACCACCCTATTCTAACTTCATGGGATCAAATTTAAAAATCCATGTTAGTTAGATTTGAGCATTCTAATTGCATTCAAGTGTTGCCAAGTATAGTGGAGACACCAAATTGGAAGAACCCATCTAAACATGTGAATAATATTAGAAAGAGGGACCATTATCTCTACCACCCCCCTTTTGGACACATGATTTATACTAGACTCTATATGATTGAGTGTGTAATTGGTATATAGATTGTGAATCATGTAGAGAAACAATTGTTTGGGGGGATTTGAAATCTACTTTTGTGCATATGTCTCCCGTACACCAAATCTGCACCAATCTCTCCAATGGATTTAAAATGTGATATTTGGGGATGATACTATTTGGTAAGGACCTATTATTTCATTTAAAAAATAAAAATGAATGAATTTTAACAAGACATGAATAACGCAACATGAAAATCAATTCTAGTGAGGAAGATGAAGAAATATTGATGGATATAAATTAGTGCAAAAGGAAAAATAAAAATGGTTTGTCAGGTGGAATAAGAGCCCAAAAAAATTATCTCAATATTGAGACCACAATTTTCTTATGTAATATGATTGAGAAAATGGAATATGGAAACAAGTCATAGTGACTATAGTGAACTACTCAAATTCATCAAAGTTAACATGGACACAAAAGAGGAACCCAAGGTTGTGATTGTTGGTGATTACAGATCTGAAGCAGAAGTAAAAAATATTATAGAGATATTTTGGGACTACTAAGATCTATTTCTGAGTAGCTACAAGGAAATGAAATTCTTGCATACTTATTTGGGAAAATTCCCATCAAGTTGGTAGATGGTGCGAAGCTAATATACATGAGACCGTATAAGATGGATCTAAATGTGCGCGCTAAAGTAAAATAAGAAATCAAAAACATGTTAGTTGTGGGAGTAATAACACCTATAAATGAGTTTGAATTGGTAAGTCTTATGGTGATAATCATAAATAAGGATGGGAACATTCGAATCTATGTATACTATTGGCTGAACCTAAAATATTTTGTTAATCTATTTCTAACACATTTCACATAGGAGATTTAGATGCTGTTGCGGGGTGAGAGATCTACATATTCACTAATGGGTTATCTGGTTATCATAAATTAGAAATAGTAGAGGAGGATAGACAAAAAATAATTTTTTCTATAGAGTGGGGATCCTTTTCTTACACTACCATGCTCGTCAGGATGAAGAACACACATGTTGTATTCAAACACATTCTATTTTCCATTTTCAAAGAATTTATCTTGAATTTCCTTTAGGTATATTTGGAAAAATAGATTGTCTACTGTTTTTCCAAGGACCATCGTGAATATTTTTTCTTAATGTTTGAGTGATACCGAAAATAAAAAATATATGCAAACCTATAAAAGTGCATCTTCATGACTCCCTTTGGTAAATTTATTGGTTAAATCATATGCAAGGATTGTTTTCTAGTTGAGCCCATGATGTTTGTAGTTATTCTTCAGCTTGTGGTTCCAAAAAATCAAAGGGATTTATATGAATTCCTAGGACATTTTGGATAAAAAAAAAGTTTATTCGAAGGTATGTAAATATTTTTGTGCCTTTACAAAAGTTTCTTAAATAATAAGAAAGTTTTGAATGGAAAGACAACATTTTTTGTGAAGAAATTAAAGAAAAATATCAAGCATGCTGATATTGAAATTTCATGAATAGATAACACCTTTTCATGTACAAATCAACACATCTAGGATGGTTGTTGGTCCCATTATAGTAAATCTTGAGAAATACAACATAGATCATACAATCTTCTTTTCGAGATGAAATATGACACAAAAAAATAGAAATACACCACAACCAAGCGAGAAGGAATCTCAATGGCATATGCACTAAATGTTTTCTCACATTACATATTGGCCACCCCATTTTTTCTACATAGATCACATGACATTGGAATATTAGGTAAATAACGTTGTTTTACATGGGTACATCTACCATTGGATTATCATCTTCAAGGAATTATGATCCTCCATTGTGGTAAAGAATGGAAAGATAAATTTTGGACCAAATCATCTATTGTGCATTAATAATGGTGAAGAGGAACAACCTATTGAAGAAGTGATTTCATATGCTCAAATATTTACAACTCGAAATGTGATAAATGAACTAAATGATATAGTGATCTTCCTACAATTTGGACACATGCCTAAAAATTTGAACGTGTAACATAAGAAAAATATAATGGTGCACGTAACCCTATTTCATCTCATAAGCGGGGTATTAAAAAATTGGTCAAGATGAAGTATTGTGCATATGTGTCTGGGAACATGAATAAAAAAGAGATTAGGAGGGAATCACATGAAGTTTTGAGCCCCTAAATTCATATACATTTATTTGGATAAGTCCCACATTGGGCATGTTATTATAATTGGCATACTTTATTATTTCATTCTTTCATATTATTTGGAGTGAGATTTTTTTTGGGATAATGATAAAAATTTATGAGAAAGGTTTGAGACTAAAAACATGCGTTGAAATAGAACAAGATGTTAAATATAGACATGTGTCTTTAGTGTAAAAATCAAACACAAACAGAAAAGATGTATAGGTAAGGAAGTCAACACGCCAAAAATAAAGATCCTAAATATAAACCCAAAAAATCATGTAAGGCAGAGGAGAAAACATCTAGAAGTATAAGAACTTCCATGCATTTAAAGCAGCTTAGATTTGAAGATATGTTTCATAAAGGCCACCTCTATTTAATAGTTAGGTGTTATTTTTAGAAACCAAGATATAATTATAGTAATTGTTCAACTAGTGAAGGGAAAGTCCCCACTAGTATATATGGCATCATTGTAAAGAGAGGGTGACACTGATGAGATAGTCATATAGCTATCTATCTATTGAGTAGAGAGAGCACATAGATGATTAATATATGGGAGATATGTTTTGTTAATCAATATGGAGAAGGTTATTGAGAATTCATTATGTGTGTGAATATGTGTGTATTGGTTATCTTTCTATTACTTTAGTGTGATTGGTTCTACTTTATTGTCTTGTTAAAAAACTTCATTACCAACATGATAAACATGATGAGATTTGGGACTCTTGTGCCTTGAGTGAGCACACTAAGGTTTCCCACCATAGGGCAATAATCCAACATAGGGAGGTAAGTTACATAGGTGCGTGGTAAAGTAGTAAACGATTCACACTCATCTGCAATGATAAGTTATATGTAATTTTTTTGGGTTCCACTGTTAGGACCCATCAATATTAAGATGAGATGGTGAAGTGTGAGAAATATGTTTATACTTGTTGTCACTTAAAGTGTGCACCTATGCATGAACAACCTTCTCTAGAAAAAACTAGGACACTCTATCCAAAATATTGGATTGTCCCAAGGATTGAAGCTCTAATTCCCTGAAACAAACCTTTGGAGGAAGTTTGGTTCCTACCTAAGTAACTCTAGTGTCTTCAGTAATCTGTTGCTATTCTGATAATGATGAGGTACAGGAAAATAACAAAAAACTGAAATGGAAAATAAATGGTGATACAATAGAAGAAATATGGATCACTCCCCTCGAGATAATAATGAAAGCAAAAACATAGAGACAAATGGACATAAACAATAATAATTAACCCTAGAATTTCATCAAAATATCCACCCCTCCATAGATGACACAATGTAATCAAACATTGTAAAATATTACAAACATAAAACATAACAAATAAAAAAGAGGCATGCAAACATTAACACAAAAGAGAGAAGAAAATATGAGCCATAATCTCAAGTATATTAAGAGCTATGATACATGCACAATCTGTCACAATAGATTTAATGTGTTTGTATATCCAAAAGGAAAAAAAGAGAGGTATGCATACTCAATAATTCTCTAGAACTCAAAAAGAGTAGAGTAACATTACATTCAAGGAGGGATCCATCCACTTATGATATTATTTATATTTATATAAGGAAAGGGAGGAAGAGGGGATAACCACATGCTTTATAATATGTCATTTCATTCTCATCTCTTCCATAGTAGCTTCCGTGGGCTTGCCAATGTGCACAACTGAAATGATTTTCCTATAAGTAACTCCAAGCACATTTTGAGGTATATCTACAAGCTATGATGACTGAAATCCATGGAGGTGTCTTGATCCTTGAGGAAATAAACATATATTAATTTTTGATAAGTTTTTAGGGATATCAATTGATATCCTTGAGATCTTAGAGAAAAGTGGTGAATCCAGTTGCTAACTATCATCTATCTAAAATTACTATGATTCTATGCTGGACCACATAAATCAACACCTTCCCTCATGAAAATATGATAACTACATTCCCTTGCAATTTTGTGGGCCTAGAAATGTATATAATTGATTAGGAAACATCATGAAATAATGATGTGTACCTATAATCGAAAGAAGCCAAATATGGGCCCTATTGATCAATAAAATACATAAATCTACCCCAAAACTTTGTCACCAAGTTCTCCTTGAAATATCAACCACCCCTAAAAAGCTAGTGTAAAATTAATCCCTTCTTTATACCTTTCCATTAATATAACGAGTAAGTGGACAATATAGCTAGATCAAAAGATATGAGCCAAAACCCAAGCCCCAATTCAACTGCCATATGTAGATTTCAAAACAATAGTAAATTTTTTTGATCATGTTTTAGGTTATAAACACTTGATTATGACCAAAGAATTCCTCCAATGCATATTACTCCTCAAAACCTTTCCAACAAGACATTTGTTGCTTAATTTGATGGACTCGACTAAAAGTTATGGTGGTTTTAAGATCACTAGGTCATTTAACATAGTTGACAACCACATGACCATCAAACTTAACCTTTGCTATTAATTTACCACATATCCACTCTTGATTGGTTCTTGGGTTCACTAGTCAAGGAGTCATGGAATTGTAGGACTACTTAGTCTCAACATCTAACGGGAATGGTGACCCATGATTGGTTCAATGAACCAATCGTAGGTGGTTATTCTCATGGGATCTATATCTTATCATGCTTGGTCTGCTCAAACCTAGTGACACTCCCCAAATCACGTGTCTTCCTACTATTAACCTCATGATATCTCTTTCCTTTCCTAATCGATCCCTAATATTCTCAAACATTAAGGACCACAAATTATAATTATTGGTCCACATGGATCAATCAAAAAAATCCATGATCTTAGGTTTTTTCCACTGCTCGATACTTAGTTGCTTGGATCTTGACTTATGTGAGAGATCAAGTAGCTTGTGATTGGTCCTCATGGGGAAATTACAATCCATTCAGGTTCTCGGGTCTCGTGAATTTTCTTTTGGCCTCAATTTTATCTCAACTTGGTTCTAACTCGATGAACTACCTAACTTGGTTTGGGAAAAAAGTGAACCATGGAGTCTATGATCCAATTTAAGTAAGTGATTACCATGTTTATAAATATGACTAAAATCCTCCTCCTTTCAAATATAAGATTAATCCCCAAGTGAAAACAATTGATCCAATGTTTTCCATGTGTCTCCTTTACGATCTAAATAAAATTGACAATCAAGGGCCCTTGAAAATTTGGGAATTTGGCTATCACCACCCATTTGGAGCCCAAAACAAGTCCAAAAATGTCTATTTTTTTTGGACATACTTGTAGGGACACCGAAAAATGTTTTAAAAGTGACTTAGGTAGGTTTTGAGCTATCATGATTTCCAAATGCATAGAAACAAATATCAAGTTTGAATTTTTATAATTAGTTACCCAAAATGAAGCGTGAGATCATTTTGGAAACATTTCTTGTGACTCACATGGGATATCTGCCTACTAGATATACTAATTGATAGCCTTGTGTATCTATTGGGTATGGATTCTAGCAAAAAACCTAAGATTTATCTTTTTCCACCCAAAATAATGTTTGAATTAGTTAGAACCTAATATAAATTAGAAATCACATCTTGTAAATCACCCTAAATATCTATCTTGGGTTTATATTGTGTAAATAGTTTTTTAAACATAATGTTTGGATAACCAACCTAGCATAAAAGGGTAATGAATGAGGAGATACACAATCATTGTCTCATATAAATTTGGATGCATTTTCACAGCCAAGGGAGAGAAGAAAAGAAAACCAAACTTCAAAAGATTCCTAAAAAAGTCTAAACAATGAAACAAAGCTTTAATGAGCCCTCCTTGGTCTGATTTGTATTTTGTTCAGAATAGAGAAAGATAATTATTTATTGATGTTTCTCTCTTATTAAAGGAATTTTTGTGAAATTTCTCCAACTTCTCTTTCATTGCCTCATTATGCAGGAACATTTTATCAAAATTGGGACCCTTTTATTTTGATCCAAAAATCCCCAAAGGATGTTTAAAAAATATGTTGGTCTCAAAAACTTAAACACACCTACACAACATAAAGAAAACTGTAACCAGACCAATGTTAAGACAATTCTCCAAGGATGAATGAGGAGTACAAATTTAAGAGGGCTATTTGGATTTTTTTGTATAGGGTTTTGTAGGATGAATGAAAAAATGGAAAGAAAAGAACACTTATTTTAAGCATGGTGTGGCATTGGAAAAAACATTGAGGATACATTTGCATGAAATCCTAGAGAACATGACTTTAAATAACCCAAAAGTGAATAAAAAACCAACAAAAAGAAGGAAAAAATATAAGAAATCCAAGTGAAGTATGAATACCTGTGCAAAGCACTTAGAATACAACAAGAAAACCCTCTTGGAAACTCCCAAACTTTGGAAAAACTAGGAAAAACTAAAATATGACCAAGATTTTGGAACATGAGGAACCCATAGTTCAGAAATATGAATAAGAAGACAAAGAGAATAACAAGGATAACAAATAAAATAAATAACTATACAATTATGTGCATGGAAAACATAAGGAGCTTAGGGATAATGCTTGAGTAAAAATCTATTTACTGGGATTGGAAGTAGTTCACCATCAATATTTTCCATTTCAAAAGCATTGATCTCTTTGAAATAAATGATTTGATAGGGGACACTCCATATAGTGTCAATTTTGAGCCTTCTAGCCTTTTCCCTTTCTTCATCCCAGTTGAGAAGCAAATATTCTCTTTTGAACTATTGAGGATGAGACTTATTCTTAAATGATTCCTTTATAGATGCTTGGTATTCTTGGATCTTTTTAAAAAATTCTTATCTTACTTCTCCCAACTTCATAAAATCTGCAATTATAACTGTTATGGCATCATGATGCTCTAGCTCCAACTTATGAGCTAATTCAAGGGCTAGGAGTTCCAAGGATATTAGAAACCTTACTTCTCTTCCATACACTATCATACACAATGAGTTTACAATGGCCCTTATGGGCATGATCATATTATCCCACAATGTTATTTTAACCTTGGTGTGTATTTCCTTTGGTTATATTCCATGGTCCTTTTCATGATTGTTATCATATTTTTGTTGGAATATTCAACTAGAATATTGCCTTAAGGATAGTAGTTGGAAGAGGTATTTAAGTCGATGCTATACCTGAAATAAAAATTAGCTACTTTGGCACCCACAAACGCTTTGGAATTATCATATTTGATGGTGTGAGAAACCCCAAATCTTGTCACAATATATTTTAGGAATTCTACTATGACATTCTTTGTTGCTTCTTTCAAAGGGACTATGTTAAGTAATCTAAGGTTGTGAAGACCTACTTGTGACTAAACTTGGATTGGGTGTTCACCATTCCAATGAAGTCAAATCCCCATTGATAAAAGGGCTGATATGTTGAGATTCTATGAAGGGGGAGGGCACCATTTCTATTTCTTTCTAAGAAGAATTTTTTATTGTTGTAGCTTTAGATCCATCTATGAAAACAAAAAACACAATGGGCCATAAATAACCACCTCTTAGAATCTTTGTTGTAGTGGTTTGTGGAGAAAATTGTCCACCATAGATGCCAAAATGGAATTATTTGAGAATCATTTCCACATTTCATGTATCTACACACCTTAACAAGACACCATCCACACTCATTTTGAATAGGAGGTTATCAACCAACTCATATTGGATGGTTTGTAACCTAAAATTCCTCCTCTTAGTCCTACTAAAAGTGTTGGGAAATAATCCATGAAGGTAGCATGTTATTTTCTGAAACCAATCGTATTTAGTGTCTACCTTTGTTGTAGCCTCAGGTTGCTAGACATAAATTGATTCTTGAAATGGCCATAAATATCTAGCTAGGTTTTGACACAAGATTATTCCTCTAATTAGCTTGGTGTTCTTGAAATTAACATCAAATTCCATGATTTTTGTTATCCAATCAGTCCCCTTCTCACTAATCTCAGAGATCATAATATACTGTTTGACACTTGGGTGAGTGTCATAGACCATACTTTTGTTATATGATAGAAGATGCCTAATTTTTTGAGATCTATCAAGAATGTAAAGGTCAGTTTCTCAACAAAATTGTATCTGAGATCATAATATTTAAGATTATAGTTGGTAAATGCAATGGGATTCTCAAGAAATTTTTGATTCTTTTGTGTCAAAATGATAGCAATATTGCCTACTCTTCTGAAAACATAAAAGGTGAAATCCTTATCAACGGTAGGATCGAGGAGGGTTGGAGCTTGAGCTATAGATTGTGTAATTTTTTCAAAACTTTCCCTACTTCATTGAGTCCATTAAAAATTGCATCCCTTATTTAACATCATATTTATAGGTCTCATTATACTAAAAAATTTAGTGATGAACTTACTTAAAAAAATTATTTTCCCCAAGAAGGATTGCAAGGATTTTTTTATGTTGAGGAAGAGATAATGCTATCATGCATGCAATCCTATTTGAGTATATGGATAAACCACATTTTGAAACAATATTTACAATACATTTACCCTCAGGGAAAACAAAAATACACTTTTTTGGATTAAGGGAGACACCAAAATCTCTACATATGATGAATTTATTCTCTAACTGCTACAAGTGGCCTTCTTCTATCTTTGAGAAAACTGTGATGTCATCTAAATAGATCAAAATAATATAATTAATTATACCCTTGAAAGATAGATCCATGAATCTTTGGAAAGTTGTCCAAATATTGGATAACCCAAAAGGAATATTTTTGTAAGCATAAGTTCCCCTTTTGGTAGTGAAGGGTATTTTGTACTGATCAAATTATTACACAAGAATACTATTGTACCTATAAAATCCGAAGGAGAAACTTTTTGATCCTACCACTATCTATAAAATCTAATCTAAGGAAGGTAAAGGAAAATGATCCTCGAGGGAATCCTTATTTAGATCCTTGAAATCCACACACAATCTGATTTCACCATTTAACCTCCTAATAGAAACCAAGTTAGCCACAAAGGACAAGTGTTGAATAGAGAAGATACAATTTTCCTTAATCATCTTATTCAATTCCTTCTTCATGAGGGGATCAATCCTTAGATTAATTGGTCTCTTCTTCTATCTAACCAATTTGGCATTTGAATACAACTTAATGGTGTGTTTGATATCACCAAGGTTATACCCCTTAAGATTATCATAACTCCATCCAAATACATCATCACTTTTTTGGCATAGTTGGATAAAAGCATCCAATACATACCTTACCCAAGTTCAATTATTTTTTTAGCAGATGTTGGCACTTCTTAGTTCTCCTAATTGATCTTGAGGTTCCTGTTTTCTCCCTTAAATTGATTGTTAGGGGTGAATACACTCTCTAATGTGATAATTACTCTAGGTAACTTGTTACTCTTGAGCTGGATGATATGATCTCTATATCTCTCTTGTAGCCTTGAATTTAAGTCTGTGGACAATCCCACATCATGGTGGATAAAGTTAACAATATGTTGGTCACTCTAAAAAATATACCATTAGAAATCATTGTCTAACATAACTAGTCTGATAAAAATCCTCACATGATGATATTATATATTTAAAATATCCTTAATTGGGTCAAATTAGGATCCAATGAAATCCATTCTATTAACATCTATGTTTTTTCTTCTTAGAACAACAAGAAAATAGATGGCATCAAATTATTGTAGGAGATCCCACACCCTATAATTTTAGGCATCGAGGAGATTGTTTTTTCTTTACATTGGGATTTGAACTATTAAACCACTAACTTGGTATCCCCATAGACTACTTGATTCTTCATCCTATTATTTTTGGATATTAGAAACCATTGGATCAAATCCTCATACTTAGCTATGTATTGGATACAATATGTACCCATGCTAGTCTCTTAAAAATTGTCATAAGGATCAAAATTCCACCTCTCCTTTGTTCATTCATTAAGGTGTTGATTAGGGGCCTTATTCCTTATCTCTTCAGGTTAAATTATAGGATCTTGATCAATTTCAATAGTTATAGAAAAATTCAATTCAATGGGATTAGGATCATATGAATCCACATGAAATTGGGCTATTGACTCAACTCTAATGGTAGATTTGGTACCATATATTATCTAAGACATATGTGAGACCAATATGATGACAAATACCCCTCCACTTCAGTATTAAATTCTCTTAATAGGAATTGTGAAAAGACAGAGGGCATAACTGATATTCCTTGGGGAATAGTGATACTAGGGTAAGTATGTAAGTTTATGATCCATCCTCTTACGAGTCAAAAAAATTTGACCACTGTCCCATCAAGATGGATAATTCCTCTATTAAAAGGAGTATATTTTAAGCCAAGGAAATCAATGATTTTCTTGGGTATGACAATAATTTTGGATCCATAAAAAATCATATAATTGTGTACTAAATGTTTGCCAGTGAACAATGACATGTAAACTGGAGGAGGTTTGGGGCCACCACTTACATTATTGGTGCTGGATTGGTATAGATTGATTGGGGAAAAGTTGTATTTATAAAACATCTACCACTTAATATTTCACCCTTGATGATGCCAAGATAAACACCTCAGTGAAACATGGGAATGTCCACAAGGTGTGGGAATTTGGCTCATTGGGACAAACCTCCAAAGAAGGAAAACTTCTTATACTAACTATTATAATGTCTGCCACAAAATACCACCAAACACTGATTTACTCATTGTAAGAGAAAATGGATGAGGTAAATCCATAAATTGAACTAAATGGGGTGGTGGTTTCACTAAATTAGAAAGTGGATCTCTCTTCCCAAGTTGAAGAAATGGAATACAAAAAAAAAGGAATAGACAGATGATAATATCCACAACCAACCCTTCCTCAAATAGATATTCAAGAATCCCCATTTTTTAGATATAGTGACAACAAACCCATGTAAATATAACTCACACACAACCTAAAAATGATAGAATAGAGAGGTAAGGAGACAAAAGTAAAATCCAAAAGGAAGAAGGGAGCGTCAGATCTAGGAAAATAGGTATGAGAGGTCTATGAGCCAACTTAACTACTTTTATTAGACTGCATTCAACAAGAATAATAATGATAAAGGAATTTGGAAGGTATGACACTTCATTGATTAAATCGTGACAACAATTTATGAATTCAAAGACATGAGAATATAAAATAATATAGAGTGAGATGAAGGCCTTACCAACAGTGAGATCCTATCCCAATTTCTCTAGAACCTAAAGTTAATATAAGATATCTCCTTAGTTCGTAATATCATGATTTTTGTAAGCTACTCCATGAGTGATAGGTGACCACTCTTATATGAGAATAGTCTCTCTAATAAATCTCCAAATTCATCCCATGTGGTTATAGAGTTGGGAGGGAGACTTCCATACCATGCATGAGATTTAACTTTCAATGAAGTAGCCAAGAGCCTTATTGCAACATCCACCTGGGTTATATGGTGAAAAGAGAAGAGATAGATTATTTATTTGAGGTGATTAGTAGGGTTGGTGTGTTTCTTAACTATGAAATAGGGTATGCTTTTTAAAGTATTATTTGGTATGTCATTCAACATATTAACAGATAAATGGATGCCAACATAAAAAAATGGGAAGGAAAAGTTCATTGGGTGAGCCATGAGTTTGAGGGGTTGAAGGGTATTTTGTAGATGATGAGATGGAATCCTAGGTAGAGGAGTTGATCTAGTTCTATGGGGGCAAGGATTCTTTTTAATCCTTGAAATATATTTGATCTGATATTTTTAGGTGAGAAGGATATAAATTTAGCAGGTTTTTCTTTATAAGAACTACTTGTTGTAATTATTCTCATGTGCTAAGGGAAACTTGAATTTACAATTCAAATCTTATAAATTTTCTAGGTGTTTAAAAAATTAGGTTAAAAAACCAATTAGTGCTAAGAAAGCACAAAATATTAGCTACATTTTATAAGAACATCCATAAATAAACTTGAGAAACTTCACAAGAAATAAACAAATTATAAAGGTTCCCACTGAACATGCCAAAAACTATTTTCACTTAGAGTGCGTATCCATGCATAATCAACCTGGTATAGAATAAACCAAGACACTCTACCCACAATGTTGGATTGTCCCCAAGGCTTGAAGCCTTGACACATTGAAACAAACCTCTAAAAGAAAGCCAATTCCTACCTAAGTAAATCCAATGTATTCGCTAATTTTTTCCTACTTTAACAACACCGAGGTAAAAGAAAAAATAAAAAGTAAATTGGAAAAGAAATGGTGATACAATATAATAAATAGGGATCACTAACCTTGAGACAATAATAAAATGAAAAACATAGAGAAAAAGGGACATAAACATTCAAAATTAATCATACATGTTCATCGAACTATTAGCTCCCTTTATAGAGGACACAGTGGGATAAAACATTGTAAAATATTACATATATAGAACATGAAAAATGTCAAAGAGGCATGATACCATTAACATAAGAGATAAGGGAAAATATGAGCCATAATCTCAAGTATATTAAGAGCTATAATATATGCACTATTTGTCACAACAGATTTAAGGTGTTTGTATATCCATAAGGCCAAAAATAGAGGTTTGCACATCAATAATGATCCAAAACTCAAAAATGGTAGAGTAATGTTACATTTAGGGAAGGATACCTTCAATTATTAAATTCATTACTTAGTTTGATAAAAATACAAACCATGGATCTTATCCTTCAATTTAACTAAGTGACCACCTTGTTTATAAATGAAACCAAACTCCTCCTTGTGAATATGGGATTAATCCCCAAGTGAAAATAATTGAACTAGTGGCTGCCGTGTGTCTCGTTTGCCATAAAATTAAAATTTGTGGTCAAGGATCCTTGAAAATTTTGGAATTTGGATGTCACTTCTTGTTTGGATCCTAAAATAAGTCCAAAAATGAGTAAGGTTTTTGGGCAGTTTTTTTGGGACATCAAGAAATGTTTTGCAAGTGACTTAGGTAGGTTTTGATCTATCATGATGTCCAAATTTATAGAAATAAATATCAAGTCTAAATTTATGCAACATGTTGCTCAAAATGAAGTGTGAGATCAATTTGGAAACACAACTCACACACAAGAATATTGATCTTTGGATAGATAAGATAAAAGAAGCTTTCACAAAGAAGTATCCTAGTCTCTAGAATTGTTCCCTCAAATTTCCTTCAAGGACTTGGGTGGAAAAGAACTTGTATGATGAGCTCTATGAAACTTTCTTCACTAAACTTCCAATGAACTTGTATGGTTGGTTTATGGCCTACAGTTTGGGAAAGAATTTGAATTTAGGAAATAAGTGCAATTGGAATACAAAGTGAATAAGAAGTTGTAAGACATGACATTACCTGAACACTTACTATAGACTATTGGTGGAAAGGTACGATTTACAATTCATCCTTGAATATGCTATTTCAAAAATGTCTAGCATAGATAACACAACTTATTCTATGAGCCACATGGATTATACTTGAGGCAATTTATAGCGGAGATCAAGAAGATTACGATAGATCAAGGAATTGAGAACTTCTGCATGGATGGATAATTATCCTATCCACGTGAAGAACACATAATGGAAGGGAAATGAGGGTAAAAATATTGACTGCACCATGGATTCCTCAGATGAGCACACATTGAGAAGGATTTGGTATGAAGAATATAAGTGAAAGATAATAACTGAATGTGAATAGATTCAAAGGTAATATTCAACCTTAGGAAATCCATGAGAAGCCAAGAGCATTTATTAAGGTAGGAGGGATAAATGAGTGACAAAACATATCAAGAACATGATGATACACACACCGAGACAACATATCAAGAGGATGAGGAGGTGTAATATAATGCAAATGAAATCATTTCCCCACCTACCACATATTCTCATGCAACCAAATATCAAATTATAGATGACCACGTACTCATTGAGACTGATAGTGATGAGTAAGTAAACAAAAAAAATAAAAGGAGGTACTATATAATAGGTTTCCCTTTATGTTATAACATATTACACCAACACCAAATATGATACAATTTAACTCTAAGAATCCAAAATCACAAAGATTTGTAATGATGAGTAGTACTTAGATAACTCAGGAACTAGGATGTGTACAGGTGGGTGCGTTAGCAATCACCACATTAGTATAACAAACTATAACATTACTATGCACACTACTAATGGTGGAGGAATTATATCTTTTGGGACACTTCAAACTAGTTTGAGGCCACAATGAGTTATAAAAACTATATAAAAAGTACCAACACCCTATATTTTACATGAAATATCATTGTATCTACCAAAGTATCACATTGTTGATTTGGCGTGTGAAAGGGATCACTTCTCTAGAGTGTAAGGAAAGCCAATTTTCTACTAATTTTCTAGGTTGAGTGCATACTTGGTATAAAAAATATGACCCACAATAGTCAGTTACTGATTATGATCAATTAAAGCATGCTTTCCTAAAGGAGTTCAATAAACCTGAGTTCAAACACTAAAGCATATTGACGCTCAAGAGCTTACTAAGAGTGTGACATCATATGATCTAAGTTTCAAAAACAGTATCTCAAATTTTTCTTATGAGATCCATCTAACCGAGAATGTTTTGTAGTTTTTTAGAATATTTATTTTACCTTTTATATGTGTCGTATCACACAATACATTTATAGAGCCAAGTGAAGTATTGGAAGTAATCTTACACGTAGAAAATATTGGCAACATAGAAACTGATAAACCCATTTATGGAGGTGTAAATTACATCAATAACATCATAGTTACAAAATTTGACCAAAAATAATACCAGGGAGGCACATAATTGTATATGGTGCACAAATTATGAATTGGAGGGTCATACAAGGTGTAAGTACCCTTGGTGTAGTGTCAAACAAATGCTTATGGCATATAAAATCTATGGATATGGGCATGATGTTAAAAACTATTAACTATTAAAATGTGTAGTTCAAACAAAAGTGTTTTTCTATCAAAATATATGTGACATGCACACCCATAATATCGAGGACTACCCAAAAAATGGAGCATTAAATTAGTGTGGGTTAAGAAAATTTCCATAGAATGCATACAAGAAAGTGACAAAGTACTTGGATGGGATGTAAAAATTTTATTGGAAAGAAAGGTAGTGTGATCCACATGCAAAAGTTTATGAGGTGTAATGGAAGATGGTTAAGTAATGGAAATCTTGAAAAGAAACAATGAATAAACATAGGAATAATTGAAGCATGCCAAAATATGGAATTGAAAAGGGGTAAAGTGGTTGTAGGAAAGCTACGGGGAAAGGAAGCATACAAAAAAGAGGAAATGGCACAGGGAATGCAACATGACATAAGAAAGTACACTACCTATCACAACTAGGGGTGTGCAAAAAAATTGAGGGTTATTTCAATCAAGTTTGAATTAACGGGAAAAGAACTAAAATAAAGAGTGGGTTATAACTATTAACCACTTGGTATTGAATACATTTGGTGAAGAGGTGAGAGTTCATACATGTGAATGAAGTAAATGGAAATTTTATTACCCCTTTTGAGGGGTATAAAAGGGGGTAAGCGTTCACTCAAAGTTACCTTATTTAAATGAATGAGAGTTAAAAGTGAAATGAAGTGAAGAAAAAAGTTAACAATGATACAAAGCATGAAAATTCATAGAAATTTCCTCCATTGAAGAGGATTCTAAGCTTATTATAGGTAGTAGGGTGAGAATAAGGGTAGATAAACAAAAAAACTAACCAGAAATAGAGGGATTACTAAGTGTGGCAAAGGAATTTGACCATCTATGCTATGTAAAATCCTCGACTACCATTAACGTGGATGTCAAACACTCATATTATAGAGGAGAAAATTTGAGAATCTAAACCACTATAGAGTTAATCAAGTAGGGTTCTAAACTAGGCATGTGAGAAAGTCAATACATGAGGAAGAACACAAGGTTAGTGGATCCACACCACAATATTATTAGAGAAATACTAGTTCGAGTGATTCATAGGAATAAATGTTGAGAAAAATACATGATAACACGATTACTTTGGAGATTGAGGAAGAGGAATAAGAGTGATTTATTGTAGATGAGTTAGAGAGAGAGAGGAATCCAAATCCAATGATAAATCCAGTTCTTTTGTGCAAGATAAGAAAAAGTGAAATAAAACAATGACTTTTAGGAGGAGGGGAAAGAAAGTGAACAATACTCTCGTGCCACTTCCACCCATCAATCCTGAAATGTAATACCCATAATATGTTTTGGAAGGAGAGATATGAAGAAATAAAGTTATCTTGTGAAAATAATAAGATTTCAACCATCATGTTCCAAATTTGGAAGGAAAATTGATGCAAGATTTATTACATCAATCAAATAATAAGACCACTGAAGGATGCATAATATTTGATGATAACATGAAGTAGACCTATGATAAAGTTGGGGCTCTCTATCTATTTGAGCTACCTTACTTCAAAAATCCCTGAGAGCTTATCTATTATTTGATCTCATGCATCCATGAGGTATATTTATACTTTGTTGGTCAATGCATGAGAATCAATCCTACACTTATCATCAACAAGGTGACTGGGTTAGTAAACAGAGGGTATTACTTGGTGCTAGAATTGTGAAATGAAAAACAAATCAAAGAAACATGGGAGCTATTGAATTATAATAAATGTGGGCATGCCTTTACCAGTCTAAATATTAAGGACCCATGAACAATATTCACGACACGCCTCTTAACCTCTAAATCAGATGACATTGAAAGATATAAAAAAATAAACAAGAAATTTATATGTATTCCCCACAAGATGGTAAAATGGAAACACTACAACTTGTCCCAGTACGTAGATGAAGGCATACACCAATACACAAAGAATGTGTGTAAGAATGGAGGAAAATTTATTTGGGGCATTGATGGGTGTCATTATTCCCTTCATTTAATCAAGTTCTTGTTGATGTCATATAAAACCAGGGGTATGTCTAAAGCTATATGCAACAAGAGTAATCTTATCAATCTAGTAGTTGACTGTAGTTATTTTTGTATTTTCTGGGGGATCTTTTCAATGTCTTAAGGACTTCTTGGTAAAACCTTATTTAAATCATACTATGAAAACTTGCTGAAAGTAAACACACTGAAAGCTTTGCTGAAAGAAAACACACTTTGCAGAATGGAAATATATATGCACAGGAGCTTGCCAGTTATCTTGATTCAATGTGTTAGATCTGATCTGAGAATGGTGTTTAATCAAACATAGTTAATCAAATGTCTCATGCATTTGTAGTATGGATCTACACCGGATCTCTTTCCTTGGATCATGGTTTCAATATGTTCTATAAACTCCAATTGTTCAAACTTACCTCTTGAGTCTATTTTCAAAAAATCAAGAGTCGATTTTTGTTTAGTCGTCAAAAGTTCATTGTGGGTCAATACTATTGTAAAAAGTGTTGTCTTCAAAAGTTTGAAAAATAAAAACAAAATTTCCCGCATTTCAATTTTGAATGCATTTTCTCTTGTACGCGACATCCAAATTGTTGAAGGTATTTTGAGCTTCATGATCACATCTGGCTGAACTAGCAGCATGAAATCGAAGGATGGAGGAAAATGGAGGAAGGAGGTCAATCAACTACCTCTCGTCAGTCACCAACGATGGGGCCACACAGATAATTTGGTGACATGTGTGCAGTGTGGTTTCTATTTTTAGTTCATTTTTCAGTGTTCCTGTTTGCAGTGTGATGGTTTGCTGAATAAACCCTTTTCAAATATTTTTAGAGGATTCATGTTTTCAGAATACTCACTTTTGGGAGCAGGAGAATATTTCAAGGTATACTTAAGGGATGGTTATCCACCTAGTGTGAAGCTTGCGGATCTTGGAGATTCAAAATTCGAGCGCCCAGGGAGGAAGGGAAAGTCCCACAGGAACCCAAACAGGAAGGGAACATTCCTGCATAATTCGGCTTGACACTACGCCTTTACGAGGGTAAAGAGATAATCTATGGAGTTTGTACTTGGTCTAAGAAGTGCTTTCAGGAGGTGGTTCATCTTCTTTGAATATGGTTCTTCATCGTGTTCACATTAAGGGGGTGAAGATAAGATATTAATAATATTCACACCAAGGGGGTGAATGTTAGGAATTAAATGTTGTAAACATTATTAATTAATTATATTATTATATGAGTTTGGTAACTCCTTAATAATAATATAATGTAGATAAATATTGTTATATGAGTTGTTAAAACAAATCGTATTATTAAGTCAGTTGTTACACCCGTAAATCGATTAAACGGGTTATTTGTTAATTGTACTTCCTATTTAATAGGAAGTAGTTTAAGCTATTATATTGCCTATATAATAGCTAATGTATTTCATATTGAAATATACGAAGAATAAGAAGTATTATTAATTTGTTTCCTGTGCTAAAGGGATAGAGAATTATGAACCCACACAAAAAAAAGAATCATAATGGAACAATGCACAATCAATATTAGATACCACAGGTTTGAATTGTGATAATTGGGCACACAGTTCATAAGAGTTGATTACAAGGGATTGTGATATAATTTGGTCCACAAAAATATAAACAAATTCTAGGGTGTTATGATCTATTGGAAGGAATATCAAAATGATGATAAAAAAATCATCTTATGCCAATGTTTAATGGGAGTGAATATGTGTATAAATTTATAGAGAAGATAGAAGTTTACATGCAACTTGAGCAAGTGTGCATAAATTACTTAATGCACATACTAAAAGGAACTAGAAAAAATGGTGGGCTACTAATAACACATTATTAAAAACATGGGACCAAGAAAAAGAAGTGATTAACTAAAATTAACTAATATGTAGTATGTGGGGATAGTTAATCTAAGCTATGAACAACTATAAATAAAGTAAATAAATTCAGTAAATGAAGTGTGTAAAAGACCTAAATAATTATGTAAAGGAAAATCCTAAACCTAATGTTCAAGAAGGAAGAGGAAAGAACTCAGCTAAATATAATATGCTCACAAGAAAGTGTTGTATTGGTGAGTGAAAAATACGGAAGCATGAAAAATTGTGAAGAAGTCCCGAAAAGGATGGATTTGGTGGATCTAGTTAGACTGGAGTGCTTGGAGTGGGACTGGGGTGTATGCAGGTGCTTTGGTCTACAAACTGGGTGCCCTGTTCTATGTAAAGGATATGAAACTAAATCTTACAGGGATGAGAGGTGGTCCGAAGCCCTCACTTTCTGTCACATCAGATTCATTGTCCTGTAATGAATGTCTCCAATGATCCAAGATGAATGGAAAGATCTGTAAAACCATTAAAAAGAATCAATCCCTAAAAAATGCAAATGCAAATGAATAGGTCAGACTGACCTCAGCTGCCACAAGCATGGACTTACTAACTGAGTGTTGCACTACATTTCAGACCCAAATATAGTTCTAGTGAGTGTGTGCATGATGTTCCCTAGGTTCTCTTATGCCAATCACACTTTGTGAAGTAACGAGCTATAACTAAATGTAGAAAATGTAATAGCATGTGTGTATGGAATATAATAGTATCCTCCCCCTCTAAAGTGTGTGATGCATATGTCATAACCTTGTGCCTTGATGATGGAGCTGTGTGTATGTAATTGATCTCCAATGCAATAGATGGATGTAAATATAGATGAGTGATAGTGGTGAATGATGCTAGGTCCCTCATTATGGTCTCATAAATTTATATTGATAGGGATATCTTGATCTAATTTTGTAATTAACCCCAAAAAAGATGACCACAAGAAAGATAAAGAATTAAACAGATAGAAGGAGCCCAAAAAGAGGTGCGAGAGTACAAAAATGACTGGGGCTCCCACGGGCACCCTAATACTAATCTAGGTGCCCTAGTCGAGGATAAAAAAATGCAGGAAGACAAAAGGTAACTGAGCATATGTGTGCAAGAGGTTGGTAATGAAGAAATAAAATAAAACAAGATGGCCTAAGGATGGGGGTTAATTAGTACTTTCTTCACTCAAGAACCTTCTAAATAGTAGTATGATATGGAGATACATAAAGTCTAAAGTGCATAATTTTGTTTCTACAAGAAGCTATACAAATCATATTTGAGCATTGCTAATGTTGTGTGAAAATTTCCAAGTTATAGTGGCATAAGCAAACCTAGGGAGCATCACGAGGAATATGAAACCAAATGATTATTATGGACACATTTGTTCTACCATAATGTATGGGTACACACATGGTATGCCATGTGTCAGTTGCATAGAACAACAACTCATTTGGATACACTCAAGAATGGGTTCAAACATACCTTTTCTTTTACTTCATCAATATCACAAGTGAATTATTCTCTTTAATGTATAAAGCAAGAAATTTTTGGGGACAATGTAGTTATAAAGGAGATACTATTGGATCTAAAAAAGGATAAAGGGCTAGCATACACCATTTTTTTGAGGAAACAATTACCAACATAAATTCAAGTGAGGAGGATGATGAGGTTTAGCTGTAAAGAAGTTAAAGGCACAAGGGTAAAGTAAAAGTGGTGTGAAAAATAGAGGAAAAATATATCAACAATCATCTAAAAAAAGAAACATATTTTGGTTCTAAATAATTCATTGACATGAAGGATTCAATAAATGAACTAATCAAAATCCACTAAAATCTATACAAATTAACATTGGAATTGAAGAAGCACTGAAAATTACAAAAATTGGTGATTACTAGAATGAAGCAAAAGTAGCAAAAATTGTTGAACTCTTGCACGAATATGTAGATCTATTTCCAGGAAGTTATCAAGAAATGAAGGGGTTACACCTATCATTAAGGAAGATGAATATTGAGTTAAGTGAAGGAGTTAAGGATGTGTAAAAATACCACAAAGAATGAAGCCTAATCTATGGGTAAAATTAAAACAAAAAAATTGACATGTTGGACGTAGGTGTCATAACACATAGAAGAGTTAGAATGGGTAATTCTAATGGTTATTAGTATAAAAAAATGGAAATATTAGAATTTTTTTATACAAATGAAAATTAAACTCAGTTTATGTTACAAATCCACTCCCAACACCTTTCACCGAGGAAATTCTAAAGGGGGTCGTGGGAAAATAAATATATATGTTTACTAACAAGTTTTTTAGGATACCACCAAGTACAAATCGTGGTAGAAGACCATGCTAAAAATAAATTCACATAGAATGGGGGTCATTTTATTATACAATAATTCCATTTGGATTAAAGGACACACCAAAAATATTGTTGGACATAGTTTTTTCCATTTTTGATGATTTCATTATTAAATTCCTTCAAGTATATCTAGATGGCTAGATGTTGTATAGGCTTGTGAAGGATCATTGTGAAAACTTGCACCTAACATTTGAACGATGTCACCATTTATAAATATCACTAAATATAAAATAATGTGTCTTTGCAACACCTCTTTGTACATTATTAGGACACATAATTTGTAAAGACAATTTATTGGATGATCTGGCCAAAATCACGGTAATAATAGAATTGGAGGTGCCAAAAATACAAAGAGAGGTCCACACTTTTCTTGGAAATTGTGGGTACTATAGAAAATTCATCAAAGTATATGCAAATATTGTTTCACCACTAGAAAAAATGTTATGCAAACAAGGATATTTTGAATGGGGTGATGAGAAAGAAAAAACATTTCAAGAGATAAAGGAGAGGCTGACAACTACACCAAGACTACAATTTCCAAATGGGAGTACCCATTTCCATGTACATGTATACATGTCAAGAATAGTTGTTGGACAAATATTGGCATATCCAGGAGAAAATAACATGGATCACCCTGTTTAATTTGTAAACAAAAAACTTACTCGTGCTGAGTAAAATTATACGGCTACAAAGCATGATGGATAGTCAATGGTGAATACATGCATTTTTTTGACAATATTTACTGGCGACTCCTTTTGTATTCTAAATAGATCATATGGTGTTAAAAAACTTGGTCAAAAAATCATTATATCATGGGAGGATATGTCATTCAGTAATTATATTCTAGGAATTCTAGTTCTCAATTGTTGTTAAACCAAGGAAAAAAATGCAGGACTTGATCATCCATGATGCATAAATACAGGGGAGGAATCTTGTCCAATTCAAAATGAGATGCAAGATGAAAACTTCTTCAAATAAAGAATAATACATACAAACTAGGCGACATAGTATTATATTTAAAAAATGGGCCTTCACCTAATAATTGGACTATTCAATAGAAGAAACAACTTGCTGTAAAAGTTACACTATATCAATCAATAAAAAATAACTCTACAAAACGGGGTGTGATGAAATACAAATACATTTTTTGATGAAACGTGAGTGGAAGGAGATACTCCATGAATAAAATGAGGTACTTCATGATAGAAATTCTCTAGAGAGACTACAATATGAAATATTCTAACAATGGGATTATAGTGGAAAAATCTATTTAAGGATGTGAAAGAGTATATAAGGGTTTGTGACCATTGTCAAAGGGCCAGAAAGTTAGGAAAGTGTGATGAAATGTGATTAAGACCAATAATTTATTAAGAACCATTTGAGAAGTGGGAAATTAATTTTTTGAGACCTATAAATCCAACCACATGAAGAATAGGTGCACACTATATTATTACGTCCTTTGACTACTTAACAAGATGGGTGGAGAAAACACCAAAAAAATATTGCACTGTAGCAACAACCACCAATTATTTTGGGAGAATATAATAAGTCGATATGGGTTCCCCCTAATCCTTACAAGTTACAGAGGCATACATTTTTTAAAAGACATGGTGCACATTACTTTGTAAAAATTTATGGTTGCACACCATAAAGTAACTCCCTATTAACCACATGGGAATGAAACAATTGAAGAGTTCAAAAAATATTCAGCACTACTCTCACTAAATTTTTGACGTGGGTTAAAAAATTGGTATGATAAGTTGTTAGGGGTACTATGGGCATATAAAACCACCAACAAAGGATTGAATAAGGAAACACCATTCTAACTTATATTTGGGAAAAAATTTGTGTTTCCTATTAAATATATGGTTCCATCACTAATAATAATGTGATTTACAAATTTGGATAACGAGGCCTCCATTCATGAGCGCCTAACCATTTTTTATAAATGGATGAAGATAAAGTGTGTGCAAGGTAGATCCAAGGCATAAAAAATAAAGACAAAAAAATGACATTATTGAAACACAAAGAATAATAAATTTTACATGGGCACAAAAGTATTGTTTATATGAATCAAATTTTGTGTGAAATCTAAGTAAACTACAAGCATATTGGTCAAGTCCATATGAAATAGATGAAAATTTTCCCATAGGGGCATGCAAGTTAGAAGGTCTAAGTGGAGAATTTCTGCTAGAATATTTGAATGAAAATAGGCTAATACCCTACTAATGTAGCCACACCTAGGAACATCGCACTCTCAACACGAAGTATTAGAGTAATTACTTTCAATTTAGTCCAAATCTTGTATTTGTACCTTGTTCTCAATACTAGGAAACAAAAAAACTTGAAAAACTGTCTTATAGACTCAATTCAATGCATTTAATGCTTCAAGCATGTTTGTTACCCTTAATACAACTTGTTTCAGTCATTCAAACCCTTGAAAGATTTATAATTTATAATCTCACTCTCCTTAGCAAAAATTGACAATTTGGTTCCTTAAGAACATTGTCAATGGATTGGCAGGAGATAGCACAACCTCAAAGGTTTATGAAGAAGATAACAATGGTTTTGAACACCCTTTATTGAGTTTGATGTGTGGGAAACTTGGTTTGGTCCAACTCTAAAAGATTCCCTTACTTCCTTCACTATCACCTTAACAAGACTAGCTTTTTCTCTTACCAGCCTAGTCTTAAAGAAAATTTCACTGTATCTTTAGATTAGATGAATCAATTGGCCTATTAGTTAGCTTTTAGAACACCCATTAGGGAAAAATTATTACATGCAAAGTCTTGGTACCACCTTCTTTGTAATAATTTGCAAAAAACTACAAATTTCAATCTCTAATTAGGCTTCCTCCATTTTGCTACAGTGCCACAAGCAAACTGTTAAGAATGTTTTTTGACTGTCACCATATTCTTACAATTTTATTTTTTAATTTTAATGGAATCACCAAGAGGATGATTTTTACAAGTTTGGGACTCCTAATTCGAAGTAGGAGATCTTAAAAGGATTAATTCATCAAAATCCAAAGGGTTTCACTATAGAGGTCTCGAGAGTGAAATTTTTGTTTGTCAAATGGAATAAATCAATATTTCCATCCTTAGACCTACATGGGAGATAGAGACACACCTATACAAGCCTCTAAATATACCAGTGAAAGTTCTTACCTTTGTGAATGCTGAAATTTTAGTCTCAAGACTTTGTGTAATACGTGAGATCAAAATTTTCATATTAGTCATGGAATGACATACTGCCCTAGGTCATCTTGATATATGCACACTTCGAGTAATGGTTACAAATGTCTTCTAAAGGCCTAGAAATTAATTGAAACTCAAGGTTCAATTCCTTTATGCTTGAATCTCTTAAATGAACAACTAAATACCTACACATTGTGGACTGTTACAAGATTCTTAGTGATCTCCTTTCAAAGCCCTTAACTTAAAATCCTCAATATTTAACACCTCATTTAGATTCTTTACACTCTTTTCAATCAATTACAGTTCATGAATTACGCATAGAAACTTATTTCTCTCAACTCACATTGTCAAACACACAGGTTCAATGATTTTTTCCAGAATGTACATGCAAAGTTCAAACAAAAACCTATTTGGAGCTCCAAATGTTCTTGAATTGATTGATAAATATATTGAATTAGTTACAAATTGGATTCTTATACCCCCAGAGTTTGAATGGCTTTCCCATAACTATTTCCTAGGTCTCATATGACTAGGATTACATGGAGATTGCATACAAGCAAAAGTGTTTAAGTGCCATTTTCAAATTACATTACCAATCATACAATAATAAGAGTCCTCAAAGACAATTTATGACTAAAATGACCTATTTATAGGCTAGAACTACTAGCTAGACCCCCTACGCTTCATGAGTAAGCCAAAAGTGGCTTTAGGAATTCAAATTTTGAAGAAGCCATAAATGGATAAAAACTCACAAATTCTAATTTTTGAATTTCTAAAGCCTAAAAGACACCATGAATAACTCAAGTACACCTCTATAGACCCAAGAAACCCATAATTTTACTAACACATGCCTAGAATATCTCTATGCTATCCCTAGAGTAATGATGCCCTTGCATCATACTACCAAGGGGAAAAGAGAAGCTTCCATAGAGTTGTGCTTAGCTTGCTGACTAACCTCTGCTCCTTATTCCTTTGTTTCCAATTTGGAATGACTTCCTATAAATTCCATTGGATTGTACATGTGGCTTTTAATGTGATTTGGAGTAGTGTCATGTTCTTGACAAGGTGCTTCTTCTTTGAACAAGTCACCATCACTAGATCTTTATTTGTCATAGGAATGTACATTGTCCTTTCTAGTAGTTTTATGAGTCTAACCATCTACTTCATTTCCTTATGGAATTTTTTTTGATGTTCCTTGACTACTAAATTTTTTTTATCCTTTCTTAGTACCTCTTGTTTATCCAATGCATTCTCAAGATTAAGAAATTTTGATGCTTTTGACGTATATCCCTCCATGTGACAACTCCATTCTTTTTTTCATCATTAGACCTGCACTAACAACATCCAAATAGAGATTAGAATTAAAAATATGAGTTTATCCCTTATGCTTGACTACTATTTATTTCTTCTTAGGATTATATTATCCTTTCTCTTGTATTGTTGGATTGATTCAAGGCGGGATTCCAATTTATTTTCACTCTCCTTTAGGTCTGATTGATGTATTTGTTTCCCATGGTTTGATTTACATCCTTCCTCTACTATATCACTACTCTTCTTCTTAGTATGAACAACATATCCATCCTCAACCTTCATGTTCAATCCTTTTTACAAATATTCTTGGTATTCATGCTCTCCACTGAGCCACTGGCACATTGTCTTCACTATGCTACATTTATTCTCATTCACCTCACCTTCTTGCCTCTATTGAAAGAATACTTTCATCCCCATAAACATCACCCGTGACTACTGCTTAGGCCATGTAATTCTATCCTTCAATGGATTCAAAGTATACTTCACTCTATCCTTCACAAATGTATAGATATTTGTCCACCCATTATGGATGGCTCTCTTGTCAAATTGTCATGGTCTTCCCAACAGAAGATGACATGCATACATGGGAAATATTTCACATAAAACCTGATCATGATACATACCCACCTTAAAATCAACTAGATACTGTTGATTCACTAGAACTTGATGTTCCTTTTGTACCCAAAAGACTCTATATGAATTAGGATGCTTGAACTTATTCAAATTTATCTTTTCTACTATTTCTGTGGACACTATATTATCAGTGTTACCATTGTCAATAATAATCTTGCAACACTTACCTCCTACTTTGCATATTATCCTAACAAGGTTGTTATTTGCACTGGTTCTTCTTTCTTTCTTGAACTCACTAAGGCTTTCCTCATCATCAAATATTCTCCAGTTTCAGGCTCTTCCCCTAAAGATGGTGATGTTGCAAGCTCTTCATATTCTACATGTGCTACTTAGTTTATTGCTTCACTAACTCCGTTGGTACTTGTTTAAGGGTATTCAGGACATTAAAAATATCTATGTCTAGAAAACTTGTTACATTTGAAGCATCTTCCAGTAAATTCACTTCTACCTCTTCAATATCCACCTTTACCTCTATATCCATATCTACCTCTTGTATATCCACTTCTAAATGAAATTTGTGACAGTGAACTAGTCCCTTCTTCTTCATTTATTTTTTGTTACTGTGGTCCTCTTCCTATCTACTGATTTCTTCCTCTTACTCCTCTTCCTCTACCTCTCAAATATTGAGTATGTTTTCTTGACAATTTTTATTATGCCCTTAAGGCTATTTGATATGCCTCCTCTACTGATATAAAGTGAAATAAGCTGATTTCATCTTAAATATTCAACCTCAAAACATTTACATACCTGAAAAATTCTTCAGCATCATCCTGTATGTGACCAAATATTATAGCCAACTTCTACAACTCATCAGTATAATGTGTTACATTTGACTCTCTTTGTCTTAGATTTTGCAATTTCTTGAATAAAACAGTTTGATAATCAACATCAATGAACTTACCTTTCAACTTAGCTACCATATTGTCCCATTTCTTGATCTTCTTCTTGTTTCTACTTAATTTTTCCTGCTGCAAAAATTCCGACTGTACTACTACATGTTCTGTAAGTTTATTCACTATAAATTTCACTTTCTTGTTCTCTACAAATGTTCTCCTTGAATCAAAATATTTTTCCATCTTGGCTATCCAATCTATAAGATATTTTATATGTAAGCTACCTCAATACTTTAGAATTTTCATTTTTAGCTTTGTGATGGCTCCCATGAGTGACTTAGCATCCTTCCTCCTCTTCTTCTTGTTCTCCTTCTTTTGTTGCCACTAGTATTTCTCTCTCGTCATCACTATCTTCTTCTAATGCTTTTCCTCTTCTCTGAAAGACCTCTAATGCTCCAAACTTGTCTTGAATGTTTCTTAACACTGATGCCAACTCATCACCTCTGATTTTCTCTCTATTTCCACCTCCACCTACTCTTCTTGGTGGAGTTTTGTCAAACTCTTATCTTTCCTCTCAACTTCTTTCTTCTTCATTGCTTCTTGCTTTCTCTCTCTGTCACTTTCTTGTCAGTTTATTCTCCATTATTCTTCTCCTACTCTGATACCAATTATGATGTATCCACACCTAGGAACATCACACTCTCAACAAGAAGTATTAGAGTAATTACTTTCAATTTAGTCCAAATCTTGTATTTGCACCTCATTCTCAATACTAGGAAACAACAAAACTTGCAAAAATGTCCTATAGACTCAATTAAATTCATTTAATGCTTTAAGCATTTTTTTTACCCTTAATCCAACTTGTTTTATTCATTCAGACCCTTAAAATCTTTAGAATTTATCATCTCACTCTCCTTTGCAAAAATTTCCAATTTGGCTCCTTAAGAACATTGTCAATGGATTGACATGGGATAACACAACCTACAAGGTTTATGAAGAATATACCAATGGTTTTGAACAAAATTTATTGAGTTTTAGGTTTGGGAAACTTGCTTTGGCCCAACTCTAAAAGATTACCTTACTTCCTTCACTATCACCTTAACAAGATTAGCTTTCTCCTACCAACCCAGTCTTAAAGAAAATTTCACTGTATATTTCGATTAGATGACTCAACTGTCCTACTAGTTAGCTTGTAGAACACCCATTAGGGAAAAATTCTTGCCTACAAATTCCTGTTACCACCTTCTTTGTAATAATTTACCAAAAACTACAAATTTCAATCTCTGATTAGGCTTCCTCCATTTTGCTACAGTGCCACAAGAAAAATGTTGAGAAAAGATTTTGACTGTCACCATATTCTTACAATTTAATTTTTGAATCTCAATAGAATCACCAAGAGGAAGATTTTTACAAGTTTGGGAATCCTAAATTTAAGTAGGAGATCTTAAAAGACTTAACTCATCAAAACCCTAAAGGTTTTACTTTAGAGGTCCTGAGAGTAATTTGTTTTAGCTAAATGGAATAAATCAATATTTACATCCTCATACCTACTTAAGAAATAGATACACACCTATACAAGCCTTTAAACCTACCAATGAAAGTTATTACCTTTGTGAATGCTGAAATTTTAGTCTCGAGACTCTATGTAATACATGGGATAGAGAATTTCCTCTCAATCATGGACTGAAATACGTTCCCAGGTGATCTTGATCTCTACACACTTCATGTAAGGGTTATAAATGTATTCTAAAGGCATGGAAATTAATTAAAAATCAAGGTTCACTTCCTTTATAATTGAATATCTTTAATGAACAACTAAATACCTATGCACTATGGAATGTTATAGGATTCTCAGTGATCTCCTTCCAAATCCCTTCAAATCTCGAAGCCTCAATATTTAAGACCTCATTTAGATTCTTCACACTATTGTCAATTAGTTATAGTTCATGAATTACTCATAGAAACTTATTTGTATTAACTCACATTGTCAAACACACAGGTTCAGTGATTTCTTCCAGATTGTACATGTAAATTTCTTCTAGACTGTACATGTAAAGTTTGAACACAAATCTATTTATAGCTCCAAATGTTCTTAAATTGATTGATAAATAGATTGAATTAGTTACAAATTGGAGTCTTATACCCCCATAGTTTGAATGGTTTTCCCATAATTGTTTTCTAGGTCTCATATGACTAGGATTACATGGAGATTACATACAAGCAAAAGGGCTTGAGTGCCATTTTCAAATTACATGACCAATCATACAATAATAACAGTGTTCAAAGACACTTGATGACGAAAAATGACCTAGTTACATGCCATAACTACTAGTTAGACCCCTTACATTTCATGAGTAAGCCAAAAGTGGATTTAGGAATTCAAATTTTGAAGAAGCTAAAAATGGAGGGAAACTCAATTTTTTTTTTGAATTTCTAAAGCCTAAAAGACATGATGAATGACCCAAGTACACCCCTATAGAACCAAGAAAACAAAAATTTGAATAACACATGGCTAGACTATCTCTATGTTAACCTTGGAGTAATGATGCCCATGCATCACCTAATTTAAAAGTACTCTTTGTTCTTAAATAAGGTGTATGCCTCTAGAATAGTTGTTATTTCATTTATTAGAATAGTTTTTATTCATACATATTGTAATAAGTGCATAATTTCTTATGCGTTTGTTTATTTTTTTAATTTAAATTTTTCTCTAAAATGTTCTACACATAATGAAAAATGTTTCTCAGGTCAAAAATTCAAGATATACATGTAGAGGACCATTCAAAATTTTATTTTGGGGGAAGTTGTGAAACTTAGGTGCCCAAAGTTGAAAAAAAGAAGGTGGAAATCCAACAAATGCATGCCAAAAGAAAAAAAATTATTGAGAAAAAAGGTGGAGTACTTGGTTAGTGTAGGGTGTTCCAAATATTGTGAAAAACAAAAAAAAATCCCAAGGATTTGGTTGAATTGAATAAGCATAAAGATGCTTCAAAATTGGTTGAGTTTTGATGCAAGGATGCACTAAAATAAATCAAGACCTTCTTAAAAAAGTTGATAAAATAAAAGGATAAATTACTCACATGAAATAAGGAGGTTGAATATGGAGAAAAATTGAAAGGAATGATGAACCTATATGAAAGGATAGTGGGGTGTGTGGAAACATGGATATAGAAAGGGAAAGGTGTTTGTAGGGAAGCTACATGCAAGGAGAAGTGTGCAAGGAAGAAGTGCACAAGGAAACCGAAATAGCCTAGAAATGTAAGCCACCTAAAAAAACTAGAGGCACACTGAAGAAAAGTAATGTAGGTCCATAAAATTCCTAGTGCACACATGCAATGGGGTCATCAAATCAAGTTAAAATTAAAGGTGGTAAATCAATGTTAAAAAATTGACATTAAATATAGTGGTAGGGAAATGAAATTTCACACATGTGAATGGGGTAATTATGACATTAATTACCAATTTGGAAGGGTACAAAAAGGGGAGAGTATCTCATTTGGAAATTTAAATTGCATTTGAAATCAAGATCTCCAAGCGAGACACAAGAAAAAAGTAAAAAAAATATTCAAATAACATGAAATAACTAATCCATTCACCATTGGAGAGGATCTTAATATTTTCACAGGTGGTTGAGAGGTGGAAAATTGAGTAAAGGATGATAGGATTAATCATAGGTGGAAAAGAGTCCCTTCAATAACTAAAAAAATAACCCTTGAATGTCATTAAGGTGGAGGTCAAGCTCTTCTTTCAATACGAGGAGATTTGGGGCCATAAACCACCTCAGGGTAAATCAAAGTGGATTCCAAATTAAGTAATAGAAAAATTATATATTGGAAGAGGCATGAAAGAATAAGGTCATGTAAAAATATAATACCTCTAACGATGATATCGTAAGTGCTTCCATAGAAACAATGTATGGCAAAGAGTCAGATGGTGCTACTATTAAGGAAGTTCTAAGTGGAGAAGGAGATATATATTAAAGAATAGGTGGAAGTGTAGGAGATGTAAGTTGGGGTAGGAACCAAATTTTCCACATGATCAAAGAAAAAGGATAAGAAAATAATGAGTCCCAACAAAAAGAAAAGGACAAAAGTATGAGACAATTGAAATTTGAAATGCAATACTTAAAGGATGTATTATAAGAAGAGAAGTGGCAAACCCAAGTCGGTTCATGCAAGATCTCTGAATGTAATCACCACACACATGGATTAGAAGCAATAATAGATGGAGAATTTATTCACACAACAAACACACATGATTATAAAGGGCATGCCATTTATGATTGTAGTGTGAAATAGATACTTGAAAAATTAGGGATCATTCATCTCTATGAGATACATTACTTCAAAAAAACAATGGAGTTCTTTTAATACTTGATCTCGCGTGTGTGCAAGGGTTATTTATATTTTGTGGGACGACACATGTGTATCACCGGTATTTAATCAACAAAGAAGCATGGTTGATCAATGTTGGGGAAGACTTGGAATAATATTTTTGTAATGAGAAGGAAATTAAAGAGATTGGGGACCTTCTGAATTATAAGAAAGTGGGTCACACCTACCTAGGTACAAGAGTAATGACACACATCCTAACATAAAAATTGGTGGGCATAGAAAGATGGATAGAGATCAAAAATAAATTTTAGTATATCATGCAAAAAATGGAAAAATGGACCAAATATAATGTCCTAATATATTACTGAAGGTATAACAAAGGATGTGGAATTAGAAATATCAAGCTTACAGTAAATTTTTCATAGGGCACAATACTCCTACTTTTGATATTCAATAAGATAGGTGTTATAGAAGGCATAAAAAACCTAACTGGGCATACCCTTTGGAGAAAAATTCTCTTTCCGAATGTTATAAGTAATTTTTGGCACCCGTGAATTGTAATAATTTATGTAAGGCCTTACTTAGAAATTAGCTATAACACTTGCAAGAGAGCAAGACTAGAGGATTATGTTCCATCTACCCAAGGAGGTAGAAGGAGAAGCAAAGTTTGTTGTGATGAAACACTAATACATGGGAATATTTATGTAGACAGATGAGAATGAGTATCCTTTGATCAAATTTCCCTATGCCTTCTTAACTAAGTATTTAATGCAATCCATGGATTCAATTGAAGATGAAAAGAAAATAAAAATTGATGCACTAAATATTGACACTAACATCCACACCCTCTAAAAGAACTACAAATATGAGATAAGAGGAGAATATGCAAAGTGGTGTGAATTATACATATGCTCCCTAAGCTAGGTGGAGATAGTAGTAATAAACAACAAAGTGCATAAGTTATTTTATTACTTAAGATTGAAGAAAAGGAAAGACACGACATGACCATAAGTGGAGGAAAAACTAGATGGACATATGACTCCACTGACTAGGAAAAAGGGTAAGGGAATCAAAAGGCCGAAGAAAGTAAGAGCTACTTATGAATAAGAAAAGGGATATAAGGCCTCACCCAAAAAGAAGCAAAGGACGAGTGCAATAAAAAATTCAGTGATGTCACTAGACTCCGAAGTAACTCACAAGGACAGGGAAAGTGATTTAAACAAAGGGGATGATGGGAAGGAGACTAGTAGTGCAGAAAATACCACTGGGAAAAAAGGAAACATGTGCAGGAGTTATTGGTGATATAACACTTTTATCTAAGGATGAGGAGGAGACAAGTTTGGGAACACCAATGCAAATAACCCCTCTAAGAAAACCTACCTAGACCATAATCCATTCTTGTATAGGAGATGAGAAAAAATAAGAAAAGATTCCTAAAGACTTAGGCACAAGACTTCTATAACTCCAAAATCACCCCCGCCATTATTAAATATGAAAAATAAGAAATTGGTGAGGAAAAATAACATGGAGGAGGTGGCAACACAGAGATAGAAACCAAGAATGAAGAAGAGGAAGAGAAGCATTGCTAGTATAAATGAAATTGCATGTTAGAATTAGTGGAAGAATAATATGATGAGGGAGATGAAACATTAAAATTTGATCCTAATCAAACTTATAAGTCTATCAGTGTAAGGCATCAACAAGGGAGGGATAATAAGGATCTATTCGCATGGGATTGCATGAAGGATTTCGTAGGGATGAAACACACAAAGAAAGCTTTGATTATGTGGATCAAATTACATAACTTGAAACACAATATTATATTGATATTGTCGTAATGGAAATTCATTCAGCATTATACAATTATATAGGAAAGGTAATCCTATTTTTTTATAGAGTTCTTATCTCCATAAAAATATCAACCATATCCATAAGATTCCTCATAGCAATTTCAAAACTATTTACATTAACTATTGTTGTTACACAAAAGTATCACTCCCAAATAATATAAACTAATAAATATCACAAGTAATAGGTTTATTATAAGTAAACCTATTGTAGTCATTTTTATTCCTTTCAAAGAACAAGGAAATCCCAAGTGCGCCGACCTATCACCCAACAGGCGCTCACCCAAGGCACGTGCAGGTTCTGAGCCCCTCCTTTATGTGAGTTGTGTGAGAATGCATTATTTACGATAGAAACTTAAGTGAAGAGAATGGAAACAAACCATACATTCATCTTAGAGCTCAGAACGAGCTTCTAGACCAATGTATTCATTCAGATAAGAAAAGTATTACAAAGCATAATCTGAATCATAACAAAAAGGGAATGCACAGGGGTTTACACCCACTCATATGAAATATATATAAATCTAATCCATATAGATATAAGTAAAAACTGGAACCACATATATCCATATTAAATACGTTTTGTAATCACATTACATTCATTGAGGCTATCACAGATCCATATAATAGTGCAGACCAATGTCATGCATCAGAACTGGAGTTAAGCCCCTCATAGTACAAATAAAAATATTTAGACCCATCCCCTTGATATATCATACTCCTACAGATCCTCTAAACCCAACCCATAGAAATCCCATAGTATTTTTACATAGCTTCACCCTTTTTCCATTCTCTCTAGGTATATATCTCTTTCTTCTATTGGGTGCTTGTATATATAGCCTTAACAAACACCTCCATTCCTTTATAAAGTTATAGATCAGTTGCCAAGTGTCTAAGTGGTCCTCCATAGGAGCATACTCCTTTAAACTTGAGCTCTCCATTCTTCGTCATGATGACCTTCTGGAATCTTCTATCGCAAGGTATATTCCTTTCGTGGGCACCAAGTTTCCAGGTTGGAACCTTATCCACTCTGCATGCATAGTCAGGTCATGCTTTCCTCGTGTTCTACCCGATATGCCAAATATGGCTAAGTACCAAAAAATTTGCTCTGCCTTACATGTGTGTGCCACTGGTTATACTAAACCCTCATAAAACCCTATCCAGCGTGCTTTCGATTTATGCATCCTTATTCAAATAGGCCTTGCACACCCACACGCCTTCTTGTACTTAGCTAATATTTTAGGGGCCCAACACCTATATACTAACTGACCACTTATTTACCATTAGCATGAGTAATTCTCACGTTATTACAAACTCACACAAGTAATAATGTGAGCACTAACATACAGTTTTCTAACATCACCCCTTAGTGTAAACATGGGAGAAAAACAACCACACTTTTTCTACAACTTTCTCACCTCTTCTTGCTCATGATATTGGCACACACTCGAAATCAAGGTATAAGAAGGAACACATCAATGTATTATGTCAGGAACATGCTTGAGAAAAGTAGTGTGGGAAAATGTACAATAACCATCTGCTTATCAACCAATCAATGTAGGGAACATATCTGACCTACTCAATGTGGGAATTCAAGTAGGAACCATCTGAACAACCTTCAATCATTTTACAATGGTTTACCACAAACCTAGGTATGAACAAGAATGCATATGACTATTTAACCTCTTCAAGAATCATGATTTTGCATTTCATTGTGCTTTTATCTTTCCACTATACATTTACATTAGGGGAATGTGTAAGGAATATCCATAGATACAAGTGAAAAATAATGAGGATCTATTCTTATTTTCCATACCATAGTGACAATCTAAAAAATTGAAATCCACACCACATAAATGAACAAACAAGTCACCATACCAAAAGTGCAGCCCCGTTATTGGCAACTGATGAGAGGTCACTGATTGACCTCTAGCCTCTGATGCCTCCATCCTCTAGTGTGGGAAGCTGATTACTCAAATGATGAAGTCTTGAATATTTATTTTATGATGCAAAGGAGTTATTTTATGACCATTACGTATGGTTGAAGATTTATATGGATGATCTTTGACCAATGTCATCTCATGTAACAAGTTCCTGGTATGTGCCATGTGTTTATATTTGGTATATCTAACAAATATTCAATGTTTATAAAAATATTGAATCAATGATACATTAGACATTTTAGCAGTTGAAGCCCCAAGTATCTACGCTATTCGATGAAAATTGGTTTTGTTGAAAAACTTGAGCTCGTGTAGAATTTAAGATTTAGACAAGATTCTTTGTTGCTGTATGAGAAATAACTTATACACACACACACACACACACGTACGTATGTGTGTACTACATACGTACGTACATACATACATACATACCTCGTACAAAATGAAAGGGTGGGTGACAAAATTAAATACATATGTAACAAATTGAATGAGTTGTTCTAGAAGGAAATAAAAATTGAGATTGTAGACATGATATAAGGCATTAAATAATAATAACTGCCCCTTGACTACTCTCAAAACTTCATTGCAACTAGAGGATTAATGTTTGCTCCGATACCACATGATTATTTGGATCATATTGCACAACTTGAAACACAATATTACATTAATATTGTCTTAATACAAATTCATTCGAGATTATACAATTATATAGAAAAGGTATCCCTATTTTTATGGAGTTCATATCTCCATAAAAATATCAACCATATCCCTAAGATTCCTCATAACAATTTCAAACCTATTTACATGAACTATTGTTGTTACATAATAATATAATTTTTGAATAATATAAATTAATAACTATCACAAATAATATGTTTATTATAATTAAACCTATCTAATAACTAACCACATATTTACCACAGATGTGACTAATTATCATGTTATTACAAACTCAAACAAGTAATAATGCGAGCACTAACATATATTTTCCTAATAGGCTCTATCCTTTTCCCTCAATGTTTGTATTGAGAACCCATAATTGAGCTACCCAATGCCTATCTAAACCAAATTCCCATGGAAGATTGATAAACATTAGCTCACACAGAAAATTACCACCTTTTGAAATAAAAGTAGGTGAGGAACTGCTAAAAATAACTAGTGAAGTGGTGCAACAAAATTTGAATAATAACACGAACTACTACATACAAAGACAAAGTGTGAATGACTTTACTAGGAAGCTCAAAGAGATGAAAAAAAAGTTACATGATCTAACCAGAGAACACAAATCCCTACAATAAAAATATATGTGTGCAAGTAAAAACTAAAAAATCATTAGGTGAAAAGATACTTTTTAATGAATTTAAAATTACAAGTGAACACCCAATTATCTGGGTCAAGAATATAAAAAAACTAGATCAACTTCTAAAAATCCTATTCAATAAGATGGAAGTAGATCAAAATAAAGTGAAATTTGGACAAAGTGATAGGGATAATATCATGATCACTTGTGTAAAGAAGCTGAGGACATGCATAGATTTTGTTAAACAACTCAAAGATAAGGTTGTATATGTAGATAAGATAGTTAAAATAATTTTTATGTAGAACACGATCATAGACATGCACATGCTCAATGATACAAAAAAAATCTGCCTTAGAATCATGGTTTGAAAGTGATGAGGTTGATAAGGCTACCCATGAAAAGCTCATAGAATAATGTGAAAGGTTAGGGGAAGAGGCCTACACAAAAAAGGGAAGATCAAGCAATGACTAGGTGAGACGAGGAAGATAACTTCTAAAGAGGAATTTGATCTGATAATACACACCAAAAAATTAACTAATATTGTTGCACGAATTTATAAATTGGGACCTCTCTTCTAAGTAGCATTGGATGGATGGAACACACATGAAAATATACTCCAACAAGAGGTCATGAAGTTTTTCAAGAAAGTAGAAAATAATTTTCCCGAGGTGGACAAACAAATTAGTATGGGGTGATGATGAGCCCCAAAATTATAAATTATTTCATTGTTAAGTTCCACATTAGGAACTAACTATTCATTATTTATATTCTAATAGCTACACACAAGAATAACATAACATCTGCATGTAAAAATGTCAAATGAGCTGTGAAAAATAATGTTAGAAGAGCTACATGCAAAAATATAAAAAAAAAACTGCACACAGGGATGTTATAAGAACTGGGCATGAGAGTTACAAAGGAACATCATGAAGGGATTGAAAATTACAAAAGCTCTAGAAGGAGGCATGAATGATTTAGGATAAGTTAGAAAGAGGATTTCCACCTAAAAATAGAACCTAGAGGCACACAAAAGAGCATGAACATACAAGAGGATAAAACCATGTGCTAGGAATATATGAGATGAAGATAATAAAAATAAATTTAGTTTGAGTCACTTACATGAAAATGAAATAGGAATAAGGTAGAACATGCTAAATATAGGTGATCTAAAGATGATACATGATGCAATTAGAACAAGGACATGGATAAATATAGTTGCAAGGATTCTAAAATATTACAACACAAAATATAAAACTAGAGTATGGTGACTCGTGGTAGAATCACCACCTTGGTGTACTAGCTAAGTGATAGTTATAAAACCCAAGGGATAAGAATATATTTTGTTCATCTAGTGAAGGGAAAGTCCCAACTAGTATATATATTCCTTATGGGGTTTGTTGTAATGGGGAGAGGAAAAATAGAGGAAGAGAGGGGGTATGTAATGATTACTATATGTAATGTTTTGAGCAATAAATATGAAATATAGGGTGTTATGGAACAAATGAATTGCTTTGTCCATAAGTACATTAGGTTGAGTGTGTTTTACTGATTAATGTTTTTGATTTGTTAAATAATTTATTTCCTTATCATAATGCTAAAACATGATGGGAATGATATTATCTCTCACCTTAAGAAATTTCTTTAAGGTTTATACTTCGGTATAATAGGATAGCATTAGGGGTGAGGATAATTATGCGCTCTAATATTATAATAAGTTCCATGCACATAAGTATGGATTTGGAAACTAGATGCACAAAAAAGCATGGATTGTGATATAGAAGGACATATAAAGAGTACATGCTTGTAAAAATATTAAATAAATGATACTGACATGTGAAATATGTGAAAGGAAGTCATGTTAAGAGAAATTTTCCTTTATTACAATACACAATTAAAAATAAATTGTCACTCTACTGTAAAATTTATGACATGCACACACATAATACAACAAATTGTTATGTAATTGATCACATTCATGAAGAAAGGTCACTAGGACTAAGGTAGGCTATAGTAAAAAACCACCCAAGAAGGACACAAAGGATATGTGTGAGGAAGAGGTGGTTGAGGTAGAGGGGAATGCGGAGGAGGAAGATTTCCACCAAGAACTTGTTTCAAGTGTGGATCACCAAACCATTATCAACACGACTGCCCAACTTTCCTAATATGTGCACATTGCCAAAAAGAGCAAAAGGCTGAAGACTTTCCAAATATTTACACACTTATGAAAGAAAACAATGAATAGGGTGCAGGAATGATCAAGATTGCATGAAACCTTGTTAAATATTACTAACCTAAAATTAGCATGCTAAAAACAAATCCTTCTCCAAAAGTATAGATTACAACAAGAGGAGGTACCATTCATGCAAAAGCATATAATCCCTAAGGAAAACATAAGGAAAAGGGAAACACATATAAGAAAGGTATATTCTGATGGTAAACAATAGAAGGAGGTACTTTAGGAAGAAAATTAATTATCCATGAGATCCAAGGTGAAATCGAGTTTCTAAGGTAAGACACACGAATACATAACGAAACCCTTGAAATCACATATATGAACAAAACTGATTGAGATGAGTTCAAAGAGGTATGTAGACTTCTATGTACTAAAGGTGTAATCCCTTTACTAATTCAATTATTTTCACATAATCTTAAGAAAATGACACTTGGGAAATAATTAGGGAAAACATGAAAGAATATTGTCAACTCAATAAAGGTAGAAGAGTTTGATTGGGAAATACTAGTCGATGCATGCATATATAGATGGCATATCAATGAAATATTGGTGGATACAAGAAAAAAATTGAATATTCTTACCACAGATGCTTGGAATAAATGGCGGTGACCTACTCTCCATCCGTATCCTCATGCCTTGTTTATGGAAAAAAACACACGTCATGCCAAATGGCGTATTGAAGAATGCTACTATTAGGATACTAGGATTCATGTTTCATAGATATTTTGAAGTCATTACCTTGTTAGAAGTAGAAAATTTCACATTGCTTCTTGGAATATAGTGGTGCTAGAAAATAATGCTTATTTTTAGTTCAAAAAGTGTTATGTAATCTTTGACAATGGACATCAACACATAATACTTCCTATGGACACCAAAAAAGGTGCCCCACATGTTGAGAATATAGAGGATCACGAATACCTAGAACACATATATAATATCAGGGCTGAAGGGATGTATAATTATGAGCCAACAAAAGAGGGAAAATTATAATGGAATGACACAAAATCAATATCAAAGAACACCAATGCAACTTGTGATAATTGGTTGTATAGTTCATATGAATTGATTGGAAGAGATTGTGATGTGACTAAATCCACTACAAAAAAACATTTTTTTGAGCGTCAAAATCTATAGAGAGGAATAAAAAACACCGAAAAAGAAAATAGTCACCCTATGGAAAGGTTCAAAGGGAGTGAAGATGTGTATGGATTTTTGGGAAAAATAGAAATTTACATGTAACTTAAGCAAACACATGTGAATTACTTGGTCTATATAATCAGAGGAACCATAACAAGATGGTTGGATAATCATAGATCATTATTAAAAAATGGGATTAGGTCAAAGAATCTATTCACACTAGATTTGAGTGAAGTAATACTTCACAAAAATTACCAAGTTATAACAAAGTAACAAATCTTGAGAAACATCTTCAAAAATGCAAAGAGCTATGGGGTACATGGGTGCATGAAATCAATCCTGTATTATGAACATGTGTTCGACAATAATTTTCAAGTATGGGTATGTACATGGTATGTATTTTCACATGAATTTGTACCCCTAATGAATAGGGTTTATTTTAGGGGCGAATATTTGTGAATAGGCGAATATTATAAATTTTGAATTTTGAATTTGACGAATTTGTTACTATCGTACGGTAGTGCGTACGCCAAAATTTTGTAAGTCCTAAAAAAATTTGAATATAATTTCACCTTCGTGTTTCCACTAAGGGCTAACTAATGTTAGTATATTCGCCTTCATGTTATAACATACTATTATATATAGGATTAATTCTCCATAATATAGTAATACAATTTAATTTCAAAATCTGTTAATAAGCCTGTGAAAAATTCAAAAGTATAAGCCAAAAATCTGAAGGAATAAGAGAAAGAGGTAAGAAAAAAAGTGAATTGTCAGTCAGTCAAGTTTTTTTATTAAACTATTACCGGCTAGAAATATTAATTTGTACTTCCTCAAGGTAAGGTGAATGTGTAATGTTGACCAGTAACAAGAACATGTTACTGACCGGTAACAATTATTTGTGTAAACATATGGTAACATTGTTTTGTGTTTCCATTTGATAGTGTTTATTTTACTGTTTGAAAATATTCATTTGTGTTGTCGTTTGACAATGTTAGTTTGTGTTACCGTACGGTAGCATTAAACTGTGTTTCCGTTCCGTAGCATGATCTTTATTTTTTGCATTCTTGCATTTATTTTTTATAGATCACAATTGAAATTTTTATATTTTTTTCATATGTGTAGACTCCAAAATCACCCATATAATGGCCCTTGTTACATTTATGAGAAAATATCAAGGAAAAATAAAACATAACATGGAAATTTAAAAATATTTCAGTATGCCAACAGTAACCCTAGTGGAAAGAGGTAATTTTGACTCTTATTATGTTAATGTTACTTTATTTTTTGATTTTCTTATGGATGCTGTAAGCAAACCAATTAATTTCCAATTCAAACAACCCTAGAAATGACCTTACTCCATATGAAATTCCCAATTAGTAGAGTAATTCAATTCAAATTGATAGTACCGATAATCCCATTTTCCATCCAACTCAAACTTCTGATAAACATTCTAGAAACGTAAGAGTGGGAAGTGGACTATAGGAAGGACTTATAAATTTGAACGGTCAACCAAATATCCATTCATTGAATTTGTTTAACCAGAAAATAGTAATGATACTCCTACAGAATGTAGATGTACTATATGTAGTTGGAAACTAGGCAAAGACCACAAAATGCAATTAAAGTTGGACACAATAGAGAAGCATTATGGGAAGGTATATGAGTTTAAAAATCAAGATGATGGAACAATAACAAAGAAAACTAGATGGAAAAATAAGGAAGATTGTTTACATATGAGATATGTAGCAGAACATGAAAATCATCACAAACATATTCAAGACCTAGTTGAGAAAGGTGGAACAATAAAGGATAAATTTGAAAAAGCTACTGATGCAAGTCTTTACGAAAAACTTATACAATTCCAAAAAATATTTCACATTTTAAAGAAGGGCAAACCAATTTCAGATCTGATTGATTATAAGATATTATTTCAATCTAATGGGTTTCCAAACATTCCAACAACACACTGGTCAGATACCAATGCATGGGAAATGGAAAAGTGTATGGGTGAAATTGAAATCACTGATTTGAGAGAGAAGATAAAAAATGTGAATTTTATCACATTATCGATTGATGAGGTCACAGTAGTAGACAATACATTCTAGGTTTGCACGCATGTCTACACTTTCAGTTTCGATAACCATTTTAGGGAAAATCATCTACTAGCTATGCAAAAAATGATGGAGAATTGCAATTATGAGAACCTTTGAAAACTTGTTATAAAAAAATTGAAATAAACAACTGGTATGGATGATCATTAAATCTATGCAAAAATGATTTGTGTAGGAGATGATGGAGCAACTATCATGTAAGGTCACAAAAGTGGGCTTTGTATTTGCCTTCAAACAACCACAACCCCTTACATGATACCCATTTGTTGCATGGCTCACAGAATGTCTGGCTTACAATATTTTAAGTAATTTTGAAAATGTTGCTAAAGTGGAGGAGCTTACACGGGACTTAAATTCATCTATGTCAAGTATTACTAATTTTTTTTTGGAGTTTTAGAGTTTTTTTGTTGGAATAAAAAATGGTAAAAAAATTGCTAAAATATGTTGACACAAGATGGATATGATTGTATGATCCATCTTGCAGGATTTTTGAGGAATATAGTTCCTTAATAGGGTATATGTTCAAGAATCGTAGAGAAGTTGAAAAGGATAAAGATCTAATGTATTGCTTGACAGATTTAGAGACATCATTAACTTTATGCGGTATTTTTCCAATGCTAAAAAAAATAAACAGCTTGCTGAAACATGCTCAAGAAAGATCTATATACATTGTTGATTTTATAAAATTAAGGAGACAAGTATGTATGATTTTGGATACCTTATATTCCACCCAAGACTGGTTTTAGAAGCCAATTTTCTATAGCTGGAAGGTTTTGATAGATATAAAAGATCCCAAAAACTATTTGAAGTTCAATATCAATGGTCATCTTTGTATTTCTATTGATGGAAAAAATATTCCAATGCACACTTTCCAGAGAGATCCTTATGTAACAAGTTCTGAAATTGAGAAGTACCAGTCACAAGTGTTCTTTTTGATGCTACAATTGCTGATACATGGAAAAAATTGATGAAGATATCTGAAAAATTATATTTTGAGATCAGAGAACACTTTAAAAATAATGATTTACTTGAGGCCATGGGAGTTGTAAACCCCATTTTCTGGAATATGATGATTAGTGAATAACAAAGAACTATAAACTTTGGTAAATCCATGAGTGCACTTATGGAGTAGTTTTGAAAATCTTCAGATGTTGATGGAGGGAAAATTACTCATATCATAGTCATAACATATTTCATTTACAACTGATCAATATCACACTATTGCTGAACCGACAAAAATGGGAGCTATCACACTATTGTGGAGAAAGATGTATCAGAGTAGCATCCTGAGAGAAAATATAAGTGAATAATTCAAACTCTATGAACTCATACAAACAATGATTCTTTGTTCTGTTGAAGATGAAAGAGCATTTAGTGCACTTACATTTGTGAAATCAAAACTTTGCAATAGATTGGACAAGAATTTGGAAACTTGTTTGAGACTCTATGTTTCAAGATATGGAGTGGAAAAATTTTGATATGCAAGAACACTAACTACATGGAAATATCTTACAGAGCGTAGAGCTATTAATCAGATAGCAAAAAATGGAGTCTATGCTTATGGTGAAATTGACTTGGACTTTACTGGACTAAAAAATGTAACAAATAAAATAAGTGATGAAGGACCATTAAGGATAGAGTTGTTTCAGCTACTAGATAGTTGAATGTATTCATTTTTTGAAATATATATTGTGACTTGATATTTTTTTAAATTTACATATATTGCGCATATAATGTTTGGAATTTTTAAAAATCCCTTCTATATATTTTTATATTGTTTGGAAATAACAGAAGATAGATAGTTGAACAATCTGTAAACTAGATGATGTAATAAAATTAAAGTTTGTTACTAGGAAAGTATGTTCAATATTTTATTTCTCGCTATCAATTCCACAAGCACACATGTTCACAAAGATATTATAATCCATACATCCCATCATGATTATTAGGATTAATAAAAAGCATAGCATTCTATATCCCATCATGATTATTGGAGTTAATCTTTACATGATGAATCAACTATCAAGATTCGAAAGCAACATGCACATCTAAGTTTTAAATATTGAGTTCATACATGTTTGAAACTAAATTGAACAATGTAAATCCGGATTCCAAAATCCATGTATACTATTCATCAACTGTATAAGCTTGAAAAAAAGACAAAGTTTTGATTCGACAAAGCCATTAGAAAAATAAAAAGATTGACAATTTCACATAAACATAATGTTTTCAAATTTCATTTGTCAAATACAATGAATTACATCAATATTTTTAATTCAAGTTCATTTGGACCCTTTTCCTTGAATAAATTTAATAGCATCAACAACATTTGAACTATCTTTTATTACACCAGACTCTACTAACTCTTTTGCAGTTGCATTAATATTTACTAAATTTTCTTTATCTTAGTGAGCAAAATATCTTGTTGAAAAGAGAGAAGGATCCTCATCATTTTTTTTCTTCAAAATAATTTTTGGATCCAGTCCATTCTCCTTTATAAGCCTTCGCAAAGTATTTTTCTTCTTGTTTAACATAACAAGTTTTTCTTTAAAATAAATTTCCCCATGGACACTCTCACTCACTTTTTTCAGGTGCTCATCTAACACCTACACCTCTGTCTTCAAAGTTTGGTATTGAATGCAATTAAAAATCCCATAATTAGTATTTATAAGTAGATAAATGATATATATATATATATATATATATATATATATATATATAGCCAAGTCTTTCTATGCATTAGCAATAGGGACAAGTTTCTTTTCTCTATTCCACTTGTTGTAGTAAGACTACGCCTTGACATTAAAATTAGTCAATCTATTAAGCATTATAGACAAAACTTCATCATTATTGTAAATATTATTGGTGACTGCATTACTAGATTTTGCTTGAGCAAGTAAAGCATCCATTTTCACTGGTTCATTTTTAATCAATGAAAAAAGTCTTTCTCTGTGTTCAAAATTATGAAATCTATCATTAATTTATTTTATCAGACATTTCACTCTCATCTCCTTAATTTCAGGAATAAAATTTCCATCACAAGGGCTGTATAATTATAAGACATAAGGATGTCTACTGAAAATTTGTTCTTCACATCATCATCCAAGTTTTCCTACCCAGTTTGAGAAGGGATCTGAAGAGGATGGCTGCTATGGAACTTGCACCTCATTACGTGTAGATTGAGTGAGATATTCGGTATGCTTCCCTGATGCTGCAATGTCATAAATTTTTTCTAAACCAAGATACTCCTCATCCATATCGATATTATTTGAAAACTAAGGTGCCTTTGGCATTCTGCACATCCCCAATTGAAAAATTGGGGAACTTTGATGTTGTGAAATTATGCACCCACCTGCTCATTCCAAGGAACACAATCCTTTTTCCACTACCATGAGACAAAAGGGGAGGTTAGACTGATGTACTCCTTAAGCACTGAGCTAGAGGCAAAGTAATGGTGGTTTCCACGACTGCATGTTGAATTAGAGATTGCATTTGCAAAAGATTTGCAAGCATCAATACTTTAACAATATTAGATTCAATATGTTGAAATTACGAAGACAAACAAGTGAAAAGTAAGAACTTAAAATTAATAAGAATGAAATCAATCGATATTTCTACGTTGTGAATCTTGTTATCTGTAATCAAAAAATTGTGGCACTAGGTGGAAGGGGGGTGGCAACACTACGAAACATGAATTTAACGAAAAATAATTACAAAGAATGATAAATTCCTAAAAGTAGACTAATATAAATAAAATTTAATTCACTATTTATTAGTTACTTAGTACTATAACTTGAAGAGAAACAAATTGTTGCAGACTTAATCTCTTCTTTCTTAGGGATGTAAGTAATTTCTGCACTAGCATGAGTAGACACCATGTGTCTCAGAGTCGTTGATGTGTCGGACAAAGCTACACATTAGGATAATGAAATATGTCATTGTCAAGAATAAGAGATTCAAATTATCATTAGTCTTTAAAATAATTTAATAAAACTAAAAAAATTGTGCATTATGGATAAATTAAAACATGGATTGGCCATAGTGATAAGACACATTTTGTCCTAGATGTGGTTCGAATCCATAGAACCATGTATCTGTTTGGATCATGTTATCCATATATGTTGTTGGTTGTTAGTGACAACCATAGAGTCATCAGTTATGGTGACATCAATTGGATTTTTCTCACCAAACCCCTTAGGCTCAGTAGGGTTATGTGCATGAATTGTTGACTTATGGTGATCCAGTATTTTTCTTGCTTTGATCTCTTCAAAACAAAGTTACATAATATATATTTTTAAGAATTGATTTAAAAATGATTTTGTTTTTGAAAAGAATCAAGATTAAATGCTTTTAAAAAAATACTCACCAACTGTTAGTCCAGAGGAATTCCATGTTTATACATCTTCTTATGTAGAAAATTTGGAATAGCTATTGATTTGAGTCTGTAAAAACCCTTATAATATAAAGCAAGAACAAAACAACAAGAACAAATAACTGCAGAAGGATTCAATTTGGATATGTCAAGATCAAAATGAATCCTTGATGACATAAATGTGCATTAATCGAATCTAACACCAGAAATGGTTTGGAGAAGGTAGTATAGTTCCCACTGAGGAATGTCAGTGTATGTTGAGCAGACAAAGTATGATACTTAGCAGAAGGCACAAAGAAGGTTTGTGTGTGGAAACACGACATGTTGAAAGGTGTGGAAGAATAAGAAAGGAAACATGCATGAAAGACAAGGAAAAATTTAGGACTTAACTATTTTTAGGATTACGGGAAATTTTTTGGAGATAGCATGCAGAGCACACAAACTGGATAAAGAATTGTGTGACACACATCGGCTATTTCTAGAGGAGTGTCTACTAAGCACTTTGCATGGGTTCGAGTTAATAATATAATTATTATTTTCAGTTAACCAGAAGAGATATATTATTAGTGCACTTTCATGTGTGTATATTATTGTAAAGGCACATGGCTATTTTTAGCATGTGACCTATTTTGGGAATTATGTAAGTGGTGAAGGGAAAGTCCCCACCCTTATAAATATGTAGTGATCTGTGTAGTATAGTAGGACTGAATATGAGATATTGTGAAGTTATGCTGCCAGATCTGATGCACGCATGAACTTATGGTACTACTTATTGTAAGAAGCTTCTATGTATTTATTGTGTTTAATATAATGGAATGTATTGATTGATTCAAAGTGTTAAACATGATTATAACTAGATCTTACATGGTTGAATTCATTATAGCTATTGTTTGAATCCATTACTCTTGAGATTTAGATCTAGAATATGCTCTGTAGAATGTTATACTATTTCAGAATTTGAATGCATCAAATCTTCATCTTGTTCGCATCCTACACAAGCAACTCTAGGGAGGGGCCTGGTACCTTTGCATGCTTTGGGTGAGTGCTTAGTCTAAATTAAGTGATATGCCAGTGCACCTTGGTTATTTTTGGTAAATTCTAGGCTACATCATTGGTTTTGTTGCCAGGACCTCTTTTTCAGTTATTTTCACAATGGTTCATGATAAAGACATACCGGTTGACCTTAACAAGTGTTGAGGAGTGGATACAAGATCTAGAAGAAGAATACACATGGAGGTTCAACACTGGATCTGCTTCTAATACACGTGCATGGGTAGAACAAAATCTATATGATAGTTTGTATGAGAGCTTCTTCACTATTTTTCTAGTAGAACTGTATGAGTGGTTGGTTTCTTATGTGTCTAAAAGGGATTAGAGGTATTGCACACTTATCTAGACACAGGAATAATTTCAGGCCCTTTATGATATTGATCTGATTTGGACACACATTGTGGACACTTGGTTTCATGGTGTTCTAAATAGTTATATTCTGGAGTACTCAATTTTCACTTATTCTTACCTAGAGGTAGCGGAATTCCATTTTTTACTATATCCCAGGGGAACTTACTTGTAAGGCATTCCACACTTATACTATGCCCGATGCATAGTTATATCAGTTACAACGTGCGCCATCAGAATTATAGTACATTGTTGTCTTTCTACGTACATGTATGACACTAGAAGGAATGAAATACTTAGAAAAGAAACAACTTGCCATTTACACGACACCGTTTACATTGATTAGTGGTGACCTATACAATTTAGGCTGAGATGAAGTATTGTGCTAATGTGTACTGGAACATGAGCGCACATATATCATGGAAGAGGCTCATGGTGGTATTGCAGGTGGGAACTATGTAGGTGACACCACTGCGCACAAGATTCTACTCACTAGATTATAGTGGGAGATGCTGTATAAGGATTGTAAGGCATATTACTAGGGCTGAAATCACTGTCAGCACCTTGGAAAATGAGGACAAAGAGACGAAATTCCTTTAAGACCTATTCCTAGTGCATAACCGTTTGAGAAATGGGCTATAGATTTTGTGGGTCCTATTTCACCAACCACGCGTAGGACTGGATCAAACTATATCATCACTTGCATAGATTATCTGAAAAGGTAAGAAGAACCAACACCTACAAAGGATTATATGACAACTATGACAACCAAGTTTCTATGGGAAAATATTATTACAAGGTATGGATGCCCATTAAGTTTAACGAGTGATAGGGGCACACATTTTTTGAATGATACAATTAGGATATTATTAGATGAGTTCATGATTGCAAACTTTAAGACTTCACCATATCATCCTCAAGAAAATGGGACTGTTGAGGCTTTCAAAAATATTTTGAGTCAGACATTGATAAAAATTTGTAATGTTGGAAGAAAAGATTGGGATGATAAAGTTTTTGTTGTGCTTTGGGTGTATAGAACAACATATAAGAAATTAAACAAGGCCATACCATTTCAATTGGTGTTTGGTGTAGAATCAATTCTTCCTATGGAATTCATGTTACCTTCTTTGCGTATTGTGTGTGCTGGAGGTCTAGCTAATGAATAAGCATTAGAAGAACAAATTAAAAAGTTGATTAAGTTGGATGAGTGACAAGAAATAACACGCTGGAGTCAATACCAAGAAAAATCTAGGTAGAAGGCATGGCATGACAGACATATCAGGGAAAAAAACCTTGAGATTGGATAGATGGTGCTTTTTTATGATTCTAAGTTTCTTCGCCATCTAGGAAAACTTAAATTACATTGGTTAGGACCATATGTTATCACTTACATACTTGAAACATGAGCTTGTCAGTTAGAAGCGCTTGATGGAATACTGTTACCCAGTTACTTCAATGAGAGTAGGCTAAAGCCTTACTATACATAAGTCTTCTTGGTGTTTGTAATAAGGCATTGTTGCCATTTAGATTAGGTTTTCATTTATGTATTTCCTTAATCTATTTCCTCTTCGTTGCTATGCTTTATCAATTTAGTTGGTGTTTTATGTAGTAAGCATGTTTCCGCATTGGAAGCTAATTACCATTTGAATAATTTTTATGCGCAGAGGACTACATATACCATTTGTGTGGGGTGGTTATTGAAAAATGAGTACACATAAAGGGAAAAAAAACTGCTATAGTTTCTATTCAAGTTTGGAGAGTTGGTAGAAAGAGGATTTATTCTAAATAAGGACCATAGATGGAGATAAACAAAGGAAAAATATAATGCGAGGTAAGTAGTGGTTGTGGGGACTACCAAGAGAAGGTGCAATGGTGAGGTACTTAGGTGCATGGAAGCGCGATGAAGAGAATTTTGTATCCAGAAGGTAGGAAGGTGTGCTAGAAGGTTATAGCTGAGGCATGAAGATGTACCATGTGGAATTTGTGAAAATGGTCAATTAATGAGGAATCATTGATAGGTGAAGGAGAAATAAATGCACAAAATTTTTGAGAATATATATAAGGACGTGATGCAAGTTCACTTTTACCATTATAATCGCAAGAATTTAAATGAGCTAAGTGCGTACGAGATGAGAAAAGAGTTTTGAGGTGCAGAGAGTGTGAAACCAGACGCAGAGAGAAGATTTGTGCACAAAAGAAGCTTGCGTCCATATTTGTGAAGGGTTTGAGTGAAGCAGAGCGTTGTGAAAGAGCTAGGGCACATGATTTCAACTAGGGCATATAAATTTGAGCTAGGGTTTGGAATTTCTTACTATAGAGAATATAAGTAGACACATTTACACACCACAGAGGACAAAAAGGTGAGATATTTAGATGGCACCAAAGAAAGCACCCGCTGCATGAGCTAAAGGAAAGAAAAAAGTGGAGGCAGAAGTTGAAATTGCTCTCGAGAGTCATTTCTTAGAGATGTAGTATCTGGAAGGCATGATAGTTGGGAAAGAGTGGAATTCCCACATACGCAGCTACAAGGTGAATGATTACAACCACCAAACCTCTAATAATAAGAAAGAATTAGATGCGTTGTTGAGTAAAAAGACCAACAAGTGCACGACATAGGATATGCTGGTATATGATGATGTCAGGGAGAAAATTTTAAAATAAGTAGGAGTGTAACAGTTTTATGAGCTCCCATACTTTGGAAACTACGATCCTCTTTACTAGTGGCTAATGAGTATAGTCCATGAGGAATTCTTCTATTTTTCTGGAAGAAGGATAAGGATTATATCAGCGACGATCTCAACACTAAAAGGGTTAAAGGGGACATAGATAGACATTGATAATGACCTAACTGATAAGGAAACAATCATGGAAACAAAAAAGGAACTAGGGTATACAAAAGGTTCGTGCGAAATGGACATTGATAAACTAAAGAAGTACCCAGTGGTACAAGAAGTTGCGCATCTAGTGACTAAGTTGAATGATCAGGAGAGATAGTCGCAGGTTAATACAATGTGACTCCATGTTGCAAGGAAGATGTCATAGGGGGTAGTCTATAACATAACTGGCTACATTGCGGAGACCATCATCAAGGAAGTATGAACCTGTGAAAGGATCAGTTCTGGCACTATCTTGTTGTCACTAGTATTTGTGGAGATTGAAGTGCTCGATGAGACAAAGGAAAAAATATGGGAGTATCCCATGGAGAAAAAATCCATTACAGAAAGGTTTGATAAATATTTATGCGAAGGGTCAATGAGTGGGCCATTCAAATAGAGGGCAGAGATGGGGTATGACATGCTTCGTGCAACATTTAAAGATGAGTGATGCATTCCTAAGGAGTTAGCATTAGTGGTGGGAAAGGTAGTACAATTTTTGGTGTACCAACACTTCTGCATCACATGATTTGATATAAAAGATGGAACTTGGAGCCCATGGTGCAAACTGCTGTATGATTTCATAACATGCTACTTCCAGGAATCGGTCCACTATTTTACTGATGCTCACCACCTGAATTTTATTGCAGAAAAGGTAGAATGTGACTACCACACTCCGAGGAAGACATATATCTATCGAGGCAAGGCTTCCTATGTTGAGAAAATCATTTCATATGTTCTAAGCATGAAGCATGTATGATTGGAAATTGGGGACACTTGAGTAGTGCTCATTTACCTTCAACTTAAGCCCAGGCTTGAGAATAACAAATATATGGAGAATGAGTTCACACTCCTAGGGCCACCTAAGGGAAATCATACAATGGAGAACGTACAATCTCCAAGGCCCATGAAACCTATAGAGGTAGATGACAAAGAATAAGAGTGTGAGGCTAGTGGTGGGTTGGTACATAGAGGCCGGAGGTAACCTATAGACAAGATGGAGACTGAGCGCATACGTACCCCACCATAAGAACAACAAGAAGAAGAGGAATTGGAAGTAGTGTAAGGAAAGCACCATTTCAAGAGAGTGTTTAGGAGAACAAGAACATAAGGCATGGGAAATCCACAGTTAGTACGAAGATCACCATGAATCTCTCCATAGAAAGAGACAACTAAGAAAAGAAGGATAAATTTGAAACTGAATGAGGAGGTGGAAGAGTCTACAAAGAGCATTCCTAGAACTCCTGTACCACTAGAGGATGTGGAAGAACCCAAAGACAAAGAAATGAAGGATGAAGAAGAAGGAGTAAAGAAGGTATGTGAAACAAAACATGATACTTCTCAAAACATAGAGGATCCAACTCCAAACCTTGGCGCTCAAGTTCCTAAGGGGACGAGAAAAAAGAGGGAAAGTGGGGAGTATGTTGCACCATCATGGGCTATGAAGAGGACACAAGTAAAATTTTCCACGCCCAATTTTAGAATACAACGGGCCTTAAGGAATTGTATGGATGGGAGTTGATGGACCCTGACATGGCTACTGTGCGCACAAGGAAAAATTTTTTGTGGTCTATGCAAATTCACATGGACGAGCCCAATTTTGATGTATGCGAAGAGTCTTGTGTGTCAAGAAGGATGAGAAAGGCACCATAGAACAAACACATAACCATAAAACCCACAGTTATGTATGATGAATAGGTGAGTAATGCCTTAGTGAAATTATCTACAGAGGTGGCACACAGGAATGTGGATAAAGCTACAACTATTAGAGTGCTAAGAGAAGATATCCAAACTAAAGATGTAGAAATAACATGTCTGAAAGGAGAAAAATACCTAGAGAAAAAGAAGAACGGGGTTCTCATCACGATGGTAGAGGAGATTGGTGATCATGTCCTGTAAGCAAGACTACTCTTGGATCCCAAGGTACCCAAAATGTTCCCTTCGGCTATGCATTATGTATGTACCTTAGTTGATTTTGTGCTTGAGGATGGACCGGTTTGAATGCCAATGCCAAAGGACCCTGAGTAGGAAGTAGAGAGAGAAAGGGCTTCAGTGGTTTGAAATATTTCATCTTATGAAGCATTGCTCCAAAATTTACAGGAAGAGATGAGGAAAGCAGACCATGAATTGAATATATGTGCAGCTCTAGAGGTAGTAATAAGGATCATGACCATAATAGAATACAATGAAGTCCTGAAGGCCATGATGGATGAGACTTTGGGGCACACAGAACGATTAGAACTGGTAAAGTAAAAGTGTGAGGCCCTTGCAACAGCTTAAGACCCCCATAAAGACAGGATGGATGAAATTGGAAAACTTATAGCAAAGAAGATGGACCTTCTGGAAGGAAGGGTGACTACAATGTCCAACATTGTTATCGTATTACAGAATGAGAAGAAAGAGATTGCGCAAGAAGATTTAGACTATATTGCATCAGATATTTCAGAAAAGGCAGAAGCCACGCTAAGTGATTAGAAAACTTTGGAGGCTATAACCAAAGAAGAATATCTGGAGTTAATTCTTCTAGTTGAAACAAAGGATGTTGTAGGGTGAAAGTTAATTCTTTGTATAATGATTATTTAATTTATTTTCATTCCCATTCTTTATTCTTTAAAAGTATCAAAAGGCAACCATTTCTGGGGTGGAAATGTAGTTCTGTGTGGGGTAATGTTGAGAAAACAAAGTATGATACTTAGCAGAAGGCACACAGAAGGTTCACACATGGAAATAGGGTGCGTTCAAAGGCACAGAAGAGTAGGAAGGGAAACACACATGAAAGACGAGGAAAAATTCAGGACTTAGCCATTTTCAGGATTACAAGCTATTTTTGGAGATAACATGCAGAACACACAAACTGGATAAATACTTGTGTGAAATGCATAGGCTATTTTTAGAGGAGCATATACTAATTTCTTTGCGTGGGTTTGAGTTAATAATAGAATTATTACTACCAGTTAACCATAAGAGATCTATTATTAGCGCATTTACATGTGTGTCTATTATTGTAAATGCGCATGGCTATTTTTAGCATGCAACCTATTTTGGGAATTATGTAAGCAGTGAAGGGAAAGTCCCCACCCTAATAAATATGTAGTGATCTAAGTAGTATAGTAGGAATGAATATGATATATAGTGAAGTTATGCTGCCAAATCTGATGCGCACATGAACTTATGGTACTATTTGTTATAAGAAGCTTCTGTGTATTTACTGTGTTTAATATAATGGAGTGTATTGACTGATTCAAGGTGTTAAACATGATTATAACTAGATCTAGCATTGTTGAACTCATTATGGCTATTGTTTGAATACATTACTCTTTAGATTTAGATTTGGAATATGCTTAGTAGAATGTTATACTATTTATGAATCTGAATGCATCAAATCTTCATCATGTTCACATCCTACACAAGCATCTCTAGGGAGGGGCCTGGTACATTTGCACACTTCGGGTGAGTGCTCAGTCTAAACTAAGTGATGTGCCAACGCGCCTGGGTTATTTCTGGTAAATTCTAGGCTGCATCAATATATCTCCCCTGTAACACGATGCGGGACTAGAAAAATTCCACCATCTCCAGGAGAAAGGGGTTTTTGACAGATTGTGTGTTAATCCCTCTTTTTGAGGGAGTATTAACCTTAGCCTCAACAAAAGGATCATAACGAGACTCAAAAATATTTTTTGCTCATCAGGTATAATAGTTTTGGTGGTTATAGGAAATGATTTTTGATGGGGTAGGCCTTTTAGATGATGAATATCATCAGGTGTTATTTTGATGAAAAATTAGTGGGATGGTAATGAAACAATGAAAGTGCCATCAGAACTATTATACATTTGCATTAAATTACTTAATAACTTATGTTTTGTCTAATATTGGGGCATGTAAATAAGTCCATGGAACCCTGAGTTACCAATCCAATTGGATTAAATGATTATTTGAATGTCTTCTAGTAGTATTAATAACCACGGATACAGAATGTTTCGACAAACATAGGAAGTTGATTGCAATGAACCGTTACACAAAAACCTTGAGGTGTTAGTGAAATCCACACATGAGGATCATAACATCCCACCACACTTTCATAGAGCCTAACTCAGGCTGGATTTGTGCCCGCACTCCCATACGTACGAGCCCTACTTCACCGACGTTTAGGCACCCCATGGGCCCCGGCTACAAAACGTAACCAACCAAGTGAGATTCGAACACGGGTGGTTGCTCTGATACCAAATGTAATGAACTGTTACACCAAAACCTCGAGGCATTAGTGAAATCCACACATGAGGATCATAACATTGATTTAATGGAATTTTTTCTTGGTTCCATTATTCTTAAACCATGAATCCTTGATGTTTTGATTCTTCGAAAAAAAGAGGTGTTGGAAATGGAAGATACCTATATACAAGGATCATAGAATAAATCATGTGGCTACTGGCTAATAATGGAAGTGGACGAGAAGGTTGGAATTCTATGAAAAAGTCTTTCTCAAAGAAATTTGCAAGTGAAAATGGGACAAAATGAATGGGGATGGGTATATATAGGTAAGGAAAGGGTTGTGGGATAGGGCCCATAGATCAAGAATGGAAGACACATGGCCTAGGAAATACTAGATGACAACAGAATCATGTGGTCTGTTGCCATCTAAGAATACAATAGTAATGTCGAACGACAACTCAAAAATGTTCCTAAATGATAATGCATAGCTGACAAGCTACCATCTAGGAATAACTTTATGCAATGAAATTGTGTTACTAGACATCAACAAGGTGTTTTCATCTGAGAATGAAACAGAAACATAAACAAAAAAAAACTTGGCATCGTTCGGGAACAAGTGCATTTTGTTACTAATTGGTAACAATGTGTTACCGTCTGGGAGAAGATGCACTTTTTTATCGGCTAGTAACAATGTGTTACCATCTGGGAACAAATGCATTTTGTTACTGTGTGGTATGGTAACAATGTGTTACCATCTGGGAACATATGCACTTTGTTACCTACTAGTATTAATGTGTTACTGTCTGGGAATAGATGCATTTTGTTACCAACCAGTAACAATGTGTTACCATCTGGGAACAGGTAGATACTTTTACCGGTCAATAAAAATTTATTACTGTATGAGAGCATTTTTTTATCATTCAGTACTATTTTGTACATTCCATTCTGTAGCATTACATACTTATCGACCGTGAACAAAACAAAAAAGTATGTTCACCACCGATGACTTGAAAAAAAACCTCCATTTGCCACTGTTATGAAACCCTCATTTCCTACATTGTATAACAACACCAATTTCCTTTTCATCATATTTTCCACCGATTCTATAATATGTTTTTGGAGGGGGGTTTTAAAATGAACCATGTTATTGAATCTATCATATTTAACACCTCAGTGAAACCTTAGATGATATCTCAATGTGAGACTTGACTATATGAGATCACCCTATAGAGAAGGCCAACTTCATCTACTTATCTTAATAATAATAAAACTACTCCTAAACATTCCAAGTGTTAGAATCTAGATGGAATGCATAATTAACAAATTATAGATTCATAAATAAATGTCAAAGATTATATATTATGTTGTGCAGTTAAATAAGACACAAAATTATCTTATTAATGATAGAAAATTACAAATATTCATGAACAAGAGATGAAAGTAAATAACATGAAAGTAAAGACAAAGATAACACTAGATTTAAGTGGAGAAACCCAAAGGAAAAAACTCCACTGATAAATCACTATCTGTATTAAGAATTCAATAGTTTTAACCTAACACTTCCACTTCATTCCTTAGTCTCACAGTAAACAATAATAGACTTCTGTCTCATAGTATAACAACTTGCATAAGTAGTTTAATCTTAGATAAAATGGTTTATTAGCTCATTAACCAAGTAAAAGGTAAAAATAAACGTGAACAATCCCGCGAGGGATCATCCTACTTATATAGGATGGGTGGTCGGTCATACCATTCCACTCTTTAGCTGTGAAGACCAACTAAGATTATTAAAAATAATATTTAAGACAAGGGGTTGTTTAAGTGGTGGTCCACCAAATGGTATCCCCACTTGAAATTAACACCCCAACACTTCCCTTTAATGTTAAGTGGGGAAAACAAAACCAAACATGCCAACTTTACCTTTTTATACAAATGCTTTTACAGATCCTTAAATCAACAACAATGTTTCAGGATAATATGCAAACAATGGAAATCAATAGATCATCCCATAAAGAAATTCTTAAGACATGTGCTTTACATATGAATAATTATACTAGATTATGGAGCCTTTTATAAACTAAGGCATACCCGCAACTAAAGCTTCGCTGGGATTTACAAGTAACTTCACATAGAGTGACACATTTACTTATTACAAAATGGAGGAAGTATTGGAAGTTTACAAAAACTGTAAAGAGGTGGCATTTTCATGCACACTCCACCTCAATGGAAACTCTAATAGGCCCAATAAGGCAAAAAACTTGCAAAAATTCACAGCACACAAAGGCTTGGTGAAGATATCTGCAACTTGATCGTCAGTAGAACATAACTTGAGATCAATATCACCATTTAGGACTTTATCTTGAATAAAGTGTATATGAACTTCAATATTCTTGGTCATTTGATGTTGAACTAGATTCTTTGCAAGAGAAATTTAACTCTGGCTATCACATAGAAGAGTAGTGCTCCCTTTGACGCCCATGTGTAGTTCATACAACAGTATTTTCAATCACATAGTTTCTTTTGCAGCTTCTATAGCACTTCTATACTCCGCTTCAGTAGAAGAGATTAACATTATTGGTTGCTTCTTACTAATCTAAGTGATGACACCTACACTCAACTTGAAAATATATCCAGAAGTAGACTTTCTATCTGCAACATAACCAACATGATCAGAATCACAATAACCAAATAATTGTGCATCATTACAAGAAGAATAAAAAATACCATAATTGAATTTTCCTTTAATATATTTCAAAATTTTTTTTCCATTTTCCAATGATCCTCATAAGGTTCTTGCATAAATCTTGAAACTACTCCCACTACATAAGAAATATCAGGTCTAGTAATAGTCAAATAAATTAGACTACCAACTAGCTGCCTATACAGAGTAGGATCAAATTTAGCACAAGATTTGGTTTAGGGTCTAACTTAACACCAACTTCAATAGGAATGACAATAGGCTTACAGTCAATCATGTTAAATATTCTAAGAAAATTCACAACATACTGAGATTAAGATGCAACAATAGACTTATGATCTTGAAATATAATCATGCCAATAAAATGATTTAATAAACCTAAATCAATCATTTCAAAACATTGCGTTTAACCTTTCTTTGATTCTAACAATTAAATTTTTATCACCGCTAGTAATCAAAAGATCATCAACATAAAGAAAAATAATGATAATATGATTGTTATCAAACTTAACAAATAAATCATTATCATAACAACAGTTAGAAAAACCAAGCTCCTGAAAGAAACTATTAATTTTAGCATACCAAGCTCTAGGAGTTTGTTTAAGACCATACAAAGACTTTTTAAGCTTACATACATAAATTTCTTTACCAGGTTCTTCAAAACCTTTAGGATGAATCATATAGATTTATTCTTTTAAGTCATGATTTAAAAAGGTATTTTTAACATCCATTTGGTGAATCTCCCAACCATATTGGGTAGCTAATGAAAGAAGAACTCTCATAGTGCTCATCTTAACAATAGGAGAAAAAGTCTCAACATAGTCAATACTAGGTTTTTGAGTGAAACCACGAGCTACCAACCTTTCCTTGAAATTTTCAATCTCTCCTACAGAGTTATATTTGATTTTGAACAACCACCTAGATCCTACAATGCTTCTTTTAGAAGGAGGGGGGACTAGTTCCCAAGTGTTATTTTTGATTAAAGCATTGTATTCATCCTTTATAGCTTGAATCCATCTATCATCTTGAGATGATTCTTCAAATGATTATGGTTCTACCTCATAGAGGGTTATCAATGCATGATAAGTATGCTGAATTCTAGTTATCTTTCTAATATTATCAGGCTGAGAGTTTTGAACAAGAATTTGAGCCCATTTCAGAATATTAGGTTGCAAGACATTTTGAAATGACTCCCCCTCAATATCCATCATATCTAGATCAAGATGGTTAGCTTCTTGATCTTTTTTTTCCATGGGAGAAGAATTATCAGGCTCTATCTCCATATCAGTAGAGGAGGGTTCATGAGAATCATCCAAGAAATTTTTCTCTAAGACTTGAACATTTCTGTTTTCAACAATGTTATGCTTGGATGGATCATAGACTCTTATTCCTTTAGTTTTACAACCATAGCCAACAAAAAATACAAGAAAAAGAGGTTGGATCAAGCTTCTTCCTTTTTTCTTTTGGAATGAAGATAAACACATGACTACCAAATATTCTTAAGTGAGAAATATTTGGTTTTTGCTTTGTCCATACTTCATGAGGAGTAGCTTGATGAAGAGATTTAGTAGGCACTCTATTAAGAATATATACAACAATGTTCACAACTTCATCCCATAAGAACTTAGGCACATTAGAAGCATGAATCATAGTCCTAGCCATTTCTAAGACAGTCCTATTCTTTCTTTCTGCAATTCCATTTTGCTGAGGGGAATAGGGAGTAGTCAATTCTCTTTGAATCCCACATGACACACAAAAATCATCAAATTTTTTTTTTCTGACATATTCACCTCCATTATCAGTCCTAATTCTCTTAATTTTTAGATTAGAATCATTTTCAACTAGAGCTTTAAATTCCTGAAACTTAGATAAGACATCAAACTTCTTCTTAATAAAATAAGACCAAGTCATTCTAGAGTAATCATCAATAAAACAAACAACATATAAAGCACCACTAAGAGAAGGAACTTCAAGTGGACCTCTCACATCACTATGAATCAATTCTAATAATTGAGAAGAATTCGGATCATGATGTTTGTAAAATCGTTGAGCATGTTGCTTACCACGTAGGCAAATTTCACAAGTTTCATGATATGAATTTATCTTTGGAAGACCAACAACAATATTTATGTCTAGACATATCATACAAGCTTTTTAAATTTACATGACCAAGTCTTTCATGCCAAAGATGAATATCATTCCAAGAAGAGGAAGAAAAACAAGACTCAGACACAAAACCATCAAAGATATACAAGCCATTTTTCTGAATACCAGAAGCAATAATATTACTGAACTTATCTTTTACATACCACTTATCTTGCAGCAAAAAAACTTTAAAGATTTTTGTAGTTAGCTTAGAGTAATAAAAAATATTCTTTTTCAATTGAGGAACATACTAGACATTCCTAATTACACTATTTGATAGCTTAACATTACCACAACCTTTAGATCTAATGATTGAGTTATCTTCTAGATATATATTTTCGTTGCATTTAATTACATATGAGAGGATACCATGAGTACAAGTCATGTTCCTAGAGACACCATCGTCAAGAATCCATTCATTATCATTTGAAACTAAAAGGGCATAATACAAAGCAATAGACTGCTCAGCCACATTTTCTTGATTTTTCTTATGATTATTAGGCTTGTTGTTCTTAGCTGATTTGTTAATCTTTACTCTACAATCAGACTCTTTATGCCTAAATTTTCTACACTTATTACAAGTTCCATTAAATTTAACTTTAAAGTTATGTTCTTATCAAAATTAGTCTTAGGATTTGATTTAAATCTAGATCTAATATTAGGCTTCTAATTTGGATTGAAATTATTCCTATTATGAGAAGACTTATGATTATGAGTGAACAATGCTTGAGAAGCGGTCTCTTTTGAATCAAATTTCTCCATTACACACTCTTCTTGAATTAACAAAGAAGACAAAGTGTCCAGATCAGGAAGATCATTCTCATTTTGATACTTAGAATTAAGAATTGAGATGTAATTTCTGAATTTCTCATGAATATTTATTTGAATTATGAAGTAAAAAATATTATCTTTAAATAATTCATAGTTACAACCATCTAATTGAGCTTTAATGTTCTTAATTTTAGCTAAATAATTGAAAATTTTCTCATCCCCCTTCATGGGTGTTGTAAACAACTCTAAAACTAGTTTAATTATCTTAGACAAGCTACTGCCTTCATGCATGGTCTCTAATTTCTTCCATGCATTTGTAGGTGAGTCCATATGGCCTATATGCATCAATAATTCATCTCTAATGCTTTGCAATAGGATGGAAAGAGCTTCCTGAGATCTTATAGAAAAATAACTAATGTTTTCAGGGGTAGCTTGTCTCCCTGTGGGATGTTTTTATATACCAGTCACAAGATCCTAGAGATTTCTAGCCATAAAATAAGCTTTTAAACACACTCTCCAAATGCTATAATTCATTCCATTCAATAACTGAGACTTATCTAAAGCAAAATTGGTAGAACTGACCATTTTAATGTTCAGACGACAAATAGAGACAAATTTAGATAAAAATGAGTCAAGGAAGCTAAATAGAAGAAAAAAATAGCTACAGATCTTCTTATTAGCTATATGAATGCAAACAACTCTAAATTAATAACAAAAGACTAGCTTTGATGGAGATTAAAATTGATTTAAAAGATCTTAATCGGAGTCAAGCTACAGTCCTTTTAACAGACAAATTAGCTAATTAATTAATTACGAGTTTAAATAGATCTTAAAAAGGTATGGGAGATCCTCTGACAGATGTGAAATATTTAAAAATTAAAGTCAATGCCTTTTTGGGTTCACAACAGAGTTATAAAACTGTGATAGAAAGGGCAGACATGAAGTCTCAATAAATTAAATTGGATAGAAGATTTATGGGGTCCATGAAAACAAACAAATAAACACGTGTCAAAAACTATAACAAGTCTGACAATACACGTGTCACTTTTCAATTAGCTCACACTTTGTAGTGTAGCTAATAAGTTAGAAAATAATTAATAGAAAAATAGATTGCTGAACCATATACCCATGTCTTTAATTAATTAGATTTCTATTTCACACTTTGAAAAACTACAAACAAAATGCGAAAGAAAAGTCTTAAAAAATAACATCAAACAAATCCACTTGTCGAAAATATAATGGCTAAAGAATAGACACTACGCGGCTTTCCACTAACCTTTAAATAGATTGCCTTGGGTCGACTTAAGGTCTCTGAAATAAGCCAAACTTAAAAATAATGTTTGGGTCTGAAAAAATAAAAGATAGGTGTCACAATCTTAGTGTCCAAGTCAAATAAAATACTGACACTCGAAGGACAGAGCCTGACAATTGTGAAGACTAACACAATTAAAAGATTAATATACGTGTCAAAATGTAATTGGCTTGCACTTCATAATCCTGAAAAAATTACTAAAGAAAATTGAACACACATGGAGCCTTTTAAATGGCTCACTTTTCGAAAGACTAACAAACACAAATAAATGTGAAAAGGTGGCTAATTCTAATTAGATAATCACTACCAAAAATGAAAAGACTGAAAAATGTGAAATATGGAGAAATTCTATTGGCTCGAATTTTGCAAATCTGACATGAAAAATACAAAGATACTAAGAGCAATCCTATTGGCTCAACCTTCGCATATGTCAGAAGCAAGCTAAAAGAAGACTGAAATGTGAAAAATATGGAGCTACTTGGAGCTTTCTTATTGGTTCTGATTTCAAAAATGTCATAAGAAGTAAACAAAGGACTGAGAAATGTAAAATACTTATAGCAATATTATTTGATCAAATTTCGCAACTGTAAGACCAGACTAAAAAAAGATTGTAAAAGTGAAGCCAAATGGCACTAGAATATTGGATCGTTCTTCGCAAAGACAGAAAGTCATAGAAAATTAAATATCTAATTAGAAAGATGACAAATCAAATCCACTTGACACTCTAAGAGTGGATATGGCTTCACAAACATGAAAAAAAGAACAACAAATCTTTTTGGAGCAATTTTATTGGTCCAAGCTTCGAAAAACTGATAGGATCTAAATAAAAAATGACAAAGCGAAGCCAGATGGTATAAAATGATTGGATCAGGATTCAAAACAATAGATCTAGCAAAAAATAAAGATTTATAAAGTCAGGGCCGATTTAATCGCTCTGAAGTAACTAGATATAAGGAAATCCCTTTGGATTCACATACAAAAATAACCTTAACGGCTATAAACGATGGAAAAACATAAAATAAGCTCGCAGACAACGGATTTAAACCATAAACGACTGAAACAAGATGCAGAAGCAAAGATCTAAGCATAAAAAAGCTCAAACATGATCTAAACAACCATTTAGCCAATATTTCACCTATATTTCAAAAAATATTTAGGCGGGAATTGGAAATTTAAACCTGGTTAGCTTGAAGACGACTGCGAAAATTTTAGGGTTTCACAGATCCATAAATAAACTTAAAGTTTCTTCACCTCTTCAAATTAAAAAATACTAGATCGATCTTATACATGCATAACCACTTGCTCTGATACCATGTTAGAATTTAGATGGAATGTATAATTAACAAATTATAGATTCATAGATAAATTATGAAGATTATAGATTATGTTGTGCAGTTAAATAAGACATAGAATTAGCTTATTAATGATAACAGATTATAGATCTTTATAAGCAAGAGATGAAAGTAAATAGTAGGAAAGTAAAGACATAGATAACACCATATTTAAGTGGAGAAACCTAAATGAAAAAAATCCACTGATAAAGCACTACCTGTATTAAGAATTCAAAAGTAAACAATAGTAGACTTCTGTCTCATAGTATAACAACTTACATAAGTATTTTAAGCTTATATCAAATGGTCTATTATCTTAAGTCTTAGCCCAAATGTAAATTAGTAAAATTAAAAAAGTGAACAATCCCATGAGGGATCATCCTACTTATATAGGATGGGTGGTTAGTCATACCGTTCCACTCTTTAGCTGTGAAGAATGACTAAGATTATTAAAAATAATATTTAAGACAAGGGGTTGTTTAAGTGGTGGTCCACCAAATGGTATCCCCACTTGACATTAACACCCCAACACCAAGGGACCATAGTTGAGAGGGAGATAAATTCATTAAAGGGAAACTAATATAAAAAGAGTGGTGATAACACCAAGGAAATGGGATCAATCTCCATGAGGGGAAGAATAGAAATAACATACAAGAGGAGAGGTAAGACATGTACCATAGACCAAATCTACATGAAACATTCAATTCCATACAATATAGACACACAAAAAGAAAAAAGCCACAAAGATAATCAATACAAAAGATAGCTTAAATGAAATAGAGGGACTAAATGATAAATAATCTATACAAAAGGGTAGATACGAGCCATAGTATACATTATATCATTGTTTTCCAGGTACACAATCCATTATAAACACTCGGAAGACACTAGATGTACTCAAAGATCAAATCTAAGGTTTTCCTCGTGAGAGGTCGGCTACCATTTTGACATGGTGACTTTACAGTTAGGAGAGGATATTTTATAATTAGTTTTCAAGTTGTATTTATAGAAAGAAGGAGAGAAGAGAAAGGGATAAGATAAAATCACACCATTGAATGAATTTAATCACCTGCTACCACCAAGGATCAATAACCAATTCTTTTGTAGAGTGGCACGAGAACCATTGATTTTGCAGGCTAGGTATGGGTTCCCAAAATTACTTCACTTTTATGCCATCCAAATCATATGAAAAGGTGGACCTCGACATGTAGTATTTAATGCTACTAGTTGGGGATGGTTAGAACTATTGAAGTGAGATAGGCATGTATTCATGAAATTCATGGGCTTGTGATGATTTTGCTTTGATTTTGATTTTTCTCCTTCATTTGAATGATCTAAAAATTTGTTGATCTCTGTAGAATTTTTTGACCTCCAAATTTTTTTATTTTATCACGGAATTTGAATGATCCAAAACTTTTTCAATTGGGTGGAATACTAAGTCTTTGATGTCCACAAAACACTAAGTTCATGTGTTCCATGGATTTTCAACTTTTCCACACTTAGAATTTTAACACTCCCACACTTAGTCTTTTTTTCCACAATGACATGAAAGTCTTCCCCCTTGTTGAATAATTTTTTAACCTATGACCATGTCCTTTTGTTTTACAAATTTTGAAATCTGCAGAACACTATACTTTGAGAACCCGCATAACAAATATTTATTTATTCTATGGATTCCAAAATTAGTCACATTCAAACTTGCTTTCATTTTCCTAATAGTTTCTCATGGAACTTTTTTTCTTGCATCATGAATTCTCATGAGAAGACTACATGCTTTGTTGCGCGGAATTAACCAACTCCGTAGAATTCCATATTTTCCAAGTCCATGTAACACTATATTTTCAATGCTGTGAAGCACTAATATTTTCACCAATACTACAAAATACTAACTTTCTGACTTCTTTGGTATGTGACTTATAACCTTGTAAATTCTACAGAACACTAACTTTTTCCCAAATTTTCATGGAACACCATGTATTCAACTTCTTCATTCTATGGGTCTTCAATCTAGAGCCGCCTAAGTTTGAAACTCAGAAGATATTTTCACAATAGCACGAGGGTGTTATTTTGGACAATAATTTTGTGAATTTCAAGGGACATATGTAAAGATCAATAGCCTTGAAGAATTCACTGGGTTTGGAGTCAATCCATAAACTTTAATTTGACCTTTAGAACTTTAAAACTATTTTTGAATCCACATGAAGCACCGAATTGGTCTGATTTGAAGCTGAAATTTTTGAGCTTGAAATAATACTCGTCTTGGAAGATGACCCAAAATATTCAGCTTTTCCTCCATGAATGAAAAAATGGATTATGTATAGCCACAAAAGGCCCACAAAAACTATATAAAAAATACAAATCATACATATTATAAAGGGAAGCATGCATAATGTGCACAAACACTTATTTTTCAATAAGAAAACCTAAACTAATCCTACTCTAACTAAATGGAAAACAAGCTAAACAAATCCTAATATAGGATGTGAAAAGTAGATTCCCTTCCATATTAAATGCAGCCATGAGATTAGTTCTGAAACTAGATCAAGTGGTGGAAAAGAGAAAATTGTATGCACCTTGCTCAAAATATCAACCTCAAAATAAAAAATACCTCCTCCATTTTCCCTACATTTGGTTTGGAAATGTGCATTAAATGACCTTTAGACATTTGAAAATATGTCTCATGTTCCAAAGTGAACATGACTGGTTGAAACTCTGGTCTTGGCTCTGATCTAGCTTTATATCTAATTAGATAACCAATTATTGGATCCAATAAAATTTTTTCTCTAATTTTTCCATCTCTTTCACATTCAAATCCACAAATAGAGCTATCATGCACACTTTATTTTTCATTCTTATGCATCCTTGTTTTACCATGCTCAAAATTTGTTAACATTTCTCACTTTATCTCAGGTTCAAGGGAAGATCCAACAACAAGAGAGTTCCTGTCAAAGAAGATAAACAATGTGAATAAAATATTTATAAGTTTGATTCGATATTATTCATAATTAGAATCTTAAGTTTGATTAGATCTTCTTCATAATTCAAATCTTCTAGATTAGATAACACCTTAGCCTCTTCATTGTCCACGCTTGGGTGAAACCCCATTTTGATATAAATTTCTTGACAGATTATTTCCTCAACCATTTCCTCTTGAAGGCATGGTCTAGTATCCTCTACCTCAAACTAAAATATTGTGTTTCCCATCCAAAAATATGTCTCCCAGGGTTCACTTTAAGAATCCCCTGGAAAAAAGGAGGTGGAAAATCCCTGACGAATATTGGTTTGGCCACATTCACCACAAAGGAAAATTTTCATAGGTTTCTGCACTAAATATTCACCTAGTAGTTTTAAGAGAGAAAGTGACGCCCGTTAACAGTGAATTAACTTGCTATTATCATGTGACAAAAAAATGTTATTGACAGGCATCAACAAGACCCTTTGTTGTCAACAAAAATTGATTAATTCCCATCAACAAATTTTGCTGTCACACAATAACAAAGTCCTGTTGACGCATGTGAAAAAACATTTGCTATCACGTAAAAGCAAGGCACTGTTGATAGGTCAACAACACCGTTGTTGTCATGTGACAAAAAAATCTTGTTGACGGATGTTGTCAAACACTTTTTTTTCACGTGACAGCAAGGGTTTGTTGACACCCACCAATAACACCTTACTATCACGTGACAACAAAATGTTGTTGATACACGTCAACAATACCTTGTTGTCATATGACAATAAGGTAATGCTGTTGACGGGTGTCAACAACACTTTTTTGTCACTCCATAGCGACAATAAAATGTTGTTGATGGGCATCAACAACATCTTGCTGTCACACGATAGCAAGAAAGGTGTTGTTGACGGGTGTCAATAGACCCTTGCTATTTTGTCACAACAAAACCTTGTTGACATACATCAACAAGAAACCCTAATTTTCCCTATAAATACCAACACAACCCCTCATTTTCACGTTCTCATTTTCTGGCTACTAGATTTTTTCCTTCTCTGAGCACTTCTTGCTACAGGTACCATACGTCAACGTCATGGCTTCTTCTGCCCAAGGTGAACCTCAGGATCCAACACCCGGAGCCTCCAAGGCCAAGATTCAATACATAAGTGCTATGTGCCCCCACATAAATGTAGTCATGGAAATGAATGCAGAATATAGGGATTCAATAGTTGCATCTGAATTCCAAGGGCTTGTTAGCATGCCCCAGTTTGAGGTTGACCATCAGATTCTTAACTACCTCCTTTCATCCTATCATACAAAAAATAATACTTTTACTGTTACATTGGAAGATCAACGTACATTCTCCTTCGGTGATAAACCTATTGATATCCATCGATTGACAAGGCCTCCCTTTTAAAAATGTGCCGATAGTAGCAACCAAGGAAACACTCGCTGAAAATGATAAGATTTTCCTCTAATCTAGTTATGGTTTCAATGTTGATTGTAAGTGTAATTTTCTCTCATTTGAATGTTTTTTTTATACTAATTCAAATTGATATTAATTTCGAAGACTTTTGCAGCTCATGTCAGCAAATCCAGATGAGTGGACATGCAAGATGTTGTATACCACTTTCTTGCTACCTTGATTTCTTTGTTTCAAGCCAGAATTATTATGCAGGGTGACAAACTAACATTCCAAATTGGGATCTTGCATACATTCTTGCAACAATTGGAAATCAAAAATTTGTCTGGTGCACATTTCTATCTAACAAGATAAAGGCTAACATTACCAATGCATCAATTTCAGAAAAACCAGTTATTCATTTAACAAACTATATCCTAGCTCTTTTTTATGAGGCTTATTATAATTTAAAAGATGAACCAACTCCAACTTGCACAAACGAGACAATGAAAATTTTGTCAATTCCACTTGAAGAGCAGCAGGTAAAAATTTGTCTTTTTTTTATGTTTTTCTCATTCTGATCGAATCTTTGTGCACTAATATAATGTAATTCTGATTGAATCTTTTATGTATGTAGAAAATATTTCTGGAAGTCTCTTCCATGAAAAAAATACTTGCATCGAGAGGAAGAGGCCAACAACATGTTGAGGCCTCGAGAGAATCATAATCTAAAATCGAAGTTCACTAATCAGTTGATTCCCAAGTATTTGTATTAACAAAATGACAGAGACATAATACCCTTAACATTCAAAGTAGGGTTGTTTAAATTTTGATTTTACCATTTAATGATTTACCATATTGAATTGACATGTATTTCCTACACTTGTAGGGACTTTGGAATACACACATGCTTCAAAGCAAGCATCAACCACTCAGTACAATCTGCAAATCTCAACTCAACAATTACCACCATCAGCTCCAATCGAAACAATTCAAAGTCTGTCACAGCCCCTCAGGTTACATAATCAATTTGTACCACAAAAAAATCCCACTCAACCAGGTATGAGTTCATTTATTTTGTGATTTATTTAATACTTTTACATATTATTTAGTAATTACTAATGATTTTGTTCTTATTTTTTCAAAGTTGATAACAATCCTTTGTCTTCTACTCAAAATATGAAACCCCAGCTACTCCAACCCCAATCAATTACGATTCAAAATGTTGACCAGAGGTTTATGAAAAAAGACCATTAGTAAGCACATGCCTATGATTCTATCCCCTATCAGGATACTAAACATTCCCTCATCATTTTCTATTCTGACCCTCTCTATTGTTGGTTGTCCCACTACAACAGGGAAATCAGTTTTAAATCAAATAACTTTAGATGAAGATTATTTGGATATTGATAGCAGTGACCCAACTGATTTTTTTAACACACATGATATGATTCATGGCCAGTAGGTATATTTCCATCTCAATGTACTTTAAAATTTATTTAAATTTTCAACATTTGAATTTCAATTTTAATATTAATTTCTATTATTGCGTTATTAGGATCAGCACTCCCAAAAGCAAAAAGATGCAGTAGAGGTTTCTCGAGCTGAAAGACACCATACTTCTCCTTTAAAATCATCCTCTTCTGATATAGATAGTGATGAATTTCCAACATTTCCTTTGCATAACTTGATTGGCTATGATTGTCAATCCCACATGAATGAATTTATCATGCCTTAAATTAGTGAGCTCATTCAATGGGAGTGAAGGGAAAAAGTATTAATATTTGAGATAGTAAGTCATTATGATAACCATTGGAAAAGAGAGAGCTTATTTGCAATAGTCAAAAATCAACTTGCGAAGATGGATGCATTATTCATTAGAGCTAAAAGTGGTATTGTCACATATAAAAACAAGTATAATGACAATATTTTAGATAAAATATTAAACAAACTAGAGAATATTAGTACGGAGGCCCAGACGTATTTCAAAAAATGGTATAAAGACAAGGAAATGGTCGCGATTGCAAATGCCGAATGAGATAGAGCTATCATAAGTATAATCAGTTTGAAAAAATATTTTTCATTAATTTCAATAAAAAATTGTTTTTTAATATGTGTAATTGAATTCACTCTTTTTGTTGCAGCTAAAATATGAAAACTTAAAGAATCAAGCCAAGGTCTTCCAATTTCACTTGGAAACAACAAAGAACAGTTTATCCGCAACAATTAAGATGAAATAAAATATTTTTTTCGTTAACAAACAACAACAATACACTTAAGTGGATAATTAAAGAGAATTGATATGACCCTGGGATTTTATTTAAAGCAAAGGTAGTGGTAGATTCTTCTTTGAAATCCCATGGAGATGTTACAAAGGAAGAAGCAGCAATCATCAAGAACCTAGACATGACTAATGAGGATATGATTAGTTCGGGGATAGTTGAGGCAAGGAATATAGTAGGGTCTGGTGAAAATGTTAATGATTGAGGCTTGAGGAATTGGGGAACGTCAAAATTGAAACTTTAAATATTTTATATACAGAAGAATAAAGTTGATACTTGAATATTTGTTTAATTTGAAGTTTGGATTTAAATTTTATGCAATATTATCTCTTCTTGTAATGATGGTGATAGTGACATTTATCATTAGATGTGGATGTCTGGATAATGAAATTAGAGCAGATGTGGTTATAGTTATTATTAATTTATTCATTTAGAATGTGGTTTTATGTGGACATTAGGTGTGGATGTCTGGATAATGAAACTAGAGTAGATATGGATGATGATGAATTACATGTTGTTATATTTTTATATATAATTTCTATATTGTATATGGTGTGTATGTTTTAAGGATAATCATGATTCATGGATTTAAAATTTATGTAATATTATCTCTGCTTGCAATGATGGTCATGATTACATTTTTCATTACATGTGGGTGATGAAATCTAATATGTTTGATGAATTAGAATAGACATTATAATGGATCATCCATTTATTCATTTAGAATGTGGTGTTATGTGGATAATGAAATTATAGTAGATATGGATGATGATGAGTTGTATGTGACTAGATGATGATAATGGATAATTTTTTTAAGAAAATTAAGAATGTGGTTGTGATAGATATACATCTTAATATAGTAAAAGCTTCTTCACTCTATTTTAAATTTTGAACTCTTTAATATGTATATCATTTCTACACATTTATTTTCAAACCTTTATATTGAATTGAAACGAGAAAGCTCAAAGAAAAAAAGAATGCAGTATGACACATATATCTTAATATGGTAAAATATTCTTCACATTTAAAACTATGGATAACCACTAAGATAGGGTTTAAGGTGCCTCTTATCTTCTTGATCAAGCTAGATGACCTTCACTTCTTGATAATTCAACATGAAAAATGGATAAGGATTAGAATAAAAATGGGTTAGTTTCCTGATAATCCCAATCCCAAGAAGCGAGAGCTTCCTTGGATGGATGTCAAATCATGTTTTTCATAAACATAAATGAACTGAAAAGAAATTAAAATTTAGAATCTAGATCTAACCTAAGAAAATTAAAGCAAACCAGAACTTTTTCATATCGAAGGTGACACAAATATAAAGAATGCACTAAAGAGTGGACAGAAAACTGTACTAGACACTAAGCATGGAAGAATATGTAGAATACATATATGAGCTTTCAAGACATTGAAAAATACAATATCAAAGTGGTTTGAAAATTAAAAATACCAATGAAATAAATCAAATTTTAAGAAATAATAATATTTGAATAAATTTAGATATACATACTTGTAGAATCTTTGATGATAACTACAGATCAAAAATAGCCTCCTCACTGTCAAGATTTGCATCTATAGAATTACAATGGTATTTATGTAAAAATATAAACAATTAAATTAGAATCTCTTAATATGAAATTGAATAAATAAGAACAGTTAACAGTGTAATGTCAAGGTGATACCTATTTAAAGCTTAAAAAATCCATTTTAAATAGCTTCTTCGTATTCAATATTTGCATCTGCAGATTTTGAAGATGCACCACTTCTAGTATCATCGTTGAGATTACTTCGAATTATAGCATTATTATTTACACCTCTTATTTTGGAAAGGGAATTTCAATGTGCAATAGCTCTATCAAAAGTAAAGGTTTCCAAAGAGTAGCGAGAAACATAACACCTTATGTAACTTTTGAGATTTTTATCCAGCCTATTTCTCAGTTTTGATTTAATAAAAGATAAAGCACTGAAAAACTCTTTCATCCTCTATGGATCCCAAAATCATTGTTTGTCACAACTCATACAACCAAAAATATTCACTAATGTCTTCCTGTAATACACTACTTTGGTAGATTTTTCACCAGAGCCTTGTAATAGCACCATTCTCTGAAGGTTCATCTAAGATTTTATACTGGGACCTCATTGTCATTGCAAAATTAGTTGATTGAGTCTTTATTAAATGAAAATTTAGTATACCTTTTATTTCAATACCTTTAACCTCTGATGTCTTTCTGAAATGATCCAATATTATACCCATGTATTTATAGAAAAGCTTACTTACAAAATCAGCATGGCCACCTTCTCTATTCCAAAAATTTGGATTCATCACACCCATGGCTTCAAGAATTTTGTCTTGGCTGAAACATTCTATAATTTCTAATACTAAGGATTCTGCAATTTTTCTAAGTTTTATTCTTATTTCAATTACTACAGAATCAAACAGATTTTGTGTCACATGAACTTCTTATTTTTTTGTTGATGTAACATCTTTACTTTTTTTTAGAATGTGTTGTGGTATCTCTTTCCCGCTAACATGGATACAAAGGTGATCATGGATATTAAATCTCAAAAAGTTATTAGGATGGTTAAGATCTAATAAAAATTTCCAGTTATCAAATACACGTGTATCAAAACTATCCAGGGAAGTTTACAAGGCATCAAGACTCATACATACCATTTTTCTCATCCATATAAAATAAAAAATATAGGTTAATCTCCCCTGTGCATGCTTCATCAATGTATTGATCTGCTACAAAATTACAAAAATGCCTACCAATGTAAGAAATGTCTCTAAATTAGTTAGATGGAACAACAAGTCCCTCGACCTATCACTTTCATGACAATATTTGTGCATGAAACCAACCAATGAAGGATACTCATCACACACTCTATATGCAGGCTCATATAATGAAATCCACCTTGTCTCAACATCCTTCAAAATTTTTTTGTAGTCTGTAATTCCTATGGAAAATTTCTAAAACTCAAGAAATCACTTTGGGATGTTTTTCATATAGGCATGTATTTCTCTTATAAGGTCTTCTACTTTTGCAACATTTTCGTATTTGCTAACGATTTTATATGCTACATTCATTATGTGAGCCATACAGTGAATTGCTATCATATAAGGGGAAAATGATGTTTGTAATAAAACACATAGCCTAGTTGTATGACCTTGCATGATGATGCACCATCTTGCTCACACGCATACCAACTACATAGAAATTTCATTCGCATTCGTGCCAGTAATTTCTTACAAAAGAGAAATAACTAGTTTATATAGGTTTTCTACATTTCAATTTTCAACCATTTTTTGAACACCCAATAGATGCGGAGTCCTCATATGATTTTCTAAATTGTAAACATGGATACATACCCATGTGGTGTTGTCAACAGCGTTCACTTCATCAATTTTCGAAGAGATAAAATTTTCATTGTTTTACACACTCTTTCAAATCTTCCTTCTCAATCATAACAAGGAATTTAACCATTTCCCATGCATTGTTGTCTGACATATGAGACAAGGGAACATTCTACATTCCATTATATTGCTACAAAGGTTTGAAATCGATGAAATCTAAAATCAATCTTCCTTTCAGAAGAATGTGGAATAAAGTAGAAAACTGTATGAGTTTAGTACATGAAAATATGATTGATTTATCTTACCAATTTGAGATGTGATTGTTCCACCATTTTCTATGAGAAATCTGCATCTTTTCTGATTTGCCCCATATTCTGCCACATATTTCACATGCATTCATTCTTTTTTAGTTTTCCATCTATGTGTTTTTTATTTTATGGCCATCTTCCCTAGTTAAAGTGAAATATTGTTTTCCATGGTGTTTTTCAATTGTGTCCAACTTCAATTACATTTTTTGATGCCTTCCCAATTTCCACATACATATTGTACATGTACATTCCAATGGATGTTTTTCAGAATTAGCTGGAATACAGGTTCAATAAATGGAAATTTTATAGCCCTGTCAAAATTTTATGTCCTCCCAAGTGTCCACATATTCTTGTTTGTATTCACAGTTTTACTTTTACGTGCAGAGCTTTTAGGAATATCACAATCATTAGGTTTCATTTTCCATGAGCCACTATTTACATTTGAATTTTGTGTTGAATTTTACACTCCTGGTTGCACATCAAAAGAAATATTTTCAAGCTCTACCTACACTACTGGAATATCTTCAAGCTTTGACTTGGTATCATTATAGTTTTCATTTGGCTGATACTTAGTAGAATGCATGTCCACTTCAATAACACCTTCCACACAGTCTGTGCTTTGATTGATTTTAGTGGGAGCTCTATGGGTGCTGGCAGTTGCTGTATTTGAACTAGCAGAGTTTTCAAAATACTTGAATAGAGAATTTTGATTTTTTTTTATAACTTGTTGGATGTTCTATACACTAGCAACTTCCATTGTTCTCAGCATGATAAATTCGAGTCAGATAAGCTCTTGGTCGTCCGTCAACAAACACACCTTGTCGTGCATCAACAAATGAAAATTTTTGCACATCAACAATAGTTCCCTTTCACGCGTTAAAAGGTTATTATTGTCACCCATCAACAAAAACTTCTTCTTGCCCATCAACAGAGCCTTCTTGTCGCTCATCAACAGATCCTACTTTTCAATCGTTAACAAATTCTTTTTGTTGCCCCTCCACAGAACCTTCTTATTTCCCATCCACAGAGCCTTCTTATTTCCTGTCGACAAAATATTCTTGTCACCCATCCACAGAGCCTTCTTGTCACCCATCTATAGAGCCTTCTTGTTTCTTGTCAATAGAGTACTCTTTTCACGTGTCAGTTGAACACTTTTGTCTAAAAAATTATACTTTTGTGTACTGGAATTTGTTTCTTCACAAGTTTTATGTACTTGATAATAGATATGCCCCTAGGTGGTATGAGTTAGCAAGTAGTGTTCTACTTGGTGAATAATATAGGATTATATGATATTTTAAAGAGGTAGGTGAAGCCAACCCCTAAAAAAAATAACCTTTAATTTTTAGGCGAACATGTCAATGACCCGTGCTAGAAAAATTTCCTTTTCAAATTTTTCTAAAATGGAATATTCACCATATTATGAATATTCGCCACTAAAAAAATCCCCGATGTCTCCAAATCTGATCCCATGCATGAAGAAAAATATTTATCAAAATATTCACCTTCAAAGAAGAGAGATAAGCTCTCTATGTTTTCTTCTTCATTCCTTGGATCTGATTTCTCCCTTTTTTGATTAGGAAAAAAAAACTTGGGAAAATAAAAAACATTTTGTTCATAATTTGATCCCAAATGATCCTCCTTAGCATTAATAAAGTCTGCTCCATCTGCCCTATGCTCAATAACTTCAGATTTGATTGTGGATTGGTTAGAATAAAAAGTAGCGATTTATTGAAAGAATTGAGCTATATTTTCATCCTCACTTTCAAATTAAATCCAATCCAAAATAGATGACTCTTTATCCTCAATAATAATGGAACTTACCTTAACTAATTTTGATTCACTCAAAGGAGATGGAATATTGTGTAACTCAAATTATTTATTCTAATATTTGAGAATTTGCAGCTGATCTTCTCTATCTGGTTCCTCCTTAGGTTGCCTCTCCAAGCATACTTGTGCATCTTATTTCTCAAAAGGATGAATTACATCCCCACTGCCATCAAAATTTCAACTTCATGTTTAGTAAGGATTGAGAAATGGGATAAAAAAGTGGTTTTCCACTTACAATGTTGGATGATAGTTGTAATTTATCAAGAAGCTAAACCCGAGGCTCATACACACATGAATTTGAGTCCATGGAATGGGGGACGGATTGAGATATTGACTAATTTTATAGAGTTTCACATAGTAGAGGAGGTATATTATTTCCTTTGGGAGTAGATAAAATATCTAGAGGAGTTTAGAAAAAGATAGGAGTATGGAACTTAGATTGAGAGGGATGAAGATATTCAAATGGATGAGCAGGAAGGTTATGTGATTATGATGAAGGGATTCCCCATCGATAGGGTTCCTTAAATTTTTTTTTATCAACCTCCATCTCGTCAATAAAATCTAGCTTATTATTTAAGTTCTTAGCCATTACATCTAGGTTTTTCTGAGGGCTATACCAACTTGGTAGAGGACCAGCCCATGGATAGGGTTCTTTAGGACCAGGTAGATCAACTACCATAATTTCAAAAATATCCTTGGATCTCTACATGGTCTTCTCCATGGTTTGGATCTGTAATTGATTATCAACCTTAGGGGTCAAGCCATCTCCCTCATAAATATACCATTGTTCCTACAAATCATCATAGTTAGTAGAATAACCATATGAATTAGTAGGTCTTGTGGTATATTTGAAATCATCATAATAAGGTTCATGTGTATGATTATGAGGGGAGATTTGGATGAATGGGTGCAAAATATATTGTTGCATATAAGAATTCCAACTGGGGAATGAAGCAATGATTGTATAAAATTACGAAAAATAAGGAAACAATAAAACCTTAATGTTTGTATAAAAGAATGAAAATGTTAAATCGAGGATAATAAAACCTTAATAACCACATTAATTAATATTTGAACCAAACATTAATGTGAACACACAAATAAATAAACAAAGTAACCAATAACATAGTGAACACAAATTTTACGTGGAAAACCCCTGAGGGGGAAAAAAAACCATGACAAAAGAGAATTTTCCATATATGAGAAACAAAATTTTTACAAACTAGTAAAATCCCCTTCCCTCACTTCTCTCTAAAACCATTCATCGAGGTGAATTACCAATATGACTCATAGTCATATTTATTTTATGCCATGGGTCACGAACCATATCAAGTGACGGGGTATAAATAAACAACACCTTGATTTAATATAAATTAGTTAATAATTAACCAATTAAACATAAACACAAAGTTTATATTAAATAATTAAGAATATAAGTATGCTAAATTATTTAATTGTAAACTAAGGTTTATAGGAACTTAATATTACTTTATAACACCCCCCTTAGTATTAAGTGGGGAACCATATGCCAACATTACCTATTTGTAAAACATTATTTGAAAATCTATAAACCATAGTAAAGTTTTAAACATATTTTTTTTGAAGGATTTATAACACCTTCATCATGCTCAAATTACCTTTTGGTACAAAAGGATTTGAAATCAATAAATCAATAGTGAATGATTTTGGCTAAACATGATTTTTGAGACTACATCTCATAATTTCTCATGAAAAAAATCTCAGCCAACATCTCTAGAAGCCTTTTATAACATAGGGACCTCCTTTACAAATAGATGCAACACACTGGAATATACACTGTAAACCTAGAGTGACAAGTTTACAAATATCATAGGGATATTTTTTACAATGCTTTACAATTGGAGTAGAAGTATAGAGGAGAAGGATAATTCAGCCGACTGAACATTAGGAGGTGAAATTTCCATGCACAACCCCCCTTAATAGAAACTATAAAATACCAAGCATTGCATGAAAGTTCCATAATTTTACAACACACAATGGATTCATAAATATATCTGGAACTTGATCTTCAGTCAAGTAGTACTAGAGATATATATCACCACAAAGAACCTTCTCTTGAATAAAGTGCATATAAATCTTTATATGCTTTGTAATTTGATGTTGAATTAGATTCTTAGCAAGAACAATGCAACTCTAGCTATCACATATAAGATGATTAATTCCTTTAGCTACCATGTGTGTGTCTTCTAACTACCACTTCAAAAATAAGGCTTCTTTCACTGCTTCCATTACACTTCTATACTCTACCTCAGTAGAATAAATGTAAATTGTTGGTTTCTTTTTACTACATAAGTAATGACACCTGCACCAAACTTGAACACATATCCAGTTGTGGAATTTCGATCTATCACATCACTAACATGGTCAGGATCACAATATCAATCATAGTGCCCACTTCCCTTTGACACCAGCTGATACTTATTCTGATACAATTGATCACATTATGGACATTATTATGTTTTGATTTAGTATGCTGTTAAACATTTGATGATGGATTATTGTTGATCTTGATTTGATTATGATACATGATGATTATTAGAGACACTCATATGTGGATGATGATATACTATTTGACATGGATGTTTTATGGATGTTGTTCGGACATGTGATTTTAGATATTATGAGTAGATCTAGAAAATGGATATTATATGATGATGACATAGTTGTTGATATAAATGGTATGTGATAATGTTAAATTGCCTTGATGTTGTTGTGATTCAAAAACTTAGATGATTTTGTTATTTTATTTGTATCATATTGGATGTTCTGATATGGCCATGAGGATGAAGGAGGTATTTGTATTATGCAGGTTAAAAATATCACAACTAAACATCGGGAGATTGGAGACCAACGACAATGGAATTCTAGGTGAATTTGACAAGGTCATCATGGCAACTTGTTTTGTTTGTGAGTGTGTTGTATTTTTTTAGGAATTCCCATGGGGGGGATTTCCTTTATATGTGACCATGGGTTTGTGTATTTTATTAATGTGGTTAATTTTTTATTATTGCTGTATGTATTTTATTAGTAATGTGTCCCTTTTCTTTTAATTAATTAAAATGTGGTAGATTAATGTGAGGAATCATATGGTTAAAATTTAAATAAATTAAATTGAGATATGGGAAAGTAATAATGGAAGTTGTTGGTTCTTTGTATTAATTATGTAAGGGATGTGTAAGTTAGTTTTTGGAGTATGAAACACTCCACCTCCATGGAAATTCGAATTTGTCCTTGGGGGTTGTTTTAGGAGGCTTGTGGGACAAGTAAAACTTGTCCCATACCTCTAAATTTAATTTACCAACCATACTTATGGTTGGAAGGGTGAGTTTAGAATTTTTTTAATGCATTTTAAAAATCATGTTGCTTGTTTAGGATTGCACTCTCTTGCATGTTATTTATTTTACAGTCCTTTGGGGTGTGGGCTTTTGGAGTGTACAAGTAATTGGTCTTATTTTCACCCACCTCTTTATTGTGCTTGGGGGAATGAAATTTTGTCTTTTGTGTTTGATTTTGAGGATGTGTGATGTGGCATCCTACATGGATCCACATCATTATCTTCTATTCCCTCTTCTATATAGTTCAAACTCTTTGCTTGTTTTGGGTTGTTGAATCATTTTTGCAACTTCCTTGGGGTGCATTTTCTTGTGTTGGAGCTCTTTCTTTTGGAAGGAGCTTGGAGAAAGCTTTGCATGCTTGGGATTCTTCTGTTTTGGGACTGTATTTTGGACATTGAAGCTTGCTATTTGAAAACAAAAGTTACTATGGAAAGGTAGGAGCTTAACCTTTCTTTCATGCTGTTATTTTCTTGTTGTGTTGTGTGAATGGTGAATATTGTTATGCTTTGTTTGGCTGGTTGGGTAGATCACCATAGGAATGGTGTAGGAGAAGGCTATGAGGAATCCATGTGGGGGGGCATAAGGGAATGCCACTGGAATCAGAATTTTTTGGATGGAGTTTGGGTTTGGGATCTGTTGTCCTCTCAAAATCTCATCTCTTTTGAAAGTCAAGAATTGAATTTTTTTTGAGTTTGACACCTTTTTCTGATGTTCTGGTAAAGAGGAAAGTTGAGAAGTTAGAAAATTCTATGTTTTTTTGAGTCATTTGTGTGATTTGTGGGTCTGTTAGAATTTTTGTCCCATGTTTCCCAAGTTCACTAGGGCTCTCTGTTCGCCGATCGACCACTTTCTTTAGAATTTGTTAACTTGCGGGCCCATCAGAAATTTTTGTTCCAACTGTCCCAAGTTCACTCGGGCTATCTGTTCCCCGATCACCTACGTCGGTCACATCGTGAACTTCACGTACTTTTTTCCCTCATGTCCCTAAAGAATTTGTGCACTTTGTCCCCGCATCACCCGCATCGCCCACATCGGCCGAATTGCGCTTTCGCGTCCCGTGTGTCCCAAATATACCAAAGGCCATCCAGGCTAATTTTTCCCGCTCTTCCCGATGTTGCTTTTTGAGTTGGTGGATATGAATTAAATGCACATTTATAACCTTCTCTCTCCTAAATGGCTATTTAATAGACTACCCCTCTACGTATTTTTTCACACTTCTTCCTCATTACTATTTGCTCATACCCTTGTAATTGAAATCTCTGCTTGCATCTTCGTTTCCCCTGCAATTTCATCACGGATTCAAGCTATGAATTTGTTTTTCTAAGTACTATCAACATGAAGATTAAATTACAAGGCCAGGAGTAGGTTTCTCCACTCGAGTCTGCCATTCCCGACATTGGGGACAGTGAAGTTCGTCACCTGGACTTTGGTGATTTTTGGACCAGGTTAATAGACTTGAACCCTTCTCCTATGGAAAAAATGATAAATGATAGTGGCCTGGCATTTGCTACTAGTTTCCCAATCTCGGTGCAATGTGTAGACACGGTACTCACTTGCGGGGCTCACTTTAACCTCGATATGAGTGAATTAACCAACGTGCATGGGGACCTCATTGCCAAGCTCGATGCCGCTGCCATTACCATTTCCCTAAGAATCCCGGAGATGGAAAACTCCGTGGTAATCTCCCAGAATCAAGCATAGGCTCTTTTTGATCAGGACAATGAGAAATACAAAGCTAGGATAGCGAAGTCATGGCTTAAGAACCCTAAGAAAGGGGTGTCTCGACTATCCAAAGATCTGTTTAGGTCTGATTTCAATGAGGAGATATCAGATTTCATAATCCTGTTAGCTCGGGTCATGGGCTTGCCCTCTACCAATGAGTTCCACTTCTAGATGTGCCCACTTATCAACATAGTGTGTGAAGGAACCCAAAACATCAACTGGGTAGAGATCATCTGTATGAATTTGACAGAGCAACTGTCCCATGTACAACAAATAAAAAAGTTTGACATGAATTGCTACCTGATGTATACCCTTGTAACATCTAGACAGTGGTTTGGATTTACATACATTGATGCTTAGAAGGGTGACCCTATATATGATTACTGCCCTCAATTCACCCTGGACACTAGCAATCACAATTTCAGGAGGGTGAATGATGCCTTCACCATGTACATTGTAAGGCTCCTAAAAAGTGACACTGTAAGGAGGTTTTCAGATGAAGCCATGAGCCTGATAGCGAAGTACAGAGCCTACTTCATTCAATTCAGAAGGTTCTCTTACATCAGGCTAGCAGGTTATGAGAGCACTCCTCTTAAGCTCCCCATATTTTGCAATGATAAGATGGCCCTGATTGAAGTATGCAGGAAATTAGACAAATTGTATAGAATCTGTAGGGATAAGAAGATCACTGGGTTACACTTTCCCATATCTTTGGGAAAATATACATGCAAAACCACTCTGGATGCCCAGAACATAGTGAGGGCTCTTGCTCCCATCACTTTCCACTTCTTTAGGCCTAAAACCTGTTTCAACTTGAAGAAATTCATTGAGTTAAACATCAGAATCAACTACCATCATAGGGGAGACACTGAAGATTATTGGGCTGACTGCACAGATGATTTTGAGGCCAGAAGTAGGCATTATGCCAGGTTTCCTCTTCAGTTAATACAAGAGCTGGACCTGTATCAAATTTCTGAAGGACTTCAGGATGACAACACAGACCTTTTTTCATATGAATATGAAACTATAATCAATCACACTCCTTTAGAGGATTTGGACTGGTTTAAGAGAGAGAAGGATGATTTGGCTGAAATCCTTGCCCCTGTATTGGTAAGGACTAAAGTATGGGTTGATAGGAAGATTTGTGAGCTGAGGAAGAACGCAGGAGAATCCTCTTCCAAATATACCTTGACACCAAGGAAGGAGGCACAAACACCTAGTTCAGAGGTACCTGTATAGACTCCTCCTGCCTCATCAAGTAAGGCACTTGAATCCTCCACTTCTTCTTCCTTCACTTAGGTCTATCAAAAGAAGGTGAAGGAAGTCAAAAAGGAGCCCATTAAAGAAGGCCATTTTCCAAAGCATTTAGAACTACCTTCTGGGCCATAGAACATCATTATTCTTAGTGAGAGTGAAGATAGTGAAATTCTAGATCCTGCAGATGCTTTTGAAACCACAATGGATAAGGAGAAAGAAATTCATAGCACCGAGCCTCCAAGAAATGTGGATTCTTTTGTCCAAGATGCCTCATCTACTCCACTCACATCCCTATTCGAGGCCACAACAACAAACACTCTCTATGCCATGAGTTATCTCGCTCTTGGTTCTCTTGCTACTCCCTCTTCCTCTTCTTCCACTTTTGCACAGGTACAACCATTTGTTGATAGTAGAAAGATGAAGTCTTCTTCTCATATCTTAAGGCCTAATTTTGATGTCGTTGTGGCCTTGTTGGGTAATACTCCTTCTGCTCCTACCAAGAAAGCTAGAACAACCTCAAGGATAGTAACAGATGCCCAAGGTTAGCAATTCCTTGAGATAGCCAAGCCCAAAGTTGACAAGCCAAAGTAGGATTTGTAGGCCTCCGATTTGGAACTCTCAAGGATCTCCATGGGAGAGTTTACTCCTGAAGGTGAAATACACAACCTTCAAGAAAAAGTCACCAGGGTCATTGGGAGGGTAGAAAAAGGGCAGTAGACTATAGAGCAGTTGGAGGAGCAACTCAAGTGCTTTCTAGTTTCATCAAGTCACTGCTATCTAAAGATAAAGTTCTAGACCCTACCCCACTGATTGCCCTTCCACCGCTTGTGATTCTCAGCCAAGATGAAGTCCATAGCATTAAGGATATACACAGGTACTCCATCTATGGGAGGGATATGGAGGCCATGGTGGATGACATGCTTGTTGCAGGGTTGAATTTCATTGGTGAAGCCTTCAAGCTCAATGAGAAGGTAAATAATCTGCAATAGAAGCTCTCCTCCACAATTGGAAACATGGATAAAGAGCTCAAACTTTGGAGCAGCTGCATAGTAGACCTTCGCCTGATGGGGCAGACTGATGAAAATATTTTTTATGGCAAGTAAGGTCTTTGATGATGTGAATGATAATTTTTCACAATCATGGGTATTCAACATAGAATGGAAAATCAAAGTGCTGGAGGAGGCTTTGGGAGAACTAAGGAACAGCTGGTAGAAGGGAGAAGCTTTTAAGACTTTGGTAATATCTACTTTCAAGGATATTCACTGCTACCTTCATGATGAGACCTCAGGTGTACCCTTCTCCTTACAGGAAATTAAAGCTCAAATCAAGGCTTTTGTCAAAGAAATTTTTTTCAAAGAGGACTCCATCACTAAAGATAAGATAAAGGAAATATGCTCTCTCTAATCTACCATTGAAGAAGCAAATAAGGAATACCATACGCACACTGAGTTTGACAAGGAGATGGAAAAATGTTTGGGGTCTTGGACCCAGGCTACTGCCAACACATCTGTTCCACGTGGTAGAGACATAACAGAGGCTCTAAAAAGGTTTACACAATGAATCCTCAAGTCAGTGGGCCCTCCCAGTCATGAGCACTTGTCTTCTTCTCTTGATCTCTCTCTAACTTCTTTTTTCTAAATTTGGGTTTATTGTAAATCAGTTGGGGTTTTGTGTTAAGCATCCCTTAACTAAACATTTTAGTTAAAAGAAGTAGTTACCAAGTGTAACTGATTTGCAAAATTATATAATGGTCTCTCTCTGCCATTTTCAGGGGCTGGAACTTGGCTTATTTTTTTGAAAGTGTAAAGAACAGGAAAAAGCAATCAATACAAGAGTTTTTCCCTCATATGTTTATCTAGTCATGTCCTTTTATCACTATCTGCTGAATGTTTTGAATCACTTATCTATATTATGTCAAGAAGCTTTGCATTCTTGTAAGTGTTATTTATGGAACTTTGTGTCTCTGGAATAGCACCTTATTTCGATCCAAATGCAAATGGTTTTCAAATAATTTCATTCTAGCATGCATAAGGAATTATTTTGTTATCTATAGTTCTAGAGAATGCCTTTCTGCTCGTTTCCATTACTTCATTCCTTTGTGCTTTTGTATTGATGATCCATTCTATTTTGAAACACTTTCATGATATCCAAGTTCCACATTAAAACTATACATTGTACATATGTAAATAAGTTTTTCTTTTGAATAAGGGAACCTCTCCCATTAAAGAGGAGGGACTTCTTATCCCCTGACTATTGCTCTCAACAAAGTCCTTTTTGACGACCAACAGGATCCACCATGGAAAAGAAATAGCTTGCATTTCTTACTTTGTGGGGGGGCATAAGGAAATATGTGGGGGGCATAAGGAGGGATTTGTGGGGGGCATAAGGATGTGTGTGTGATGAATTATTTTGGTGGTTTATTCTGGTAGATGCCCAATTCTCAATTGGGAGGCATAAGCAGATTCCCCCATAGACCTTGCTCCTTTGGCTTGCATGATCAAGCCTAAATTCTATTTTGGAATGTTTTCAAATGCAGTTGTGAACTGTTGTCTTGTGTTGAACTGTGTTTTTTATGAATTATGCATGTTGAAAGAATGCTGTGTGTTGTGGAAGCTAGTTATTACCATGGGTTGAATCACACCTCTTATTTGTATTTTGGTTGGGGCTCGGGGGCCAATGATGAAGGATGAATTCTCCTTTCATTGGATATATTGGTTTGGTGGAGAGCGTTGCCTTTCCCCCAATTTTGTTGTGATCAACTTGGAGAAAAAGGAAACTTGCATGTTGCTGTTCTGGAGCAAAGAAAAATTATAGTCTTGACAGTCCCTTGTGATATATACTTCATTTTTAACCTTTCCCACGTGATGTGGATGAATATTGTAATGTATATTTGTATAGAAAATATGTATGTAATTGATTATGAAAGTGGATATTCAAATTGTGAAAGACATTTACATTCTGCTCTGTACATCAGAAATAAAGAAATAGAAATGTGTTATTGCATTCAAAGATGGAAAGAATGTAAACATGTATTTCCTTTTGAATTAATAATGAATTGCAAGTTCATCCCTCATTGAATTGTTGGGTTGAGTTGGAATATCAAATTGTGATTGGAATCTCTGTTTAATTGCAAAGGAAAGAAAATACGTATGAAGGAAGTATATTGCTTGTTTATTTTAGAAATATATGAAATTGGAAATCAGAATTTACCATTTAGCTTTGAAATGATTTGTATACAAACAACTAAATGTATTGAATTAGTTTAGAAATGAAATACCACACTTAAATGATAAAACTGATTTACATAACTAAAAGAAATGGATCTCTGTTGTAAAATTTAAAACTGGAAAATAAATTTAAATAAAAATGCACAGTTCAGACCTGCACTTAAAAATCAACTTGGAAATGATACAATTTAGCATGTTAAGGCATCAATGAACTCAAATTGACAAAGAAAACTTAAGAAAACAATTTATCCATTGCCAAATTGAACCCAATCCCTTTCATAGTCGTTTTCTGTCAATTGTCAGAAAAACGTGAATTGGAAATCGAGAAAGAAAATCTACCTTCCTAAACCACTTTAAATCCTTCCTAGAGTAATCCTCCATGTCTATTTGGCATGTTGAGGGAAGAAGGAGATCAAATTGAATCAAATTTACAAGCTGTAAATTACCAGTTTGCTATTTAAAATCCTACGAGATCGTTTTCAAAAAATTGACTCCTTAAACTTTATCAAAATGTAAAATTTATGATTTTGTGCCAAGAGGGCATCAAGAGCTTTCCAGAAAGTACTCATTTTCTTAAAACCAATATTTCTAGCTCAAGTTATGGCCCTCTAATGTTTTCCTACCTTGGTGGAAAATTTGGGAAAATTTTCCCTGGCAGGCCCGTGGGCTCGAAAATTTCCCTTCGAAAAATCCTTAGAAATAATTTTGAAATTTTTTCTTGGGAAAAATTTCATCTTTTTCCTCCACCTGCCCATGCAGCCTATTATAGGCTGCCATGTGTCCTCATGGGGCAATGACGGAGGAGGTGCGGCATCATTTATGCCTTTGGGCCTTTTAAATAACTTTTTTGGGGGAAAATTTTTGACTTTTACCCCACCGGCCCAAAGCCAACCAGAGGGTGCTATGTGGCACCTTGCGGGTGACAGTGGAGGAGGGACAACTTCATCGACTTTTTAAAAATTTTGGTCTTTGGAATTTTTTTATAAAAATCCCCACGGCCCCGCAATCCCACCCTACCTTGGGAAAATCTCCTCCGCGGATGCTCGGACCTGTGTGCGCTTTTACCCCTTTCACCCTTCCCTTTGGAATTTTTTTCCAATTGCTCCCACCACCGTGCCTTTCCCTCTCCTTCTTCCCTACATTATTTGGTTGGGTAACACGTGTCCCTGATGGACCCGTGGGTGTGTGGGCGCTTTATTGGATTTTCCTCCCCCTTTTGCGAATTTTCCATAAGACTCCCGCCATCCCGCCCTAAACTTTTTCTCGACGATGACTTAGAGGCCACCATGTGTCCCTGGAGGACCCGTGGAGGCACGGAAGAAAATTTGAATTTTCTCACCATGCAAGGAAATTTCTAAACACTTCCTTGTGACCCGCCAACCTGAAATTTACTTTTTTCCCCCGCTTGACACATGTCCCCTTGGGGAAAATTTGACCCCTAAGATCCGCTGGACCATATCTTGAGTTTTTGGAGGAGTCAGGAGAAATTTTTTATATCACTGGAAAGGTGAGAAAATTTCCTATCCAATGGGAATGATTTAGGGAAATTTTGAATGTGTTAAGCATGGGAAAAATCAAGTTGAAACCATGAGCCTGTTAGGGAGTGGGTATGGTGATATTTTACCCCTTGAACCTAACTGAAACTTCTAACCCTAAAATTTGGACAATGTGACCTCTAGAAATTGTTAACAAATGAAAAGTATGTTCTAGTAATTTTAGACTTGTTTTGGAACCTGATTGTGTCAACTATTGTCTTGCAACCTGGTTGTAGGCACTTCTAATAAAAAAAATTATTCCATAATTTTCCTGACTAACCCTAGGTTGTTTCTTGGGTCTTAAGTGGGTTGTTTTAATGGGAATCACACTTGGTATCAGAGTAGTGGTTCAAAATTTGGGACCATTGGGGACACTAGAAAACTTGAGACATGAAATTGAAACCTAGTACTTTTTTAAATCTAGGAAACAACTAGTTAGAAATCGTATATTTTAGTAAACATGGAAATTGAATAAAAATTAGAAAAATGAGCTAACTCTCACTTTGGTCTGTGCAGGAGGCATAGACGGAGTGAGAGAAACATTCACAGAGACTCAGACTCACTACCACCACCACCATCAGATCAAGGTGTAGCATCTATCCTACCCTAGATCTTGCAGATCCTTCAGGATGTCAATGCCGCTCTACGCGGAGGATTAGGAGGAGGACATGCAACTAGTCATGATAGAGCCCCTTTCATTGAGGGTTAGGAATCTCCTCGACCTAGTTAGGAGCATTAGAGGAGATAACTCCCATATAGAGTTAGCCATAGTAGAGTCACCACTAAGGGGACAAGGTGACAGAGTTCTAGAGCATAGATAGAGGTCTCAGAGCCCTAAGATTAGGGATGAGTGTGCAGAGAGACCTAGAGGCCGTCAGACCACAACAACAGATCACATCAGGGAGACCCTGAAGCTTTGATCCTCACATTACTCAGGTGACATGGGTGGATTTCAGGTAGAATCCTAACTAGTGAGCTTGAGTGGTTACTTCAAGCTTTGTCCTTGTTCTAGCAACACGAAAGCTTGTGTTGTGATCCATCTACTTAGGGATGGAGTAGGAGTATGGTGGAGGACAGAGGAGTAGAAGCTCCATGTAGATTCAGAGACAATGACCTGGGAGCTATTTGAGGAGAGATTCAAGAGTAGGTATTTGTCATGGAGGTTCATACAACAGAGGATCGACGAGTTCCATGACCTTCGATAGGCATCTCTTTCAGTAGCAGAGTATGAGAGTAGATTTTTGGATCTACTCTAGTATGTTGAGTATATGCAGGATGAGCAGGTGCGGATTCACAGGTTCATTCGGGGCCTAAATAATGAGGTGCAATGTGGATCCACTGCCCAAAGACATTAGCGAAGGCCGTCGAGAAGGCCTATATTGCAAAGGAGACTCAGGGAAAGACCCAACAGGCTAGAGACCGAGTCTGGAGCCACATACATAAGATACAAGATGATAGATCGAGGGGGTCATTACCCCTTCCTTGTGGTGTATATGGTACAACACAGTCATCCTTTAGGCCATAGAAGCAGTCCCACCCACCTCATAGACCTCCATAGAGAGCTGATGCACAGAGAGGTCAGAGTATGGGGCCTCCTCCTAGGGGTCCCATCAGGACATAGGGTGGACCTAGAGCTCAGTCAGCGGGAGCTTGCTAGTAGAGACCTCAACAGACCATAGCCAGATCATTGGGATCCATGCCACAGACTTCTAGGGCACCTGCTGGAGGTGCTACTCATTGGGGAGGATCAGGAGGATGTTTTGGTTGTGGAGTTACTGGACACTTTTGGAGAGATTGTCCACAGAACCCTAACAACAAGGGTAAGACATAGATCTCTGAGCCTACGATTGGTGACATGGGACACAGCCATAGGATTTATGTAGTGGTTGAGAACTACCAGGTAGAGCATCAGAGCACAATCATTGAGACCACATGTAGCATTGGTGGTATTCCTACCTCTATATTGTTTGATTCTGGTTCTTCTGATTCTTTCATTGTACCATCTTTAGTAGAGCGATGCAGGCTGGTGGCAGTTAGGCAGGGTCTTAGTTGGGATGTCTAGATGGCTTCTGGAGCCAAGATCTCTGTAGAATCCTTAGTTAAGGAGTGTGTAGTGGATTTGGGACCTTTCACCACTACCTCAGATCTCTGTATCCTTCCTTTGGGCTCGTATGGAGTCATTTTGGGTATGGATTGGTTATCTACACACAGGGCCAGGATGAATTGTTACCACAAGACTATATCTTGTGTAGATGATTTGGGAGTTGAGTCGGTGATTTCAGGGGTCAGGAGACCCATTTCTATTCACACCATCTCCATTATGCAGCTTAAGTGGTGTGTGCGATGGGGTTGTCAGATGTAAGCTGCTACAGTTAGTGATAGATCAGAGGATGGGTTTAGTAGACCATCACTAGATGATCATCCAATTTTGAGAGAGTTTTCTGATGTCTTTCTAGGGGAGCTACCAGGGTTACCACCCCCATGTGATATTGATTTTCATATAGATCTAGTTCCTGGAGTAGAGCCTATCTCACGAGCACCTTATCGGATGACCACCCCAGAGCTCTGTGAGCTCAAGTTGTAGCTTGAGGGCCTTTTGGAGAAAGGCCTTATCTATCCTAGTGTATCCCCTTGGGGTGCACTGGTGATCTTTGTGAAGAAGAAGGATGGATCCTTGCAGTTGTGTATTGATTACCACCAGCTGAACAAGGTAACGATCAAGAATCATTATCCTCTTCATCGTATTGATGACTTGTTTGATCAGATGAAGGGAGCCACAATTTTCTCTAAGATTGATCTTAAGTCAGGGTACCATCAGGTGAGGATTTCAGAGGTGGACATTCATAAGACTACCTTCCACATGAGATATGGGCACTATGAGTTCATAGTGGTGCCTTTTGGTTTGACTAATGCCCCTGCAGTGTTCATGAGTTTGATGAATGGGGTATTCAGGACCTTCTTAGATCACTTCATGCTCATCTTCCTAGATGACATTTTGATATACTCACGTATGTGTGAGGAGCACGAGGGGCACCTTCACTAGGTTCTTCAGTGTCTTCGGGAGCAACAACTTTACGGGAACTTGGAGAAGTGTGCATTCTTTCAGACAGAGGTGCAGTATTTGGGTCATATCATTTCTGGGGAAGGTATCACCATCAATCCTTCCAAGATTAGAGCCATTATGGATTGGCCAACACCCACTATAGTGACCGAGGTGCACAGCTTCATGGGATTAGCAGGTTACTATAGGAGATTTGTTCAGGACTTCTCTTGGATTACGCACCCTATCACTTCCCTTCAGAGGAAAGGGAAGAAGTTTGTTTGGTCAGATAGATGTGAGAAGGCCTTTAGGACACTGAAGGAGTGCCTCACTACAACACCTATTCTTGTAGTTCTGGATCCACAAGGTGAGTTCTTTGTTTACACAGATGCTTCTTTAGCAGGACTTGGAGGTGTGTTGATGTAGGATGGCAGAGTAATGGCCTTTGAGTCTCACAAACTCAAAGATCACAAGCTTAATTATCTGACTCATGATCTGGAGCTTGCGGTAGTTGTGCATGCCTTGGTTCAATGGAGGCACTTTCTTCTTGGTAGGAGATTCACACTCAGGACAGATCATTTGAGTCTTCGCCACCTCTTCACGCAGCCCAATCTCAATGCTCATCAATGGCATTGGATGGAGTTGCTTTGTGAGTATGACATGGAGATAGAGCATGTGAAGGGGAAGGAGAATGTGGTAGCAGATGCTCTCAGTAGATGGAGACATGTGGCTATGGCCACCTCAGTGAGCATAGATTTGCAGAGTAGGATTCTTCAGCAGCTTCCTCTTGACAGCTTCTACATTGTAGTATGAGAAGAGATCGAGTCACAGAGACCCCTTGAGGGGAAGTTTGATGGTTTTTCCTTAGAGACAGATGGTCTTCTTAGGCACAGAGGCTGGATATATGTTCCTAGAGATGGAGGCTTGAGGTAGGACATCTTGGTAGAGGCACATCATGCACCCTATTCAGCCCATCCCAGGGTGAAGAAGATGCATGCCACCTTGAGACAGCTATATCATTGGAGAGGACTTCATCGAGACATGGCCTAGTTTGTGTCATGATGTTTAGAGTGCCAGAGAGTTAAGGCCAAGCATCAACATCTAGTAGGCCTTCTTTATCCTCATGCTATACTGGAATGGAAGTGGGACACCATTTCCATGGATTTCATTGTTGGGCTACCGATGTCAAGATATCACCATGACGCCATCATGGTCATGGTTGATAAATTGAAAAAAGTGGCTCACTTTTCTCTAGTGAAGACCACTTATACAGCTAGAGTAGTGGCATGAGTATATTTGGATGAGATTTTCAGGTTGCATAGGATTCTATGGAAGATCATTTGTGACCATGATCCTTTGTACACTTCACATTTCTGGACTACCATGCAGTATGTCCTCGGGACGAGAATCAACTTTAGCACAACATATCACCCTGAGACAGATGGACAGACTAAGAGGGTGAATTAGATTTTAGAGGACATGCTCAGGATGTATGTGATGGATCAGCAGTCTAAATGGGAGGAGTACCTGTACTTAGTGGAGTTTTCCTACAATAATAGTTTTCAGAGTTCCATAGGCATGGCTCCTTTTCAGGATTTGTATGGTAGAGAGTGCAAGGACACCTCTTAGCTGGGACAGGTTAGAGGATAGAGTATCTCTTAGACCAGCTCTTCTATAGGACATGGAGCAACAGGTGGTGTTGATCAGGCAGAGATTACAGGAGGTACATGACAGGCAGAAGAAGTATGCAAATCAACATAGGATCGACCGTAGTTTTGATGTGGGCATGAAGGTGTTCCTTCGTGTTAGGCCACACAAGAGCCCTATCTGTTACGGAAAAGGTTCTAAGTTAGCTCCTAGATTCGTTGGTCCTTTTGAGATCTTGGAGCGTATCAGCCCTTTGGCCTATCATCTAGCATTGCCACCCAACTTGTCTCGCATACATGATGTTTTTCATGTTTTAGTTCTTAGGAGATACATTACAGATCCTTCTCATGTGTTAGATTAGACATCATTGTAGGTGCAGGATCAGGGGCAGGTGATGGTGGAGCCCATTTGCATCCTAGATCATAGGACCCTGGGCCTTCGAGGTAGAGAGGTTGATTAGGTTTGGGTGTAGTGGGATAGATATGATGAGACTACAGCTACATGGGAGGATGCTACTTCATTACGAGTTCAGTTTCCACATTTGTTCCAGTGACTTCTAGGAGGAAGTAGAGTCTAAGGGGAGGGGGATGTAGTGCCCACTTCCCTTTGAACACCTAACTGATACTTATTTTGATATGTTGATCACATTCTGGACATTATTATGTTTTGATTTAGTATGACTATTAGACATTTGATCATGGATTATTGTTGATCTTGATTTGGATTATGATACATGATGATTATTAGAGACACTCATATGTGGATGATGATATACTATTTGACATGGGATGTTTTATGAATGTTGTTTGGACATGTGATTTTGGATATTATGAGTAGATCTAGAAAATAGATATTATATGATGATGATATAGTTGTTGATATAAATTGTATGTGATAATGTTAAATTACCTTGATGTTGTTGTGATTCACATACTTAATTGATTTTGTGATTTTATTTGTATCATATTGGATGTTTTGATATGGCCACGAGGCTGAAGGAGGTATTTGTATTTTTCAGGTTAAAAATATCACAACAAAACATCAGGGGATTGGAGACCAACCACAATGGAATTCTAGGTGAATTCGACAAGGTCACCATGGCAACTTGTTTTGTGTGTGTGTGTTGTATTTTGTTAGGGATTCCCATGGGGGGGATTTCCTTTATATGTGACCATGGGTTTGTGTATTTTATTAATGTGGTTAATTTTTTTATTATTGTTGTATGTATTTTATTAGTAATGTGTTCTCTTTCTTTTAATTAATTAAAAATGTGGTAGATTAATGTGAGAAATCATATGGTTAAAATTTAAATAAATTAAATTGGGATATGGGAAAGTAATAATGGAAGTTGTTGGTTCTTTGTATTAATTATGTAAGGGATGTGTAAGTCAGTATTTGGAGTATGAAACACTCCACCTCCATGGAAATTCAAATTTTTCCTTGGGGGTTGTTTTAGGAGGCTTGTGGGACAAGTAAAACTTGTCCCATACCTCTAAATTTAATTTACCAACCATACTTATGGTTGGAAGGGTGAGTTTAGACTTTTTTAATGCATTTTATAAATCATGTTACTTGTTTTGGATTGCACTCTCTTATATGTTATTTATTTTGCATTCCTTTGGGGTGTGAGCTTTTGAAGTGTGTAAGTAATTTGTCATATTTTCACCCACCTCTTTATTGTGCTTGGGGGAATAAAATTTTTCTTTTGTGTTTAATTTTGAGGATGTGTGATGTGGCATCCTACATGGATCGGCATCATCCTCTTCTCTTCCCTCTTCTATATAATTCAAACTCTTTTCTTGTTTTGGGTTGTTGAATCATTTTTGTAACTTCCTTGGGGCACATTTTCTTGTGTTGGAGCTCTTGATTTTGGAAGGAGCTTGGATAAATATTTGCATGCTTGGGAGATTGCTGTTTTGGGATTGTATTTTAGGCATTGAATCTTGCTGTTTGGAAACAAAAGTTACTATGGAAAGGTAGGAGCTTAACCTTTCTTTCATGCTGTTATTTTCTTGTTGTGTTGTGTGAATGGTGAATATTGTTATGCTTTGTTTGGCTGGTTGGGTAGACTGCTATAGGAATGATGTAGGAGAACGCTATGGGGAATCCATGTGGGGGGCATAAGGGAATGCCAATGGCATCAGAATTTTGTGGAGGGAGTTTGGGTTTGGGATCCACCATGGAAAAGAAATAACTTGCATTTCTTACTTTGTGGGAGGCATAAGGAAATATATGGGGGACATAAGGAGGGATTTGTGGGGGGCATAAGGATGTGTGTGTGATGAATTATTTTGGTGGTTTGTTCTGGTGGATGCCCAATTCCCAATTGGGAGGCATAAGCAGCTTCCCCCATAGACCTTGCTCCTTTGGCTTGCATGATCAAGCCTGAGTTTTATTTTGGAATGTCTTCAAATGAAGTTGTGAACTACTGTCTTGTGTTGAACTATGTTTTTTATGAATTATGCATGTTGAAAGAATGTTGTGTGTTGTGGAAGCTAGTTGTTGCCATGGGTTGAATCACACCTCTTATTTATATTTTGGTTGGGGCTTGGGGGATAATGATGAAGGATGGATTATCCTTTCATTGGATGTCTTGGTTGGGTGGAGAGCGTTGCCTTTCCCCCACTTTTGTTGTGATCAACTTGGAGAAAAAAGAAACTTGCATGTTTCTGTTCTAGAGCAAAGGAAACTTACAGTATTGACAATCCCTTATGATATATACTTCATTTATAACCTTTCCCACTTGATGTGGATGAAGATTGTAATGTATATTTGTATAAAAAAGATGTATGTAATTGATTATGAAAGTTGATATTTGAATTGTGAAAGATATTTACATTCTGCTCTGTACATTGGAAAGAAAGAAATAGAAATGTGTTATTGCATTCAAACATGGAAAGAATGTAAAGATGTATATCCTTTTGAATTAATAATGAATTGCAAGTTCATCCCTCATTACATTGTTGGGTTGAGTTGGAATATCAAATTGTGATTGGAATCTCTATTTAATTGCAAAGGAAAGAAAATACGTATGAAAGAAGTATATTTCTTGTTTTTTTTGGAAATATATGAAATTGGAAATCAGAATTTTCCATTTAGCTTTGAAATGCTTTGTTTACAAAAAACTAAATGTATTGAATTACTTTAGAAATGAAATACCACACTTAAATGATAAAACTGATTTACAGAACTAAAAGAAATGGATCTCTGTTGTAAAATTTAAAATTGGAAAATAAATTTAAATAAAAAATGTACAGTTCATACCTGCACATTATAAATCAACTTGGAAATGATACAATTTAGCATGTTAAGGCATCAATGAACTCAAATTGACGAAGAAAACTTCAGAAAAAAATTTATCCATTGCCAAATCGAACCCAATCCCTTTCACAGTCGTTTTCTGTCAATTGTCAAAAAAATGTGAATTGGAAATCAAAAAAGCAAATCTACCTTTATAAAACACTTTAAATCCTTCCTAGAGTAATCCTCCATGTCTATTTGGCATGTTGAGGGAAGAAGGAGATCAAATTGAATCAAATTTACAAGTTGGAAATTACCAGTTTGCTATTTAAAATCTTGTAGATCATTTTTACAAAATTGACCCCTTAAACTCTATCAAAATGTAAAATTTATGATTTATGTGCAAAGAGGGCATCGAGAGATTTCCAGAAAGTCCTCGTTTTCTTAAAACCAAGCTCTCTAGCTCAAGTTATGGCCCTTTGAAGTTTTCCTACCTTGGTGGAAAATTTGGGAAAATTTTCCCTGGCGGGCCCGCGGCCCGAAAATTTCCAGTCGAAAAATCCTTAGAAATTTTTTGAAAATTTTGCTTGGGAAAAATTTCATCTTTTTCCTCCACCATCCCATAGCCAATCAGATGCTGCCACGTGTCCTCACAGGGTAGCGGTGGAGGTGCGACATCATTTTTGCCCTTGGGCCTTTTAATTTTTTTTTGGGGGAAATTTTTTGACTTTTACCCTGTCGGCCCGAAGCCAACCAGAGGGTGCCACGTGGCACCTTGGGGTGACAGCGGAGGAGGGAGAACTTCATCGCTTTTTTAAAAAAAATTCTTTGGAATTTTTTTATAAAAATCCTTGCGGCCCCACACTCCCACCCTGCCTTGGGAAAATCTCCTCCGCGGACACATGGACGCATGCACTTTTACCCCTTTCACCCTCCCCTTTGGAAAATTTTTCCAATCACTCCCACCACCATGCCTTTTCCTCTCCTTCTTCCCCACATTTTTTGGTTGGGTGCCATGTGTCCCGTGTGGTGTGTGGGTGCTTTATTGGATTTTCCTCCCCCTTTGGTGAATTTGCCACAAGACTCCCGCCGCCCCCGCCCTTCACTTTTTCCTGGCGATGACTCAGAGGCTGCCACGTGTCCCTAGAGGAACCACAGAGGCACAGAAGTAATTTTTAATTTTCTCCCTACGCAAGGAAATTTCTAAACACCACCCCGTGACCCGCCAACCTGAAATTTACTTTTTGTCCCCGCTTGACACGTGTCTCCTTGGGGGAAAATTTGACCCCTAAAGTCCTACCTGCCCATATCTTGAGTTTCAAGGAGTTAGGAGGACTTCTTTATATCACTAGAAAGGTGAGAAAATTTCCTATCCAATGGAAATGATTTAAGGGAAATTTTTAATGTTAAGTATGAGAAAAATCAAGTTGAAAATTGAGCCTTGTTAGAGAGTGGGTATGTTTATATTTTTAACCCCTTAAACCTAACTGAAACTTTTAACCCTAGAATTTGGACCATGTGACATCTGGAAATTGTTAATAATTGAAAAGTATGTTCTATTAATTTTAGACTTGTTCAACTAATTAGTGACAATTGTTGTCTTGCAACCTGGTTGTAGGTTCTAATCAAAAAAAATTATTCCATAATTTTCAAACTAACTAGGTTGTTTCTTGGGTTGTTTTAATGGGCATCACATCCATATAAATATGCATTGTTAGTAGAAGTATAATGTAAACCAAAATTAATTGTGCCTTTAATATATCACAATATTCTTTTGGCTAACTTCCAGTGATCCTTATATGGTTCCCGCATAAATCTGGATGTAATACTTACTGTATAAGCAATGATAGGTGTAGTAATAGTTAGATAAATCAAGCTACCTAAAATTTTCCTATACAAAGTAGGATTAAATTTTTCACATGCAAGTTTAGGATCTAGTTTACATCCAACTTCTATAGGAATAAAAATAGGTTTACAATCAATAATATTAAACATTTTAAGAAAATTAGTGGTGTATTGTGATTGAGATACAACCATAGAATTTTTTATCGTGATATATAGCCATGCCTAAGAAATGATGTAATAATCCTAAATCAATCATTTCAAAGTATTGATTTAGTTTATCTTTAATTTTGAAAATTAAACTGTTAGAATTACTAGTAATAAGTAAATCATCAACATAAAATACAATGAGAATAATTTGATTTTCTTCAACTTTTACAAATAAATCATTATCAGAAGAACAATTAGAAAATCCAACTTCATTGAAAAACTATTAATATTTGCATACCAAGCTATATGAGCTTATTTTAAGCCACATACATATATTTTAAATTTACAAACATACATTTATTTTCTATGTTCTTCAAATCCTTTAGGTTGGGTCATATAGATTTCCTCTTTTAAATTACCATTCAGAAATGCATTTTTGACATCCATCTGATGGATTTCCTAGCCTATTTAGTGGATAAGGAAATCAAAATCCTTACAGTGCTCATTTTTAAAATTGGTGCAAAAGTTTCAATGTAGTCGATACTAAATTTTTGAGTAAACCCTCGAGTTACTAACCTGGATTTGAATTTATCAACTCTACCATAAACTATATATTTGGTTTTGTATAGCCATATGGATCCAATGACACATCCTTTTTGAGGAGGGACTAATTACCAAGTCTGATTTTTAATTAAGGTATTGTATTCAAATTTCATTACATATACCCATCTTTCTTTAGAAGAAGCTTCTTCGAAAGATTGGGGTTCAGGTTCATACATCGTCATCAACACATGATATGCATGTTGAATTCTAGTCATTTTACGAAGGTTTTTTAGGATTAGATTCTTGAATAATAGACTCAACCCATTTAGTTCATTTGGATATAGAGGAAACATGAACTAACTCTTTTTCAACTAAAGGTTCATTATTAACTTCATCATCACATACATCATTATCACTATTATTATCATTATTTTCAATTACATTAGAATGATCATGAACAATAGAAACAAAAGATGAAGAAATTTTTTTTTCTAATATTTTAACATTCCTATTTTCTATAAATTCTCATTTTTAGGATCATAGATCCTAGGACCTTTAGTTCTACCTCAATAACCTATAAGTATACAAGGATAAGATGCTTGATCTAGCTTCTTCCTTTTTGATTTTGGAATGAAGATAGAAGAAGGGCTACTAAAGATTCTCAAATGAAATAAATTTGGCTTTTGATTTGAATAATTTTCTAGGGGAGTGGAGTTAACTTAGGATTTAGTGGGAATTCTGTTCAAAATGTGAACAACATTGTTCATTTCTTCAGCCTAGAGAAATTTAGGGACTTGTGCTGAATGCAATATGGTTCTAGTTATTTCCAGAATATTATAATTTCTCCTTTCTGCAATCCCATTATGTTGAGGGGAATAGCGAGTAGTCAGTTCTATTTGAATACCACATTTGACAAAAAAATGAGTCAAATGATTTATTGACATATTTTTCCCCATGATCAGTTCTAAGCCTCTTAATTTTATAACTAGAATTGTTTTCAACTAAAGCTTTAAATTATTTAAATTTAGACAAGACATCAGATTTAATTTTAATAAAATATGGCCAAATCATTTGATAAAAATCATCAATTAATGTGACAACACATAAAGAACCATTTGGAGAAGGAAATTTTAGAAGTCCTCAAACATCACTATGGACAAGTTCCAAAGGTTTAGAATAATTTCCATCATGATGAATGTGGAAGGGTTTAGCAGATTAATTACCATGTAAGAACCCTTTGCACGTTTCATGAGCCTGGGAAATATGTGGCAGACCAAACACTAGATTCAGTCGAGACATGTCATACATGCTTCTAAAGTTGACATGACCTAGTCTTTCATGCCACAATTACATATCGCTTCTCTGAGTTGACAAACAAGAAGCAAAGGGAAAGCCATTACACACATATAAACTATCTCTTTGTGTAATGCCATAAAATTTTGCAAACTAAAAGAATGTTTAACTTTCATTTTTTTTTTTTTAAAGTAGACATAACTAAAAATTACAGTTTTGATGCTAATCATGCATGATCATACTTTGCAGATTTATACACAACAAGACCTTTCAAAATATAACATGTAACTAAAAGAAAACTCATGATTCAATATGATAATATTACAATCTTACAAGATTCTTGCAAGCAATAAAATAGAAACTTTCTTAGTAATGACCAATGTTTTCAAGGAACAATAAGTGCAATAAGCTAATGGTTATTTACAAGAGTCATAAAAACTTTACAAAGCCACATTTATTTACAAGTAAAGGCAATGTCCTCCAAAGTTGTGAGTAAGACCAAGATGTGTAAGAGGCTTTACTATCTCCAACTTGAGCTCCAACTCCAACACTCCTACAAGAATCCAACTCCAAGAGAACATGGCTTGTTTACCACCCAACCAATAGGCATGATCACATGCCTTTCCATGGTTGGAAGTCATGCTAGCCTCCCCCAAGCCCATGGGAGAGAGGAACTAGCTTCCACAATGTGCACAAATATAATGGGGTTTATATATTTTCACACACATTTTATCAAGAAAAAACATAAGACCATGGTTAACCACTTAGACCTACATTATTATGAAAACATTGACAACATGAGGATAACAAGGTCAACCTCACAAGGGGGAAGAGAGGAAGTAGGATGCCCAAATCAAGGTGTCCATCCATAGGAGCACCAACAAATTTATAGAGGTTATACAAAACTCCTTATACCTCCTAATCATTCATCCTCCTTATTCCTCCTTTATGCTATAGCAAATCCTTCTTGGGAGGATTTTCAAACCCAAAAGGGTTTCCTCACCAAGAATGGGGAAAGGATCAAGCCATATGAACCTTTCTCCCACCTCAAACCATATGAGGGGATGACAAGGGACCTTCATGGCTTGAGCAATAACCATGAGGTTTGAGAGGGAAATCCCTCTCTTCCCATACATTCTACTCAAAAACCATCAATCCAAATGATGGTGGAGAGAAAACAAGGAAAACTAACAAGAACAAACAAACAAATACATTATGACCATACAACTTTCACAGCACATCATATTCACACACTTAGGTTTTTCATTGATACAAGCATAGTTTACAAGATAGGTTTCACAACTAAGAAGTTTGAAAAAGGTTAAGAACCCTACCTCTATAATGCTTTCAAAGACTCTAAGCTTTTCACCTATTTGTTAGACAATTGGGGGCTCCCCTCCAAGCTCCCAAAATTCTCCAAGTGCTCCTAAAAAAAAAATGAACCAAGAAGACCCATTCCTTCCACATGAGGAAGAATAAAAAGAGGAACCCAAAATCTTTCCTCACCAATGAGAAAGTGACAAGTGTCACCCCCTCTCCTCTCAAGAGTCAAAGATTTGTGGCAAAAACCAAATAAGTAAGAGTAAACTCACCTTTTTTGCCCTTATCAGGGCAAAATAATAAAAACTAAAATAAAACAAAGTGGAGCAACTTTTAACAATTTCACAGAACCCAACCATCTTACATGGATGGTGACTAAAGAGGGAAAAATGGGAGGGAAACTACCTCCAAATGCTTGGAAATAGGCCCCCCTACCTATTAGGTAGGGTCTAAGGGCCCATTTTCATGCTAAGGGAACCCCCAAACTCAAAAGGGGTCCCTAAAAATGCCCAAAATAACCCAATTTCGGGTTTGGCATGCTTGGGCACATGGGTAGAGGGTGTGGGGTCCACCCAAGGTTCAATATGTGTTCCCCAATCCCTTCTACCAACACACACACACTTTCCCAAAACTAACATTTAACTTAAGATAAGATCATTAAACCCCTAAGCTAGTTTACTTAATAAAACACACCCTAAACCTAATTAATTTTACAAAACATAATTACATTACAATTGAGGGGTTCACCCATGGTGCCCAATTAAATACATCTAATCTAAGGCCTCAAACATTTAGCATGGTTAGGACTCAGCCCGTGGGCCGCTTGTGCACAATTACGTAGCTGCCCTGAAACCCATGCTCTCCTATACCTGTCACCTGCACACTCATTGCACACATTAACCGCATCTGTCCAATATAATAAACATCATCTACACATCACAAATTCAATCTAACTTATAATGTCCTAACATTATTAAACAATTGATAGTGCAATGCATACAATTATTCACATAGTTTGCCATGAATCACCACCAAATAAAATTGCCACGACATACACTTAGGTTAGCATGAAAATTACCATCATTAAATCCAAAACACTATATCATTAATCAAATCAACCACAAGAGACTAACATCTAACCAATAAAATCTATCATATAGCCCTGTTAGTGTCATCAAAATCATAAGAAATATATCAGTATACGAATTTAGTCCAATTGGCGCTACGCACCCAAAATGCCACAATGTCCATGAGGATAAAATATCATAGTAAAATGTCTAAAGTCTATCAGAGTCTCAATCAAAACATGTCTAGGAATAAAGGAACCAACATATAACTGGAGCTATAAAAATGTGGGGCACTACATCCCCCTCTCCTAGAATTAGACTTCCTCCTGGAAGTCATTGGAAGAGATAGGGATATCTAGTCCTCAGTGGTGTAGCATCCTCCCAGGTAGCTGACGACTCGTCATATCGGTCCCACTGCACTCTAACCTGGTCCAAATCTCGACCCCGAAGGGCCAACCTCTGGTGCTCCAGTATGCGTACGGGCTCCAATCTCCACTGCCCTCCATCCTCTACCTATAATGCCGACCAATCCAAAACATGGGAAACATCTGGTACATATCTACGTAGTATAGAAACATGAAAAATGTCGTGGGCCCGTGCAAGGTGTGGTGGCAAATCTAGGCGATAGGAAACTGGACCGATGACCTCAAGAATATCAAAAGACCCCACAAAACGAGGTGATAACTTAGAACCCTTTCCATAACGGATCAGACTCTTATGAGGACGAACCCTCAAGAAGACTTTTTCACCCACTGAGAAGTGACGATCGATCCTCTTGGTGTTCGCATACACCTTCTGGCGTGCTCTAGCTTGCTCAAGACGCTGTCGAATCAGAACAACCTGTTGCTCTAAATCCTGAAGATAAGCTGGCCCCAAAATAATCCTGTCATCTAGTCTATCCTAGCTCAAAGGTGTCCTGCAAGGTCGTCCATACAAAGCCTGATAGGGAGCCATGCCAATGGAGCTATGATAACTGTTATTGTAGGCAAACTCAACTAAATGCAAATAATCTTCCCACTTCTTCTGCTGGTCCATCACATACATCCTCAACATGCCCTCAAGAACCTGATTAACCCTCTCTGTCTACCCATTTGTCTATGGATGATATGCCGAACTAAAATTAATCTGTGTACCCAAGGCCTCCTGAAAAGAAGTCCAGAAAACTAAAGTGTAGATGGTGTCTCTGTCATTAATGATCGTCTTCGGGATCCCATGCAATATGACAATATCCTCCATAAACACTTTGGCGATGGCCTGTGCATTATAGGTAACCTTGGTTGGCGAGAAATGCGCAACCTTGGTCAACTTATCCACCGTGACCATAATGGCATCATGACGATAAGAGGACATAGGAAGTCCTACTATGAAATCCATGGAGATCACATCCCATTTCCATTCGGGAATATCATGAGGGTATAAGAGTCCTGCGGGATGAGAATGCTCTACCTTGACTCTCTGACACTCAAGACACTGTGCCACAAAATCTGCTATGTCTCGACGAAGACCTGGCCAATAATATAACTCTCTCAAATCAGCATGCATCTTCTTCACTCCTGGATGTGCTGCATATGGGGCTCGATGAGCCTCAGTAAGGATGAAACTACGCAAATCACCTGCCTTAGGTACATAAATGTACCTATGGAACCGAAGCAAACCATCTGACTCTAGCATGCATCCTCAATATCTACCCTCAAAAGAACCCTGAGAATCCAACATCTGCCTAGCACCCTCATAAAACCTATCCTTTGGAAGATGCTCAAGTATCCTGCCTCTCAAATCTGACTATAGTGTCAAAGAAGCAAGCACATGCCGTCGTCTACTAAGTGCATCTGCAACAACATTTTCCTTTCCCTTGATATACTGCACCTCCATGTCATACTCACGAAGGAACTCCATCCAACGCCGTTGACGAGCGTTGAGGTTCGGCTGAGAGAAGATATGCTACAAGCTACAATGATCTGTCCTCAAGATGAAATGTCTACCCAAAAGGAAATGTCGCCAACGCACAAGTGCATGAACAACTGTTGCAATCTCTATGTCATGAGTAGGATAGTTAAGCTCTTAGTCCTTGAGCTTATGGGACTCAAAAGTAATAACCCGACGCTCCTGCATAAGAACTGCTCCCAAACCCTCTAGTGATGCATCAGTGCAAACAACAAAATCCTCTGTTGGGTCTGGAACTGCTAAGATGGGTGCCGTGGTTAGCCTTTCCTTAAACAACTGAAAGGCCTGCTCACATTTTTCTGACCAATCAAACTTCTTCCCTTTCCTCTGAAGAGAAGTAATAGGGTGAGCAATCCTAGAAAAGTCCTGCACAAACCTACGGTAATACCCTACTAAACCCATGAAGCTCCTCACCTCAGTGACTGATGTGGGTGTTGGCCAATCCAAGATAGCCTGAATCTTTGAGGGATCTACAGAGATACCCTCGCTTGATATGATATGACCCAAGTACTGAATCTCTGTTTGAAAGAAGCTACATTTTTCTAAGTTCCCATACAACTTCTGCTCTCTCAAAACCTGAAGTACCTGCCTCAAATGCTCCTCGTGTTCCTCCTTGGAATGAGAATAAATCAATATGTCATCAAGGAACACTAAGACAAAGCGATCCAGAAATGTCCTGAATACTCCATTCATGAGGCTCATGAAGACAGCTGGAGCATTGGTCAAACCAAATGGAACCACTGTGAACTCATAATGCCCGTAACGTGTGCGAAACGCTGTCTTATGAATGTCTGCATCTGAAATACGCAACTGATGATATCCTGACTTGAGATCGATTTTGGAGAACACTCTAGCTCCCTGCATTTGATCAAACAAGTCATCAATCCTAGGGAGTGGATAACGGTTCTTTATTGTGACTTTGTTGAGTTGTCTGAAATCTACACAAAGCCTGAGAGAACCATCCTTCTTCTTCACAAATATGACTAGTGCTCCCCCAAGGAGATACACTAGGGTGAATGAGACCCTTCTCTAGTAACTCCTCTAACTGAATCTTGAGCTCATGAAGCTCTGAAGTCATCATCCAATAGGGTGCCCTAGAAACTGACGCAGATCCAGGCACTAAGTCAATGGTGAAGTCCACCTCCCTACTAGGTGGTAAACCAGGAAGCTCTCCTGGAAACACATCTGCATACTTTCTCAAAACTACATGATCATCAAGGGGTGAATGCTCTGGAGTACTGTCCGAACGATCACTGATAGTGATAGAAAACAACTGGCAACCCTTACGCATGCTCCGCTTGAGTTGCTTAGCCGAGATCATGCACAAGGAAATGGGTCTATGCATCCCTGAAATCACAACTGCACTACCGAAATCATCCTGACACTCAATGACCTTCTCTCTACAATCCACCTTGGCTCGATGAGCCTCGAGCCAATCCATACCCAACACTACCTGATAGGATCTTAAAGGAATAACTTGGAGGTCAAGCATAGTGGAGAAGACTCCCAAATCAAGTACACAACTCTCCACATACGAGTCCACGGTGAGTTTAGCCCCAGAGGCCAACTCAACCTGCCAACTATCTGGCTGCCTAGCCACCACTAGCCCACACTGGTCTACAACAGAAGGAGATATAAAAGAATCTGAAGCACCTGAATCAAAAAGTACTGAGACAGAAATACCCCTGATAATACCTATCATCTCAATGACTGTGGCTTGATGCTCAGCCTGGCGGTTGTCAACCGCTACATACACATGATGGGCACGTCCCACGTCACCCACCGTCTACTCAGATCTAGGAGCTCTGTGCATATCCGTGGTAGTGGGATTATGCGGACACATACGCATGTAATGGTCTGGAGCCCCACAAATAAAACATCCTCCTGTACCCCTGTGAGATGGGGTCCCTCCTATACTCTGGTGAACTGAACCTGCCAGTCCAACCCTAGCAGACTGCTATGAGCGGGCTAGCTGAGAGTGATGAGTACCTGGCCTCCTGTCTCTAGACCCACCAAAACCACCTCTAGACCCCCCTCGCTGAAAGCTCTGAGTCTGTCTACCCCTCTGATGCTGGTGTCCCTGATGCTGTGTTTGCTATGATGGGTGTGGAGGAGCTCTCGATGCTGTTGGAGAAGACCAGAATCCTCCTCTAGGGGGTGGTACTGCTCCCCATGCTCTCTGACTCTGGAATGCCTGAGTCCTGTCCTGGAACTTGCTCTTGTTTCTATCTTTGTGCTCCTGAGCCTTGGTCCTATTATCCTCCGCCAAGTAGGCCTTCTCAATGGCCTTCTCGAGTGTGGGAGGAGATAACATCCTAACAGCTCCTGCTATACCTGCATTCAGGCCCCGAATGAACCTATTTACCTGTAACTTCTCGTATTACAGGTAGTCTACATACTGCAAGAGATCCAAGAACCTGCTCTCATACTGCGCCACAGAGCCAGAACCTTGTCGTAAGTCGTGAAACTCATCGATCCTCTTCTGCACAAAATGCTCTGACATATACTGGGCCCTGAATCGCTCCACGAACAACTCCCAGGTCACTGTATCCCGAGTCAAATGGAGCTTCCGCTCCTCATTCCTCCACCAAATGCCTGCTGCATCTCAGAGGAGGTGTATGGCAAACTTGGCTTTGACGTTGCTCTCATGAGAGTGCAAGCCAAAGTAGCTATCCAAGCTAAGGAGCCAGGACTCCGCCCCAAAGCCGTCTGTCAAACCAGTAAACGTAGGTGGCTGAAGGCGAAGAAGGTCTCGAATCACATTACCTGTGTCTCGATCTTAACGATGTGGTCTAATAGGTGAGAGGGGTCGCATATCTCCAAAAGGTCCCTCGAAGCTGTGTGATCGGCTGTGACGAAACGAGGCCACCCTCTCACCAAGGATGGAAGGGCTGCGTGACCTCTCTCGTCTCAGAATGTCATGCTCAGGTGGCTCTGGGTGTGCGTCATTGCCAAACAACTCATCTCCCAACTGAATGTCCTCCTTTATCGGCACCTGCGGTGGTGGAAGACGCTCCTGTACGACACCTATCAGCTGCTGTAGGGTCTCCAATATCTGAGGCCCAAAATCGGGGGCCAGCGGCTCCTGCGTAGGTGCACTACGTCCCGAACCTCAAGCCGATCGTCCCCTCTTGGGTGCCATCCTGAGCCCGAGATAAATTTTTTTTTATAAACTTTCTAAACGTTTGTTGGAAGCGTTATATTATTATTATTTTAATTATTATCATTATTGTTATTATCATTATAACATCAAATGCAATGCCCCTTCCCATTAATAATTAATTTATAATAATTATTAATTAATTTATTTTTTTTAATTTTTTTTTCCGAAATAAATTAATACCATCCCGCAATAATGTAATTATTTTAATCTATTAATCTCCTTAGGGCTATAAATAAAAATTTACACTTTTTGTAAATAATTAGTCTTCCCCCTTTTAATTAATTTTCCGACACACCCCTTTTTAATTTAATTTGTTTTCCCCCCTTTTAATTTATTTTACCCACACACCCCCTCAAATTTATTTTCCATTCCCATTAAAATCTAATGACTTAAGGTATGTAGGGTTACATGTGGACCCTAGGATCAAATTGATCTCAGCCCTAGATCTAGTTTTGCCCTAAATCTAACCTAATCATCCTTATGTTTTCTTTTGTTTGCTTTCTCCTGTTCTCATTTTGGTTTGTTGTCTCTACAGGTTGTTATTCCGTAAAATTGACAAGGGAAATTTTACCAATAACCATACCGAAATTTTGTCCCGATCCCTCGTTAGGGATCCCTTGCATTCGAAATGTTGTAAAATCCCTTCCCGGGAAATCTAGTTTTTCGAACTTAGTCTTTTGAGCCTTTTTTGGCTGGGCGCATGAAATTGCTATGTAACACCAACTTTTGGTGCGCCCCCTTTAAAACCTTTGGCGCATGATTTTCAGTGTCAACACACCTTTTGGTGCGCCAAAGCTTGTTGAGCCTTCCCTGTGTGCGCCAAGGCGCATGCGCCTGTGTTGTCACAACGTTTGTTGCGCCCCTTTTTGGTGTGCCAAAGGACGCACATAATCCCGTGTCGACATCGCTTTTGGTGCGCCAAAGGCGCGCTTAATTTCTTGTTGGCAGGCACTTTAGTGCACCAAAGGGCGCATGCCTTCCCGTGTCGACAGCAATTTTCATGTGCTTTTCAAAAGTGGGTGGCACATTTATGACCAGATCACCTATATATATATGTGTTTGCGCGCCCAAAATGTCATTTTCACTATTCGCTAAGCACGTGATTCTCTGAGCCTATCAGCCTCTGCCTCATCATTTTCAACGCGTTGTGGACCCGTTTTCCAGGTTTCCTCTATTTATCCAGGTAAGTGCTCTCTTATCTCTTCCATGTGATTTGTTTATTGGTTCTTCGTGCTTGCTGGTTGGTTTTTGAATGCATCTTTTGAGCTAGCCCCCCCGTGCTTTCTTTCCTTATTTTCATCTTTCCAGATCTGCTGGAGGAAGATGTTATTTTGAGGGCATAGTCTGAACCCCTTTTGATTGAACCATTGTATATTCCAAAACAACCTTGGAACTTAAAAGAAAGAAGGGTTGAACCATGTGAAAAACTCTATTTTTCCCTTTTGGCGCACCAGCGCGTCATGCAACATTATAAACAGTTGCGCCCCCATGGCACATCTGTCCCCCTTGCAGCATGACTAAAAACCACGCCAATGGTGCACCCATCTTACCTGCTGCATCATTAACTTCTATGCCCTCAAGGCGCGCCTCTTCCATATGCTACAAGCGCTGAACTTGCGCCCCAAAGGCACGTCAACCTTCCTTGCTACATCACTTTTCCATGCGCCAATGGCGTACCCCGCATCCATGCAACACAAGCTTTATCTGCGCCAAGTAAAAGCGCAGGCGTGTCCCTCCTTACAGTAAACATTCGTGTTGTGCAAACCCTCTGTGCGCCACGCCATATTTCCTTTGGCGCACGAAAAGTTCCTGTTACACATTGTTCACATGCGCCAAAGGGCGCACCAAATCACAATGTAACATGAAAAGCCCATGCGCCTTTGGCACATCCTGTCTCCATGCAACACGCAATTCCCATGCGCCCTTTACTAAAATGCACTCTGCACTATGCATGCGCCATGCGCCTTTGGCGCCAGTTTAACCTTTGCAACATACTCTTCCTATGCGCCGTACCTATTTTAGCCCTGTAAGCTGCAATTTTCCTGCGCCCTGGGCCTGAAAATCTCTAACTCTTTCTTCTGCTAACATTCCAATGGAAGATCAAATGGCTAATTCAACCTTTTCAGATTGGGTCTCACTTCTTCTTCATGCAGATCAGCAACTGAGTTCGAAAGAACATATGTCTACATCCAGCAGGAGACCCACCAAACCGAAAGGAAAGGCTAAGCTTACAGAGGAAGAGATGAAGTACAAATATCAAAGGGTCAGAATGCCCGAGTCACAGGCTGAATGCAGCATGGACATCAGAGACTCAGAATTGGGGCATATCGATATGGAGGAATTCTGGGCCAGAACTCAGAAAGTTACAAGGAGTCCATGGATGGACAAACTAATAGGCAGTGCCCTGCACTTCGCCAGAGGAATCCCCGTCAGCGCCGTCAACAATGAATTTATGATGGTGGTTGCCCAGTGTTACAACAAAGACACAAGGTGTGTCGAAAACAGTAAGGGTGAGGTAGTCATTAACCTCACTGCCCATAATTTTGAGATCATACTCGGCATCCCTCACCACCGGCACTTTGTGGCCGTTAGCCAAGCAGAGTGCATCAAGGCCTGGGAAGAAAACGAAGACCAATGTATGCAGCTAATGAACGAAGTGTACTTGAAGAACAAGAAGGTAGTAACCCGGTGGCCCCAAATCATCCACCGCAGTGACTTCTCAGAAGAGCTCAGCGATACCATCACCTTCCTGAGCAGGGTCTTTGGGATTTCTGACGCCCATTACTTCCATAAATGGATGCTGCACTACTTGGAAACAATGAACAAGAATTTGCCTGATCAGCACTTTTACTGGGGAGAAATTATAAGCAACACCATCTCTGAACAGCTACAACAATTCGACACAACAGGAGTATTCCATATGAACTCCTACGTGGTCTACGCTGCAGCGTCAGAGAGGGATTATCCAGGCCTAACCCGGAGTGGAGTTTGGCCTCAGGTCAAAATATACAAGTATTATCCAGAATCAAGGCTGGAGAATAGCATCTCCTAGTTCACAAAAGTTAACGATGTGTTTTTCTATCACATCATCTACCTGCTGAGGCCGAATATGACTCATAGTCGTACAACCAAAAACATAGTGGCAGCCACGGAGAAATGGGGAGCCCTGTTCACCCAATTTCCTACATTCACCTATCTAAGGGCTGCCAACTTTTTGGGAGAGCCAACCAGGCTACCAAGGTATGCTGGGCCTAAGCTGATTCTGCTGGAACTATCAAGGCAGCTGGTCACATACCACGAAAAATGCCTTAAAAGAAAGAAGGGTGGAACTCCTTTCCCCCTCACAGTGGGCCGATACACATGCTCTACCCACCACAAGGTGAAGGAAATGTTTGCAGAGCTGGAGTTACTCAATTTGAAGCATGACTTCCCAGCCAGGCCCACCTTCGACCCAAGGGGCTGCCTGCCAAGAGCAAAGCTTGATCTGATCCATGTTCCTCAGATTGAGGATATTTATATTGACGTCCTCCATGAGGTAGAGCTCAGAAGAAAGGATCATTCTCGCCTAGCATTGGCAGAAATTATCTAATATGGGGTAGCCATTGTCCCCAAAGGCTACCAAACAACAGAAGATGAAGTAGACAAGGTATATACTGATACAGAGGGGGATGATTGGCCCTTTTTGGCCATTGATAGAACTAAAGCTCCTCAGACAATTGAGGAGAGGGTCAAGGAGACTTTGCGGAGGACAGAACATTGGTGCCGGATGAACGGCCTAATCTACCTTGGGGTTGATTTCACAACATCCCCATTGGGCAACGCGCCTCCACGATCCAAGAAGCAGCTTAAAGCAAAGGTGTAGAAGGTGAATCCAGCACCATTCAGGGAGAAGCCCCCGAGAGTCCTCTTTCCACAGCGCCAGAACAGGTAATAACTCTGGATTCGCTAGAGAAAGAAGTAGCAGAGGATAGTCCCATAGGCCCATCCACTTAGGATGTCGGCATTGCTACCGCAACAGAGGTCCCTTCTATCCCTTCTTCTTCTCTTCCTTCCCCTCCTCGAGTGACTCAAGCGACCATCCTTTTGGTCGTGTCCTCTGTCCCTTCTTCTACTCTTTCCCCTGCTTCTTTGTCTATCTTCTCCTCCCTCGCTGATCTGTCCTCCTCCATTTCTTCCCTCATCTCCGGGCTCCCTTCCCTTCCTATGTCTTCCGCAGCTGCAGTTTCCCTTCCTCCCGTGGACACTTCTTCGGCTATTCTCTCTATGCCGGCACCGCGTGTCTCCACGTTTTTCCCCTCTTCTACTGTAGCTGCCTCCTCCTCTGTCTCGGGTCCTTCTTCCATAGGACCAGTCTGGATCTCTCAGCAGCTAAGCCAACAAAAGAGGAAAGTTCCCATCACTCCGATGGAATTTTTAGTGATCCCAGCCAAAGGGGCAAAGAAGCAGAAGCCTGTTACACGCTTCTCTAAAAGTGCTGCAGGTGAGAGAATCATGGAAATTGCATACCCCGATCCCCTCAAAGAGAAAAAGGATCTGTCTCCGACAGATTTCACTGTGACCCACGTCACAATGGGGACATCTTCTGAAAGTCTCCAGGGGGAAGCTCTTTCCGCGGTTGACGCCCTCTGTCAAAAGCTTCAAGAGACGAAAGAAGAGAAAAGGCTACTAAAAGAGCAAAACAAATATCTGCTCCAAGCCTTACAGAAGATGGGTAGTGTGCCTCCCACAACTGCCTCCGAGACTTCTAAGCTTCTCAGCCAGGAGAAAATCAATGAATATGCAAAGATCAGTGAGCAGGGTATGGCCGTTTCCGCTTGGAGGAGCCAAATCCTCAAAGACAGCGAAAAAGTGATCGCCGAGTTCTTTGACTTATACCTGAATATCAGTAAGGCGAATAAAGAACTCCAAGCGTTAGCAGGGCCCATATCAGAAGAGTTGGAACATGCTAGACTGCAGCACGAGGCCTTCCAACAAATGTTCGACTGTTCAGTCGAAGATCTGGTTAAGTTCGGTGTCTTCGGCCATCCAAGGGCCCTCAACAAAATCATGTCCACTCTGGACTATCGGGTGGATCAGCTAGAATTTATTCTAGAAAAGATTGACAAAGTAAAGGAAGAGGCCCTGGATACAATGCATCAAATGGAGCGAATTGTTCTCAACATGTCTCCAGGGTTGCTCACTCCTTCCTTTACCTTAAGGATAGCTGATGAAACCATCCGGATCTTCAAGGAGATCGCTTCTCAAGGAACGGGGCCAGAGGTCACATTTGACACTGAATCTATCAACAACCTGCTGGCCTATAGGGACTTCGTCGGGTTCCTCATTGAGGCGGAGAAGGACTTTTCCAAACTCCCGGAGAAGCTTATAGATGAGCGGGAGACTTGTGAGGCAATAAGTGATAGGCACAAGGATCCTTCTCAGGATCAACTTGGGCCAATAATTAACAAGTTTTTGGAATACCACACTCAGTTCCATATCTCATCACCTGAGCAACATCAAAAGCAGGCTACCCCCTTTCGGCTGCAGGATGATGACGACGAGTAGCTTCTTCTTCTTCTTCTTCTTCTCTCTCTTCTCCGACTTTCTTGTTGAAATGTCTAAAGTATGTTGGCACAAATGATGACATCATCCATGTTGCGTCATGGGATGATGTCATCCATCAAGTTGTCAAAAGTCAACATGACTTTTAGATATTTTGTAAATATCTTTGTAAATAGTTGTTGGCTCCCTTTTGCCTTCTTTCATTCTCCTCTTCTATATATATTGGAATACTGGTTGTATTCAAAGGGTGAACATTTTTTAGATGAAAATAGAAGTGAGGAGAGAAAGACTTTGAGCTTTCTTGTAACAGAAGAAAACAGTAATACAAATATTGAGACTTTGTGCTGAATACCTGTGTTATGTGTCAGAACTTTCTTATGTTAGATCTGCACGTGTTTATTCTGTTAGATTCAGATCTACTTTTCTGTCATTTGCTCATCAGTATTGCTTTGTTTATTTATGCAAGTAGGTTTGGCTCTGTTTACTACCAACCCAAAAACATAAATCTTCTGACCTTTCTGCTTTGGAATTCATTTCTTTTCTCCCTTCGGACCTGTTCCTTCTTCCTCCTCTCTTTCATTCCTTTCTTTTCGTAGTTGGAAAAACCTCTACTGGGATGAGATCCCAAACCCCCGAAGGCAGAATCTGTGAGACTTGCATAGATTCCTGTTGGTAGAATAGCAATAAACCAGTTTCACTTTGTTGACTCAAAGAGGGGCTATGCCCTGCACACTGTTGGCTCGTTTATCCATGGATCTACCCAAGTGACAGATTTTTGGACCAACACAGGTGCAGGTTGAGGAGGAGCTTGAAAGTGTTACCCTCATGGAGTTTTGAAGCATAACAGTATTGTTCCTTTAATATTTAATATGTATATATATATATATATATATATATATATATTTGTTGTTGTTTGAGGCACTTAAAGGCCGCTAGTTGGAGGGGGATGCGCGGGCAGGTGGCTATGCTGGTGGGAGGAGATCCGTGATTGTAGGGCAGGGGCCAGGTCGTAGGTGGGGCAGGGTGCTGCAAGGTCGGGGGTCCGTGGGGGGGAGGCAGGGTCGGGGGTCCATGGGGGAGGCCTGCGCACGGGGTAACGGGGTCTGTTGGGGTAGGCCGTGGGGAGGGACAGGGATCCGAGGGAGGGGCAGGGATCCGGGGGCGCGGGGGGGTAGGTTAGGGTTTGGGGCTGCGGGGGACAGGGGACGAGGTTGCAGAGGACAGGGGACAGGGCTGCAGGGGGTGTGTGTGGCCGCGTGGAGGCCGGTGGAAAAGCAAAGGTGGTGGGGAGGGGGTTCGGCCCTTCCCCAGCCTGCATTTTTTTTTGTTTATATTTTTTTTTTGGTTTTTTGTTTTTTTGTTTTTGTTTAATATATTTATTCTTTTGTTATATATATGCTTATAATCAAGTAATATATTAATTTATATTTATCCTTATTTTATGTTTAATATTACATTACACACACACACACACACACACACACACACACACACACACACATATGATATTCATTATTTATTATATATTGTTTTCAGTCATACATTTTCATTGTGATATTCTACATTTTCATTGTGATATATAGTTTAATATTAGGTATAATAAATTGTAGAATATCACAATGAAAATGTATGACTGAAAACAATATATAATAAATAATGAATATCTTTTTGTACAATTATATTATATATATTTTCAATATATTCAAATCACATATTAAGAAAAGAAAATAGTTACAAGTTGTAAAATAATGGACTAAATTTTTTTTTTTTTTTTTGTGAGTCTTATGAAAGATACAACTTTTAAGTTTTCCAATAAATCAGATTTTTTTTAAAAAATCATATAAAGATATGAATGCATTTAAATCTGATTTCAATTAATATCTTGATCTATAATAGTTTACAAAAAGGAGATAAAATTCAAAATAATAATATTTCCTTCCAATACTAATATCAATCTCCATATAACAACTAAAATTCCTTCAAATGAAATGACTAAATAGTATTTTAAATTTCTACAACATTTATTACTTTTCTTTTTTTTTTGAACAAAACAATAAGAATAAAATAAAACCAAAATTACCCAAAGAGTCCGTGTGTTTGAACCTCGCTCTGATACCAAATGTAATGCCATAAAATTTTGCAAACTAAAAGAATGTTTAACTTTCATTTTTTTTTTAATAAAGTAGACACAACTAAAAATTACAGTTTTGATGCAACATGCATGATCATACTTTGCAGATTTATACACAACAAGAATTTCAAAATATAACATGTAACTAAAAGAAAACTCATGATTCAATATGATAATATTACAATCTTACAAGATTCTTGCAACAATAAAATAGAAACTTTCTTAGTAATGACCAATGTTTTCAAGGAACAATAAGTGCAATAAAAATGGATCTTTACAAAAGTATGACACTTTACAAAGCCACATTTATTTACAAGTGAAGGCAATGTCCTCCAAAGATGAGTAAGACCAAGATGACAAGAGGCTGTACTATCTCCAACTTGAGCTCCAACTCCAATACTCCTACAAGAATCCAACTCCAAGAGAACATGGCTTGTTTACCACCCAACCAATAGGCATGATCACATGCCTTTCCATGGTTGGAAGTCATGCTAGCCTCCCCCAAGCCCATGGGAGAGAGGAACTAGCTTCCACAATGTGCACAAGTATAATGGGGTTTAAACACACACAACAAGAAAAAACATAAGACCAATCAACCACTTAGACCTACTATACAATGAAAACCACAACATGAGGAGAACAAGGTCAACCTCACAAGGGGGAAGAGAGGAAGTAGGATGCCCAAATCAAGGTGTCCAACCATAGGAGCACCAACAAATACATATATACAAACTCCTTATACCTCCTAATCATTCATCCTCCTTATTACTCCTTTATGCTATAGAAATCCTTCTTGGGAGGATTTTCAAACCCAAAAGGGTTTCCTCACCAAGAATGGGGAAAGGTTCAAGCCATATGAACCTTTCTCCCACCTCAAACCATATGAGGGGATGAGAAGGGACCTTCATGGCTTGACCAACAACCATGAGGTTTGAGAGGGAAATCCCTCTCTTCCCCTACATTCTTCAAAAACCATCATTCCAAATGATGGTGGAGAGAAAACAAAGAAAAATAACAAGAACAAGCAAACAACCACATTCCCCATACAACTTCACAACACATCACTTCACACACTATTTTATTGATCAAGCATAGTTTACAAGATAAACAAAACTAAGAAGGAAAAATGTTAAGAACCCTACCTCTATAATGCTTTCCAAGACTCTAATCTTTTCCCCTTTGTTCAAGCTCCCCTCCAAGCTCCCAAAATTCTCCAAGTGCTCCAAAAAAAAAAATGAACCAAGAAGACCCATTCCTTCCACATGAGGAAGAATAAAAAGAGGAACCCAAAAGTTTCCTCGCCAATGAGAAAGTGACAAGTGTCACCTCCTCTCCTCTCAAGAGTCAAAGATTCCAAAAACCAAATAAGTAAGAGTAAACTCACCTTTTTGCCCTTATCCCCCAAAATAATAAAAACTAAAATAAAACAAAGTGGAGCAACTTTTAACAATTTCACACAACCCAACCATCTTACATGGATGGTGACTAAAGAGGGAAAAATGGGAGGGAAACTCCCTCCAAACCTTGGAAATAGGCCCCCCTACCTATTAGGTAGGGTCCAAGGGCCCATTTTCATGCTAAGGGAACCACCAAACTCAAAAGGGGTCCCTAAAATTGCCCAAAATAACCTAATTTCGGGTTTGGCATGCTTGGGCACAAGGGTAGAGGGTGTGGGGTCCACCCAAGGTTCACATGTGGTCCCCAATCCCTTCTACCAACACACACACACTTTCCCAAAACCAACATTTAACTTAAGATAAGATCATTAAACCTCTAAGCTAGTTTACTTAATAAAACACACCCTAAACCTAATTAATTTTACAAAACATAATTACATTACAATTGAGGGGTTCACCCATGGTGCCCAATTAAATACATCTAATCTAAGGCCTCAAACATTTAGCATAGGACTCAGCCCGTCGGCCGCTTGTGCACAATTGCGTAGCTGCCCTGAAACCCATGCTCTCCTATACCTGTCACCTGTACACTCATTGCACACATTAACCACATCTGTCCAATATAATAAACATCATCTATACATCACAATCTCAATCTAACTTATAATGTCCTAACATTATTAAACAATTGATAGTGCAATGCATACAATTATTCACATAGTTTGCCATGAATCACCACCAAATAAAATTGCAATGACATACACTTAGATTAACATGAAAATTACCATCATTAAATCCAGAACACTATATCATTAATCAAATCAACCACAAGAGACTAACATCTAATCAATAAATATACCATATAACCCTGTTAGTGTCATCAACATCATAAGAGATATATCAATATACGAATCTAGTCCAATTGGCGCTACGCGCCCAAAATGCCATAATGTCCATGAGGATAAAATATCATAGTGAAATGTCCAAAGTCTATCAGAGTCTCAATCAAAACATGTCTAGGAATAAAGGAACCAACAGATAACCGGAGCTATAAACATGTGGGCACTAGAAATCTAGTTCATTTTGAATAAACCGTTTATCTTTTAACAATATACACTATAGTTATTTTGAGTTAATTTAGAACAAGAAAGAAAGTTCAATTTAAGTTTAGGAACTAACAAAACATTGTTAATAAAACCATTAAAGATGTTTGCTTGTCCTTGTCCTTGGAGGATGGAATGATTACCCAAATAGATTTGATCATTACATTATCTAAGCTCAGATAGGATATCAGATCTATAAGTCATGTGCCTAGAGGAACCACTGTCCAATATCCACTCATTTTCCTTTGCAGTGACAAGGGAAACATAAAAAGTAATTACATTAGATTTTTGACGATTTTTCTAATTCTTGTTCTGATTTTGATTTTGGTTTGGTTTATTTCCTTTTTGGTTTTTGAAATTTCACTTGTTTTTGACTTTATAGTATTCTTTCTTATGGCCAAATTTTCCATAGTTATGACATTTACCATAAAAAATAACTCATTAATTTCCTAGTTTCTTATCTTTACAAGAGGTTTAAAAGTTGATTTTTGATTTTTGTTGAACCTGGAAGGTTTATTTTTGATTTTTGAGCAAGAAATACCTAAGTCACATTCTCTTTTGAGTCAAAATTTGTCATAACTTTATCTTCTTGAATTAGGAGAGCACTAAGGGTTTGCAAATTAGGGATGTCTTGTTCTGTTTAATATTTAGAATTCAATATTGAAATGAAATTTCTAAACTTTTCATGTATATTCAACTGAATAATAAATTAAATTAATTTGTCATGAATTAAGTTACAATTCCATCCATCCAACTGATACTTAATATTTTTAGTTTTAGCCAAAAAATTTATTACTTTTTCATCTCATTTCATGGGAGTTGTCATTAGTTCTAGAATCAATTTAATGATTTTCGATAACCACATACCTTCATGCATTAATTATAGTTGTGTCCAAGCCTCACTTAGACTTTCCTGATTCCCAATATGAATGAGGAAATCATTATGCACGCTTCGTAAAATAATAGACATAGCTTATTGCACTTTTTTTTGATATGCAAAAACATTGTTCGATGTCGCTTGTCTGCTAGTCGAAGCCTTATTCGTACTGTTTACAACCATCTAGAGCTTGTGAGCCATGAATTCCGGCTTCAACCATATTTTACAGATGCTATAATTGGTTCCATTCAACATCTATGATTTATCAATAGTAAAGTGCTTAGATCCCATTTTCATGTAAATAAATTCACAAAATGAGAACAAGGTTTTTTTAGTAATCAAAGTTAAAAAAATACCCCTATCATTGTTCAAGCCACGTAGTTTTATTTTGATGGATTTATGTTGAAAAAAAGGACCTGTCAAACAACTAATCTAAGCATACGATATATTAGTTTGACAATAGCAATAATTTATCAAAATATAAGTGATTTTTTTTAATTTTTACATAAAAAATATGGTGACTTATTCGTTGTGTTGTAAAATGTTAATTCATACGAAATGACTGATATTTTTAATACAAATAATACTATTTGAATAAATTTATCACTTAAAAAGGATGAATTAAATCAACATAATTTGATTTAATAAATGATAAAAATAAAAAAATGCATATGTGAATTTTTTTTGGAGCATAGCTCCTATAGAGAGGTTAATAACTAGATGTTTTGGCTCGGCCCAGTTGGTTTTACGAAATTAGTGAGTCACCTTACTTTTCAAATTTTCTAACCAACTCTCATATGTTTCCAAACTAGCACTAGGCTGATCTGGGTGGAAAACTTCCTGAGCTCAATTCACATTCCACAGGTTTCATACACTATATTGGCCAAGCCCCAATGGCGAGTTAACACCCGCCCACGATGGAGCCACAAAGTCGAGCCATCGCCGAGCCATAGGGCTCATTAACAAAAAATTGTGGTGTGATTGAAGTCACACCACACTCCATTGTCTCGATGAATTTTAAAACCTTACCACCGATGTGGGATTTAAAAAAACAAAAAAACAAAATATAAAAGGCCCAGGTGGGGAGTTGGGAGGAAGGTTGTCCCTGAGGAGACAGGCCGAGCATGTGGCAGGGGATGGTTGGAGTAAGTGGGTGGTCTGTAGTGGTCTCCACATGGAGAGAGGATGTTGGATCAGGGTTGCGGGTGTAGATCCATCGACATGGCCGAAGGAAAGAAGTGTCACAGTGAAGGGGGCCACTCCACTTATAAAAATTAACCTATACTATAGTTTATAATAATTATAAACTATATAATATAGTTTCTAAAAAACTATAGGTAGAAGTTTAAAAAGAATAGGTTAGGGTATATAACCTATAGTTAATATAGTTTAGGGTTTTAATATATATAGTTTTTAACTATAACTATATATATCATTAAAGAATTTATATAATAGTTCTAAAATAATGAAGGTGACCCTTATTTAGTGGTTGGAGATATAAATAATTTTTCTTTGAATACTAAAGGTGAATAAATTAACTTGGGGTTTTACCACACTGAGGGACAAGAATTTTGTCTCGACCAATGGAAAAAATTTAATTCCTAATCTTGTGGAACTTGTCTCCTAGGTGATTGGAAAATAACTTGATTTGTAACCTTTGTATTCATTTTCACCTTTGTTTTGTAGGTTCTTGGTAATTCTTCCAAGCTGGAGTTTTCACGTGAGGGTAATAACTTGAGGGGACTTGGAAATAATTTTCACTTGGCACAAAATCATGTAATAATTTTTCTCAGGGGAAGGGGTGGGTTTTTATTAAAATTTTCCTAACCACATAACCACCAAACCACCCCAAGCAACACACCCGATTGGATTAAATAAAATTAAAATTAATTATATACCTTCGCTCTGGTACCAACTTAAGACGAGGAATAATAAATAAACCAATCAAATAAACATTGAAATAAATATTACATAAAACATTATAAACTATGCGTGGAATGAAAATGACACATAACATAAAGATTACATGGAAACCCCCAAGGGGAAAAAACCACGGTCAAAAGATAATTTTCCATTATGTGAGAAATAATATTTTACAGTCTAGTAAAATCCCCTTCCCTCACTTCTCTCCCAAACCATTCACCCGAAGTGAATAACCATTATGTCCCATGGTCATATTTTTATTTTGACCCCATGGGTCCCGAACCATATCAAGTGATGGGGTATGAATAAACACCCTGACTTAATATAAATTAGTTAATAATTAACCAATTAAACATAAACACAAAGTTTATATTAAATAATTAAGAATATAACTATTCTAAATTATTTAATTATAAACTAAGGTTTATATGCACTTAATATTGCGTTCTAACATGTTGTACTATGTATGATGTACTAATGGAAGAATTTTGTTTCTTTTTGTGTTTTCCAGAGGGATATACACTCAAGAGAGTTTCGAGCGGGCTGGCATTTTAGTACTCTACTTACTTTGGGTTTATCAGACATAGAGTGGGATATATTGGACTGTGTCGGCCTGTGGCACATTGCTAGATTAGGGGAAGTACCCCATAATATGTGTATGTTGACTGATTTTTTTTTATAGATGGTGCACAATACATGTACATTCTGGTTTTCTATTGGTGAGATGACGGTGACCTTAGAGGATGTATACATGATATTGCGGTTTCCTATTGTAGGAGAGAGAGTATAGGTGATGGCTATAGTGGATGCCTACAGGAAGATGAGGGTAGCGATGCGATATTTCATAGGCACATGAGTATAGGCAGAGACTCATATTATTTTGGATGTTATTTTGAGATTTGGGGTTCCACGGTTGCGGAAGTTTATTACAGTGATTCTAGCATCGTTAGTGGTAGTGGAGGGTGGCGAAGTTGGGATAGTATACAAGATGCATGATGTTTGTCACATGATAGAGGAGCATGTGACTAGGTATGCATGGGCACCATGTGTATTGACCCACTTGTATAGATATTTTTATAGATTTACTCAGGAGGATCATAGGGGTGGAATAAGAGCCATGACTTTGTTGCACGTATGGGCATATGATCATATATTAATATTGAGGCCACTTATTGGGCCATAGGATAATTGGGCTCGATTGGAGATATTTGCAATGAGGTAGGTAGGCACTCGTAACAGGAGGATGGATACGACCACCTATAGGTTGATGTTATATCAGATGGGCCCTAAGGCCATTATATGGAGACAATATAGAGACTATGGTGGATGGGTGGAGGATGGTGTGGAGTTGTAGTGCATTCGACACACCATGTGGTTGGAGGATCACTTCCCAAGGGCAAAAAAGTTGCTCCAGGGTAAGCAATTATCTAGATAGTTTGACATGGCCCATGATGTGCTCTCAGAGCCATACATATGGTTGAGATCTATAAGAGCGGGGAGACGAGCAGGAGCGAGGCCTAGCCCAACAGGAGCATAGTTGGTGTATCCCGATTTGGATGAGGCAAATGTGATTATAAATTCTATACAGGTTGATGACACGGGGTTCACCCAAGCCTACAATGAGTGGTGGGAAACACATTAGTGGGCATTGCTATTTCCAGTAGTGGTAGATGTGGTCGATGGGCCAGCAGTTAGAGAAGTAGAGGGGTAAGAACCCACCCCGATGCAAGAGTGTAATGTAACTTGTATTTTGCATTGGTGTTTGTTAGTTGTTTATTTATTAGATATTATGAAAGTGTGTAGTGACTAATGGTGGTTTTGTGAATGCAGGTTATTCCTATTGGTCATTGATTGTAGATTTGTTTATACACATGTTGACTCAGAACATGCCTCCAAATAAGCTCGTGGGAGGTGTTATGTTAGAGAGAGTTGATGCTAATGTGGGCGAGCATGCCCATTTGTTCGAGCTGGTGGCTATAGCATCTGCCACGTGTACCGTGTTATTGAGTGAGTGTGATGAGGTTCATGTAGAGATTGAGTGAGCTAGAAATGTCATAGGAGGAGGAGCCCTAGCTTAGGATTTTTTTGCTAAATATGTTGAGAGTAACTCTACAGGGTTGATTTACAGAGCAGACGACCAAGATTGATACATGGTTCATTTTAAGACCCCCCGAAATATTAGTATAGAATGGGTAACAAATATCTGAAATGGAATTTTGAAACAATGACAAATATCCAAAAAACCAATTCGCAACAAGGTGATTTGGCAGGGTGTTATTTCAAATGGTTTTGAACAGTTGGACAGACGTATCTTTGTGGTTACACAAAACTCATGTCGGAAGACGTAATTTTGTTGGACAAATGTCTAACATGCATTAGATAGATGTCCATTATATTTTGACGACTGTCACCTCCACATTAGATGGAACACATTGGTCATTCATCCAACCTTGTTGGCATGTCGTTTGGCCTGTGTTGGTTGGTCATCCTAGTAGAGTTGGACGACCATTCATTCCTCGTTCCAAAAGAACCTTTTGGTCATCTAAACCATATTGGATGGTCGTCCTCTGTGATAATTGGATGGTCATCTTAGTAATATTGGACGTCTATCGATTAGATATATTAGACGGGGTGCATTATTCATCCATATTACTTTTGTGAAATTTCATCCTTTTTGGTTGGACATTGAATGTGCTGATATGCTTTTATCTATTGGACTGGTTTATGTGAGCCGGTCCATATTCTAACCATTGGATGATCCAAGGCCTTCTCACGAGTCCCCAGGCACTAGCCTTGAACTTCACCACCACTTTTTTTTCACCATGTGTCCAGTATCGTGAACCTGAGACCTATATATACCCATACGAGGTTCATTTCTTCACTTTTTCCACCACAAATCTACAATGCTTTGAGCTCTCCAATTTTCTACTAGATTAACGCGTGCCTACAATATTTCAGTTTCCCCTCCCTCTCCTACAACTTTAGGCCTAACAATATTCCAAACCTTTCAACAATGGCTAGCCACTGATTACTCCTGCGGCTCCCTCCAAATTCCAGTACAAAAATATCATGTGCCCTCAGATTTCAGCACTCATAAAACTAAAAGACACACCGAAGGAATGGATGCAAAAAACACAATTCATGGGGCTTTTCCACATGCCCCAATTCAAAACAGATACTTCCATCCTCGATTACCTGCTCACTTTTACAGCCAGAAAGAGGGATATATTTCCATTCCCCTGATGGATCGTATATTTTCTTTCACCATGGAGCCCACTGACATCCATCGGTTAATAGGGTTACCTTTCCAAAACTAGTCGCCCATGAATACAAATTTGGTCCTAACTGATGAGGACAAAAAATTGGAGTCTCATTAGAATGTGCAGGTTGATGGTAAGTTCAATATTATTTTCAATTGTTTGTTTTCTTAATATTACTTGACTTCCCAAGTATCTAACTTTTCTTGTATTTTGTTGCAGTTGCAGTTAATCGTTTGAAAAGAGGCCTTATTATACAAGGTATTACGAACAAATTATTTCATGCAGTGATATCACTATTTCAAGCCAAAATTGTGTTACAGGGTAGATCCTGGACATTCCATTTTGGGTGGTTCAGTATATATTACAACACTTGCAAGGTAACAATTAGATTGGTGCACATATTTATCCAATTGAATAAAAATAGATGTCAACAATGCCCTTTCCAATATGAATATATCTGATAAATCCAAGATTGTGTTCTCTTCTGCTAATTATCTACTTTCTTTCTATCATGAAGCTTTCCACCAATTATAGAACAAACAAATTCTGACTACAATTAATGAAAAAATGATTGGTCTCTCACTTGAAGAACAACAAGTAACAATTAATTTTCACATTATAACGATTAATTATTTTTGAATGCAATAATAATAGTAATTATATATTTTGCAGAGAAGAATTATGGCTAGCATATCTCATAAGGAGGCTATTGCTTGGGGTAAATCCCCTCACGAGAGGTCTCTAGTGATTCTGATATAGATTCAACGAAATCAACCCCAATATGATTTCCTCATCAAAAATACCTAGGGGGTTGATAGCTCCACCACTCCTATCTTCTATACCATCACACTTCTCTACAGGTATAAACTTTACTGTTTATAACAATTAATTAAGCTACTAGGAGGAACCATAAACAAGTTATTTGTTCTGTAAGTGGTACAATATTTTAATATTTCTACATTTTTTGTTTTCAGAAAGTTCCGAGTTTGACGGTCTAGATCAAAATCATTCTCAGTGTCAAGATCAAATGGTCACGTCTTTGAGCATGCAAGGTAATGTATAATTAATAATATTTAGCATCTTTTGTTTACTTTCAAATATTTTATTTAGTATTTACAAGGGTATAATGATTAGTTTTCTAATACATTGTAGTTTGCTTCTTGCAGTGAATAGACCTTCACAACATATTCCAAAAAGGCCTCTGGTACCACCAACGTGTAATGTACAAAATAAGAAAATTTGTAGGTAATAATATAAGGTTTCCTGCAGACTCTGCAAGAACACATTTATCCAGTAACCTCATGAATTTCCTTGGTTTTTCACTAGGTGGTGTCTTCAATACAACGGGCACCCATATTTTGAACCAGATCGAGCTCAACGATGAGTTTTTGGGATTTGATAGTGGCGACGCAGAGAAGGGTAACTATTTTGACACACATGGTATGATACAATCTACTCCACCTCCTTATCCAGAAGCACAACAAGATGTACATGAAACAATGGACTCTCCTCCTCCAAAGTAAAACTCCACTCACAAGATGATTAGAAGATGGATTTTGCCTTCAAAAATTTGATATCATATAGTATGGGTCCACAATTCAGGAAATTGTTATGTCTGATGTGGAATCAGTGTGCACTTGGGAGAGAAGGGTCAAAATTTTGATCAAAGAAATAAATACCCAATACCATAATCATACTCAAGGGAATTCATTGTTCACTGCCGTAGAGAGCCAACCAACAAGGCTTGACATTTTGCTAAATAAAGCTTAGTCAAGCACAATTTTGTATAATAATGATTATGATGATGATATTTTAGACATAATGTTAAACATGTTGAAGAATCTTAATGATGAAGCCTAGGCATACTATAATAAATGGGCTATAGACAAAATCAATATTTTAATTACAAATGCAGAAAAAGAGAAAGCTGTGGTAGGTCATCTTTTACACGCAAAATCATGATATTATGAGCATTGCAATAAATTATTAAGACTTATCTAATAGACTAATACATTTTTATTTCTTTTTTGTAGGAAAAATATGAAAATTTAAAGAAAGAAGTAGTTGTATTTGATGCACATTTGAAGAATTCCTACAAAATCTTGAATGCATTTATACAGTTGAAGGAAAAACTTGTATTATTAAATAAACAAAATAATACATTGAAAAGGATAATCAAGGAGCATAAGATGGATCCATAAATATTACTAAAGGAAAAGACAGATGCTGATCCATCACTTTTGTCATCAGGAGATGTTGCGAGGGAGGAGTAGAATATTCTTCAAAATATCAATACTGCATCACAGGATTTGTAAGCATCAGGAGTTTTAGCAGAGAGCACTATACAAACTAAGAAAACTCTACCTCTTGTGCAAGAAAAAGATCAAGCTTCCCCTGCAACATAAAATTGAAAAAAGTAGTTATTTTCACCATGTGACAGGTGTGTTGTCACAATTCTGACACTGGCATAGGAATTAAAAGATAGTGGCCAGCCAATTTTTTTCTTTTTTATTCCATGTGGTAGACGTAAGGACAACTATGATTCAAAATCATAGGTAGAAAAGAGGATTCCCTCGTAATGTGTTCTTATATGACAGAACTTTCCTGGAAGCTTTGAAAACCATTAACAACCCACCATTTTGTAATTGTATTGGTAAAAAATGCTTTATGAAAACATGCATGTCTTCATAAAGTAATCTACCTCTTGATAAAATGAATACAAGACTAATTTTGAATTGGAACTATATTTACTGTTGTATCACATTTATTGAAAGTTTTCAACAATTTAATATGAAAACTTGTAATTGGATTTCTACTTTATGTGAATGTTATTTATATTACTATTTGGAGATGTAAACAATAAAGCATGGTTTAAGACACATAATTTGTGTTTGTTTGAAAATATTTACATTTCATGCAGATGTAAAACATTAATCAATAATCACACAAATGGATCTAAATAAATCAGTCTTTATTTCAATAATAAAACAAAATATAAAAAAATGAATTTGTTATAAGTAAAAAACACAGTCTATTAAGACCAGTTGATTATCATTAATGAATATGAAATATATCAATATATCAAATCATTATCAATAGCGTCAAGAATGTATACAAGAAATTAGAACTCTGGAAATTGAAACAGTCCTGGAGCAACCCATTCATTTGTGTCCTAGAATTCAACTGAATCAGAAGCATGTTCGGTGGATGTGTTCGGATCCCCCAGATCAGTCAGAATGTTACCGACTCCTCTTATTTCTACGAGTGAATTCCATAATGCAAGTGCTCTCTCATAAGGAAAAGTTTCCACAGAGTAACTGGATACATACAATCTCAGACAAATTTCTAAATTCCTATCCAATCTGTTTTAGACTTTTTACTTTACAAAGGAAAATGCACTGAATACCCTCTCATCTTTGATAGAACTCAAAATCATTGTTTGAAAAAGTTCATATAGCTGAATATACTCACTCAAATCCTCTCACAAAATACTACTTGAATAAATCTTCTTCCAAAGTCTTCTAATGGAACCATTTTCATTTGGCTCGTCCAGAAACCAAAATTGCTCTAGCATAGTGGTAGAAAAATCCTGTGACTGAGAACTAAGTAACTTTTTTGTAAAATACCTTCAACAAAATCTCCATTTATCTCTTTCCACTTATATAAATGGTCCATTAGAGTAGTCATATATTTGATAAATAAAGTACTGATGGATGTTTGAAGTGTGCCTCCAGCTGTATTCCAAAACTATGGATTGACAACTCCCATTGCTTCAAGTAATTTATCCTTTTTGAATCTTTCACGGATCTCTGTAGATAAAGATTGAGAAATATTTTTCAATTTATTTCAAGTGTCACATAGTACTATTTCAAATAAATTGTGTGTCACTCTTACTTCTTCCATCTCTAACCTAGCCAAATCTATTCTTTTCTAAAAAGTATGAAGTGGTATCTCTTTCCCATGTGTTTTTATACAAAGATGATCATGTATATTGAATTTTAAGAAGCAATTGGGATTCTTAAGGTCTGTTAATGCATTCCAAATTTCAAAAATAGGACCCTAAAAAACTTCCATTTGACAAATATAAAATATCTAGACTCAAGCACACACGTTTTCTTAGTCTTATGAAGTATGTTATGTAGATGCAACGCTCTTGTGCATGCTTCATCAAAACATTTAGCTCCTTCAACATTGAAAAATACCACATATTGTAAGTAAATTTCAATGTCTGTTAGACAGTACAAAATATCTTTAGCTTTATCTACATCCCTGCGGTATTTATATAAAAAACCTATCAATGAAGGATATTTTTCAAATATTCTACAAGAAGGTTCATACATTAAAATCCATTTGATATCTAGATATTTGAGAAGCTTTTTCCCATCTGTCATTCCAATCACAAATTTCTGAAATTCTAAAAATATCTTTGGACTGCTAGAATAATATGCATGCAAATCATGGATCAAATCCTCCACTTTGACAACAATTTCAAATGTGCTCACAATTTTATAAGCCAAATTTATTCTGTGACCCATGTAATGAATTGCAATCATATAGGGTGAAAAAATTGTTTGTAGTCATATGCAGAGACCATTTCTTCCCCCTGCATTATAGCTTCACAGTCAGTTCCAACACAAACTAACTTCGTTGCAATGGAAAAATCATCCATACCTACAATATCCTTCAAACTTGACACCACCAATTTGTAAATGTTTTCAGAATTACAATTTTCACTCATTTTATGAACTACTAAGAGATGGGGATTTCTTACTTCATTTGCAAATGTGTATACATGAATACAAACCCATGAAGTATTTTCCACTATTGTAACCTCATCAATTGAAAGGGAAATAAACTTTGCATTTTTAATAGACTCTTTCAGATCCTCATTTTCCACTAGAGAAAGACATTTTGCAATTTCCCAGCCACTGGTATTTGACCAATGTGATTGAGGAACATTTCTATAAGCCTGATACATAATTTTATTTTCTGAGAAATATGAAATGGGTCTTCCCTTTTTCAATATATGGAATACAGTAGAAAATTGAATACTTTTGGCTTGCATTTTAGTCTCCATAGCTTTGCTCAATTTTTCTACAATTGTGCCACCTTTTTCATTTATATTTTTCAAACATTTTTTTTTATTTTTCATATTCTTCTCTGTATTTTACATGCAAATAGTATTTTGCATTTTTCTATTTATGAGATCTTACTATGCTCCCATCCTTTTGCTTTTGGGAAATATATATTTTCCCACAGTGTTTTTCAATGGTGTCTAGTTTGAGATGCATTGTGTGATCTTTCCCTTGTTTCCAACTACATATTTTACATCGACATTGAGTTGGAACATCATTACCTTTTTTTGGCTCCACAGGTTCAATAAAAGGATATTTGGCTACCCAATCGAACATGAAAGTCCTTCCTATTGTCTAGTTTGTCCTCTTTCTTATTATAGATTTTTTTTTGTTTTCTTTGACTTCAACTTGTGCATTTGGGTTCTCAATAGGAATATCTTGATCCTCACGTCTCCTTTTTCTGGAAACAAACATTGGAGTAGAAGATTCCTCTGTTATTGGTGTTGGATGATAATTTTATGAATCTTATTCTAGTTTTTTGTCATCAAGGGAACACATGTTTTCATGAATCGGATCATCTCGAAAGAGATTAGATTCATTAAAACCAAAAATATCATCGAGATTGACATCTCAAAACACATTAGTTTGTGAAGGTGTTTGAGAAATGTCTGTATATAAAAGTGTTACAGAAATAGTATTAATTATTTATATTATTAATACCACTAAATAAACATAAAACAAGAGTGCAAAGAGTATTTGAAACACAATATGAAAAATATAATAATAAAATTCTGTAAATTAGTAGATAGTACATACCTATATTTTCAGCAGATCCAGACACAACATTCATTTTTTGTGAGTTTCCAAAATAGCCAAACAATGTCTTGTTACTCTTTTTTGAACTGGCTGTAACCTTCTTACCCTGCTTTCTAGAATCCATGGATATGTCACCAAATAGGGACAGAGGGGTTTGGGGTTTGACGAATAAGCTAGATGAATGAGGGATATTGTAGTGGGATGGCTCACGTTTGGATGGATTTGGGTTGTACGACTTGCAGTTGGATGGCTTGTAGTTGGACGGCTAACATTTGGATGGCTTGTAGTTAGATGACTAACAGTTGGATAGATTTTTGTTAGATGGCTTATAGTTGGATGAATTGTAGTTGAACACCTTACTATTTGATGATTTTCAGTTAGACGATGGTGGTTGGATGGCTTAGGGTTAGAAAAATTATAGTTAGATGGCTTGCAGTCATACGGATTACAGCTGGATATATTCAGGTTGGGAGAATAATCTTGTAGTATGATTGATAGAGGTTGGATGGGTTGGGGTTCGACTTAAACAATAAATATTGTAAAAAGGTTGGACGGTTGTATATGTATTATACCTAGGTGCTATGTATAGTAGTATACTTTGGCAAATATGTGAACAGGTTGATTCAAAACGTTGGTGAATTACATGCATAAGTTCATTTATATGTGTAAATACTAGGAAAAATGACCCATACTAATGACATGTCACTTGAATTTTCCAGCAAATTAGGCGGCAACCGATTGCTGAATATTCACCATTTCCAATTTCCAAAAACCTAAATATTCACGAGTTTACGAAAAATTCACCACTAAAATTTTCACTGACGTGGAACACATAATTCTTTATTTATTGGCTTCCAAAATTAGTCACATTATTAGTTACTTACCTTTTCCTCGTGGTGTCTTGTGAATTTTTTTCTCGCATTGTTGCTTATCTTAAGAAAACTACATGATTTGTTGTGTGAAATTAACTAACTCCAAGGAATTCCATATTTTCCAATTCCGCATAACATTGCATTTTCCATGCTGTGAAGCACTAAGCCTTTCATCAATTCCATAGAAGATTAACCTTCTAACTTCTTTTTTCCATAGCTTCCAACCTTGTAAATCATATAAAACACCAACTTTTTCCCCAATTTTCTGCAGAACACCATGTCTTCAAATTCTTTATTCTATAGCTCTTCAATCCGGAGCCACGTAATTTTGAAAATTGGATGAGTTGTTCAAAATATTATGGGGGTGCTATTTTAGACAATATAATGTTGGGTGTGAATTGAACATAGACACATCTCATTGGGAAACACTCAATACTAATTTATTACATACATTTTCTTTTACTTCACCAATACCACACTTTAATTATTTTCTTCAATATATAAAGAAAACAATTTTTAGGGCTAATGTCATTACAGAGAGTGGCTATTAGATCTAAATAAGGATAAAGGACTCAAAATACCCAAATGTTTCAAAGAAACAATTACCAAAAGTTATTTAAGTGAAGAGGATGGTGAGATTTGGCTAGAAAGGAACTAGAGGTGTAGTGGTAAAGAAAATATCACACACAAGATAGAAGAATAAACTAGCAACAATCAGCTAATCATAGAAACATATTATGGTTCTCGAGACATTATTGAAAAGAAAAATTTAGGAGATGAATTGCACCATAATCCACTAAAATATATATAAGTCAACATAAGAACTGAGGAAGCACCAAATATTGAAACAATTAGATACTATTGGAGTGAAGCGTAAGTAATAAAAATCATTTAACTATTATGTAAATATGTAGATATACTCCCAAGAATTTATAAAGAAATGAAGGGGTTACATTTTTCATTAGGACAAATGTAGATAAAATTAGTTAAAGGAGATAATACCATGTGTAAAAGACCGTATTAGATGAATCTAAATCTATGCGTGAAAGTAAAATAGGAAATTGACTACATGTTGGTTGTAGTTGTCATAATACCAATGTAAGACTTGGAGTGGGTAAGCCCCATGGTTATTAGTATCCAAAAATATAGGAACATAATAATTTGTGTATACTACCATCAATTAAATTTATTTTTTGTTACATATTCATTCTCAACACCTTTCAATGAGGAAATTATGGAGGGGGTCATGAGAAGAGAGATATATACGTTGACTGATGGGTTTTCAGGATTTCTTCTAGTGAGAATTACAGAAAAAGATCACACTATAATAAATTTCATAGTATAATGGTGGTCTTTTGTTTAGAATATCATGCATTTAGATTGAAGAATGTATCAATTTTTTTTGTGCATAATTGTTGTATCTTTTGAAAATTTTATTCTTAAATTCCTTCAAGTATATCTTGATGATTGGCTAATATACGGGCTTGTGAAATACCATTTTTATAAATATTACCTAATGTTTGAGTGATGTTTCCACTTACAAATATCTTTAAATTTAAAGAAGTTTTTATTTACGATACCTTTTGGTAGCTTATTGGGGCACATAATTTGTAATGATGGTTTGTTGGTTGATCCAACCAAAATTACAATAATAGTACAATTGTAAGAAACAAAAACACAAAGGGAGGTTTTCACCTTCTTTTGAAATTGTTGGTACTACAAAAAATTCATCAAAGGCTACACAAAAATTATTCCGCCACTAGAAAAAATGTTACGCAAGCAAGGTGAGTTTGAATGGAGAGAAGACCAATAAAGGCATTTGGAGAATTAAAAGAAAGGTTAAAAAACCTACAATTATTATAGTTCTTAAATTGGAGTACCCATTTTCATGTACATGTAGACGCTTCAGGAATAAAAATTGGAGAAATATTGGTAAATCCAAGAGAATATAACATGGATCATCCTATTTAATTTGCAAGCAGAAAAGTGACATGTGCATAGAAAAATTATACAACTATAGAGCATGAGGAATTTTCAATGGTGTATGCATTACAAAAATTATGGAAATATTTTCTAGAAAATCCTTTTTTATTTTATACAGATTATATGGCATCGAAACACTTGGTCAACAAGGTATAATTGTATAAAAGGATCTATCGATGGGTAATTCTATTCCAAGAATTTTAATTCTATGTTATTATTACACCTAGAAAAAATAATGAAGGCCTTGATCATCTATCTTACATAAATACAAGTAAATAATTAAAAATAATTGAATATGGGATGTAAGATGTATAGATTATTCAAATAAAAGTGATAGAAATGAACTAAACAACATAGTATTATTTTTCAATACAAGATCACACCAAAAAATTAGACTATTCAACAAAAGAAACAACTTGCACTATAAAGGATGTACCATATTAGTTAATAAATGGGGATCTCTACAAAATGGAGCATGATGAAATACTTAGAATTTGTGTGAAGAAACATGAGAAGTAATATATACTATGAGATGCACATTAAGGAGTTACTGTTGGACATTATGCAAGAGAGGTCACAACGTACAAGATTTTAATAGTAAGATTATGGTGGAAAAATCTATTTAGGGATGTAGAAGAGTATACAAAGGTTTGCAACCATTGTCAGAGGCTAAAAAAACCAAGCAAGTGTAATGAAATTCCCTTAAGACCTCTAATTTTTCAAGAACCATTTGTGAAGTGGGTAATTAATTTTTGGGGAAAATTAATCCAATAACTTGAAGAATGGGTGCACGATATATTATTAGCTCTGTAAAATACTTAACAATATGGGAAAAGGTAGAACCATGAAAAAATTATAAAACATCAATAGCCACTAGATTTATATTGGAGAATATAATAAGACAATATGGGTGCCCTCTAATAAGCTTTACAAGTGACATGTTGGTGAAATAATTGATCGCAGTACAGATTATTGTTTTTCACCAATGGTCATGAGGTTAAGCCCTTCCTTCTTGGGTATGGGGAGGCTCCCATTTATTTAATGTAAACTACTTAAAATGTGGGGTGGAAATTAGGTCAGAGATCACACATGAATACTCCACTAAACCTCTGATAAAATGCTTTACAATGTATAAGGGAGGAAATTTCTATGAAGAGAGTAAAGAGGAGTAGGAGAAATAGCGAGAGAGGGTTAGTGTTGTGACCAGAGTAGGTACACATTGAATTAGAAGACTAGAACAATGTAAGTAATCAACAAGACTAATAAACCATAGACATAAAGTTCTACAGATATATTAATCAAGTGTAAAACAAGATGCAACAGGAAAGGATGCAAGAGAATTAGGAAAACAGATGATAAATGGTATGAAAATGGATTGGGTTGGCGGTGACTAGGATGGTTTGGTGGAGACCAGGGGATGACAAAATATATCTGAGGTGGCAAAGGGGAAAAAATGAATAGATCTGAAAACTAGGTGATTGGGATCAAAAAAGTGATGGGGAAGATAACAAGAAAATATAAATAGGGAAGTGGGTCAACGGAAACTAGGCCAGGTTGATGGAAACCAAGGATGATTTAGATTTAGACGAATGAGATGGAAAAAATCACAACCTTCAGATGAAGATAAAGGTGAATGAATGCAAGAACAAAGCCCAGGGATGACTTCAGAACCTATAAACACAATGAGGATGGATGCAAAAAGATGATGTTGATGGATCTAAGAATGCAATAAAAAGAGGAATCCAAAGCTCCAAAAATGAACACAAGATCTCTAAGAAGGCTTCCAAATGGATTAGAAGCTATAAACGATGTCACAAGATGAAGGAAAGATTGCAAGAGCTCAGAAAATCTCAAAATTGCATCCTTGAACAAGGAGGGGTAAAGGTTCCTTTATAGGGTCGACGGAGACCCAGATGGGTAATTGATGATTGTGGGGAGCTGTCCATTTGGGTGGTGGAATGATTCCCAACTCGTGAGAAAATGGGCCTAAAGAGGGAAGATCAGGGTTTCGACGGATATGGACAAGATTAAGTGTATAAAAAAGATAAATGGGTAGGTGGATGGTTGAAATGAGTAAATAAAAGCAATGAATGGGTAAAAACATTAAATGAAGGCCTAAAAAGGATAACATTGGGGATTTAGGGAGGATAAGCAAATTAAACAAGGATTAAGGATGATTTAGAGCGATTAGGAATGATTAGGGAATATAAAATAAATGGTGAGAAATAATAGTAAGTGGGATAAATTGATTTTAAGAGGGAATATGAATATTTGAATGGATGAGAAGATAGAAAATGTGGGGCGAGGGGTAGTGATACCAAATTTTGGTGACTACGTTTTACCCTATTTGATGAGTGGTTTACATTAGGAAAACCACAAGATAAAAATAAGAAGGCGATGAAAATATGATTGACTAGGTACTCCCCCTCAAACTAAGGATCGAAGACACAAAGGAATTCGGTCATGATTTTGAAAGAGATGGATGAAGAAAGGATGAGAAAAGAAAGTGATAAGATAATATATCCCAGATGAGGATAAAAAATACTAAAAAAGTAAATAAAAATATGGTGGTGATTTCAGAGTCACTTCGGTAGGGAACAAAGTATAGCCTCAATGGAGATGATGGAAATGTACTACAGACTTGTGAGTCGGAAAAAATCACTGCAAAATGGAGGGAATCCAATGGGAATCCACTCAAATGGATGTGAAATACGTGGGACCAATGATTTGGAGGTAGACATCAAGTATGTACCAACAAAGGTGAAACATGTTCGAGACAAAGGTCATGAAAAGAGGATAAGGGTGGGATTGGAATATGCATCTAAGGTGGGACAAGAAAGTTGTAAAATAATGGTGCCCCAAGAGTGAACACAAAGATGGCCATAATTGTGAGATGATAGATGAGGAATCCTGGGGGATGAATAAAGATTTAAAATATGATTCCCCAAGATGGTGCACACAGATGACCATAAAGGAAAGGATGTAAAAGGACAATACGATGGATAACAAGGCCCACGTGGGACACAACAAGGATGCGATAAGGACACCACTCAAGGAAAAAGTGGAAGAAAATATAGTTTGAAATGAAGGATTGATTGAAAAATGCAAGAAGTGAGATGAACCAAGAGGATAGGGTTGGGTTGACAACAACTGGAGGTGGTCGACATCAACTACAGTAAAACAACGATGACCTAAGGGGGGTCAGTGGCAACCAGGGTTGGTAGGCTATATAATCCCATGGGTCAGCTGAAAAAGATCATTTTCATGCTATGAAGTGACTATCGAAAGCTCTACGTTATAAAGAGAGTGATATTTTGAGAGAAATAGAGGTTAGAGGACGTACAAGGAACTTCTAGAGGACCCATAAGATGGTAAATTCCTAAACCCTTGTTTGTTATTAAGCATTTTTTTTTTGAATTTTTTTTACATTTTTTCAAATTTTAGGGTTGGCGCAAGGGGTGATCACCAGTGACTGGGTGCAGTCACCATTGGCCGAGCATAAAATGTCATTGACTTGACCTTGGAGGTGTCGACCCAACTTGGGGTACGTTGACCAGGGATATGATAGATGATTTTCTTGATTTTGGTTTTTTATGATGAGGGACTTAATGTTTATGTGTTTGATTGTTTTTTCAGGCCCGTAAAACCTTGTACTTGTGAGACAAAGTACTAGCATTATTTGATCAGATGAGAGGTGATGTCATAGACACTGAGTGGGATCACTTAACAACATTTTGTTTAGGTGGGTCCCAACATTACCAATGGATCCCATGAGATGTTGATTTGATGATAGCATTGGTGGATCAATGGGATGTATGGATAGGAACATTTAGGTTTATGATGGGTGATATAACTGTCACCTTAGAGGATGTATACCACATCCTTAGGCTTCTGATTTAGGGCGAGAAGATAGTGCCCATCACAATTGACAATAGATTAGGGGTCTTGACACATATAGTTTTATCTAACACCCCACATATCACTTTTACATCTAGGGAATTTCACATTGAGACCAGATATCAAAGAGGTGTAGTCAGGAGTCGATTAATTTGTTTGGTGATGATGTCCATATCCAGTTACATACTTATAGATTGAGGGTGCTATATTTTTGTGGACATTGGTAGGAGTGGTCATGGATATGGTTGATCATAGGACTATATTTTCATTTGGCACATCATTATTAGAATAGGTGTATCATGAGTTGTGCATGTATTCAGAGAGGAGGAGGACATGATTGTATGCGGGATTCCTACTCTATTGATGGGATTACAAGCACATCATAGCGATTAGGCCACTAGGGCTACCATGGGTTACTGGGGACCAAATTCAATTGAAAGTTAGATTTTTGAGGTGGTGAGCTGATCAGGCTCATAGTGAAAGGGGGATAGGGATGTGGATTGGTATGAAGATAGATTCACAGAATTGGAGATAGAGTAGGTGAGGTGGCAGCCATACCATGACTTCCTTGCATGTCTAGGAGTTGATATTGAGTTTATGGGGATGCGACGCACTAGGTGGGTACAAGGGCACCGATCAAATATGATACAAGATTTGTAGTTTGATAGAGTTGGGTGACAATTTGGTGTTGTTCAATTAGTCCCTCGATATATTATTATATATAGGTATGATGATTCATAGAGAGATTTACCGAGCCCTGACATAGTGGACCCATTAGAGGAGGAAGGAGTGCCATGGGATGAGGAAAATGATATGGGAGTTGGGAATGGATTTTTAGATTGGATGACAAGGGCGTGGGAAGCCCAGATGGTGGTAGAGGGGGATGAGGAGAATGAGGATGAAGGTGTAGATGAGGAGGTTCATCCTAGAGGTGGTGGTGATGGAGATGATGGAGGAGAGCTAGTTTGGGTGCGCATAGAGTGTGACTTAGCTCATATGGAGAGAGACACCACTTGCCAAGAGTGAGAGGCAGTGCAAAAGGAGGTCCTAACTCTTCACTAGGAGAGGGATATGACGATAGAGCTGTGAGATAGATATAAGAGATAGAGGGAGTCATATAGAGCATGATTTAGAGATCTTGCAATGATCCTAGTGATGGATTCAGGAAGTGGTGCACCATTCACATCATATGGAGTTGTTAGATAGATGACGCCTCTAGGGACTATGCCCATGAGTTTATACACAACATTAGTTGCTAAGGAGAGATATTATGAGAGGATTGTGACACATAAGAAGCCACAGACACTGAGATACACATAATATATAGCTACACGGAAAGTAGGAGCAATAGCACAATACCCTTTGGAAGTACTGTAAGCATGGCATAGCTACCATGAGATGAGGGTTATGATGTGGACCAGGGGTTGATACTGGCGTATGCCCCAAGAGAGCAGGACTTGAGATTGTTCAATGTACAGTTTACTAATTTTGATGATGTATCTAAATTGAGACAAGACCCTTAGTGTCCTGTGACTTGATGTATGGATGTGTATGGGTTATTGATGATATATATATATATATATATATGATTTTTTTCATGGTTCATTATGTGTCATGTGTTGATTTACGATTCTGATGATGTTAGATGTGATGGTTATGGATATTATTAGTTATATGTAGATGTGATTAATGATTATGGATGTTAGATATTATATTATGGATATTTGATGATGTAAACTATGGATTTGACTGTGTTATGTTAGTTTTGGATTCTTGATGATAGATGTATGTGTAGAATCATGATGTGATGGACATGCTTATGATGGTTATGACTTTTTATTATCAGATATAGATGTTATAGATATAAATGTTTATGATGTGATTAATGTGATGTAGATGTTGAATTGTGATATTACAAATTTGATTTAGATGTAGATGATGATGGTTCATAATGAATTAAATATTATGGATTATATATGGATGTGATTATTGATTTAGATGATTATGATGTAGATGTTTGATTTGGATGTTTGAATTATGATGTGTTGTAAGTTTAGATGTTGGATCGTGATGTGTTTTGATTATGGATTAAGTATAAAATAGGATGGATTTATATGAGATATAGATGTTGGACAAATAGACATATAGACTTCATTAGATAGGATGATGGATGATTGATGTGACAATATAAAGTATACACATCAATATAGATAAAATCACAATGTCATGCGAATAGGTGATGATCCACAAGATATAAATGACACTTGATCATAACAAAGGAGTGCACGAAGGGACGATGCTTCAAACTAGATTGGGGGTAAACAAGAAAAGGATCCATTTAAGGCAATGCACTTACAACCAATAACATGTTTTAACACTTAACCATCGCTAGTTAGTGATCTCAAGGATCATGAAGGAAAGTATGGAAGGTGAAATTATAGACCTAAATGTCGACACAACATAAGGGGTTTTAGGTGTAACTCATACGTGGGAATATAGTTTCTCTATAGGTTGGTGTTCTTAGGTTATGCCCCAACTCTGAGCAATATGATGCAAACAAATAAATGTGGTAAGTTTTCTATGGATGAGAAATTTTATCATTGCGGGAGGATTTCTTAGGATGCTTGCTTTTGAGATATATAATTTTTATTTTGAGTATATAGAAGAATGATCAATGTAGGAAGACTTCAATACCATGATACGAGATGGTATCCATCCTTCAAGGGAGTGGTCTACATTTTTATTTTATGCTTTTTAGATTTTTCTTTTCTATGGAATACAAGATACGATATGCGTGATAGCTATCCTTCGAGGGATCAATATATAATTTTGACATTTTTAATTTTTAGATATAATTGTTCTTCGAGGGAGTAGTCTATTTTTTCTTTGGGATATGATAAATTTTGAAATGAGCATCTATGAATTTTGAGATTTTATGGAAAAGCTAGGGATAGCTAGGTAAACCACTTAGGAGGGGATAAAGAATGTACAAGTGACACCCATGGACCCTTAGCATGGTTCTAATAGGTAAATAAGAGGGTGATGGATGTAATGATTGTGGAGTTCTCACCAAAAAGGAAGAACCTATCCATAAGGAATATGATATGAGAAGATTCGTAGTGCCCATATTCAAGGTCATATATAGGAAAGTTACGATAGACCACATAATTCTAGATCATTACGATGAAAGATGGAAATGTCTAATAGATGGATGGATGACTATTAAGATGACTAAGTTCACAATGGAAGGCATGTTAACAATAGAAATTCCACAAGTGTAATGTGTTAAGAGGTTCCGTTTCTGGTTTACCATCAAGGGAATCCAAACGATAGGATCTAGACCCATACTTATGCAAGATAATATAAGGTCCCAATCCAGTTGGGAGAAAACTTTCCACGTTGGCTCCTTTCTAGAGTAGCGATGTTTTGATTTTCTTTAAGCACAAGGTCACCAATGTTAAAATCATGTTATTTGAGATGTTTTTTATAGGCACATTTGATACCATTTTGACAGACATGATGATATTCAAGAGCGAGAAGGCGATGTTCATCTAATAACTCAAGCTTTACTAGACACTCTTAGTGATAATATTCATCAGAGATGAAGTCGTGAAGAGATATGTGTAAGGATGGGATTTATAATTCAAGAGAAAGAATGACCTTAGATCCATAAATGAGAGAGAAAGGAGTAGCATCTGCAGAGGTCTAGATGTTAGTATGATAATCCCAAAGAGAAAAAAGGGATATGAAGGTGCCAATCACAACCAGATTTATCAATAGTCTTGACAAGGATATTACAAAGAGTTTTATTAGTGGCTTTGGCTTGACCATTAGCTTGAGGATAGTATGACAACATGAAGCTAAGATTAATGTTAAATGAGTCACAAAGCTTTTTGAGGTATTTTTTTTGAAGGACTTTCTGTTTTCCATGATGATCTTGTGAGGAACGCCGAAGAGACAAATGATATGTTGATAGAAAAAATTAACGATTTGATTGGATTTGGCTTATGTGAGTGGAATTTCTTCCACCCTTTTGGTGAATTATTATGTAGTAGTGATGATAGAATGATGGCACTGGAAAGAACACAAATTGATGAGGCCCATTAGGTCAAGTCCCCATTGTGAGAAAGGAAAAAGGGCATGAGCCGATTGTAAGGCCTGAGAAGGAATGCACATTCAATTGGAATTCTACAAGAATTTGACGAATTTATTAACGTATTCACAATAGTCTTGATTGAGAGAGGGCCAACAGTAACCCATACAAAGGACACATTTGGTGACATGTAAACCACTAAAATGGCCACCATAGATACTATCATGGACTTCTTGGATAATGCAAATGGATTCCTGAGATTTAAGGCAACGAAGAAATATGTGTCGAATTTGTGATTGTAAAGAATTCCTCCAAAGATGACATAACAGTTAGCATGTTGAAGAAAATATCTCGTACCATTTTTAGATAGGTTGGAGGGAATGATGGATTGAGAAAGATAGTCAAATATTTGAGAATACCAAAGATCACATGGATTAGTATCAATATGGTTGATATGAGGAAGCTCATGGACATGAGATAATTGATCTTGATGATGAACAATGACAGAAATCCTAGATTACTTTGTTATTCATGGGATTTGAGATGTGAGAGATGCCATAGTTTCTACAAAATGATTAGATGAACAAGGGATGATATGAATGGTGTATAAATAGAATTCCTTAATGAGGAATTCAAATATGTCATTGTACTTTTGAATAATTTCTTTTTTACATTGATATATACCATTGACTTGATTGATGATAAGTTGAGAGTTCTGACAGATGTCAAGGACTTCAACGCCAAGTAAGATGAAAGTTTCCAGGTCTAAGATGAGGGCTTCATACTTGGCCACATTGTTTTTGCATTCAAAATTAATATTATTGGTGATAGGAATAGGAGTGTCCCAAGGATGAATGAAAATGACACCAACACCTCCCCTTGACAACACTTAGAACCATAAAAGAATAACATCATCTTGAGAGGATATAATTCATGTTCAAATTTGTATATGGATTTATTTGGAAATTATTCATGAGGAAGGTAATTATTAGAAAGAGGGGTGATGGCTAACTGATTGTTGATATCTTGACCCTTAATTGATTTTTGAGAGATGAAATCTAGGTCAAACTCTATCGTGAACATCAGCCATCAAGTGAAGTGATCCCTGTGATAAGGCTTAGAATGCATGGTCTTGAGAATGTGAAATCTAGTGACAACATAAATCTTATGATTGAGAAGATAACGACGAAGATTAGATGTAGTGAAGAAAATGGTGCAAAATATATTTTCACCTTCAGTGTAGTGAGTCTCATAATCATGAAGGGTGCGATTGATGTAATAAATATCTTGGTACCTTGTTTTCTCATCGCGATGCATCAAAATGGAACCTAGAACATGATTGGAGGCAAAGACATAGAGATAGAATGGATCCCCTTTACATAGAGGTGTAAGAACATACAGGGATAGGAGATAATGATTGAGATCATCAAAGGATTTTTGGTAGTTATTTTCCCATTTGAAGTTGGTGTCTTTACGAAGAAGGTGGTGAAAAGGTTGGAAACAATGGGAAAGTTGCAAAATGAAACAATAGATTGATTGAAGGTGGCCTTGAATATTGTGAAGCTAATTCAAGTTAGAAGGAGAGGGAATATTGAGGATAGCCTTGATCTTGGTGGGGTAAACTTCAATACCCCTCATAGAAACAATGAAGACAAGGAGTTTACCAGTTAACACTCCAAATACACACTTGACGGGATTGAGACGAAGGAAGAAATGGATAAGGCACTCAAAAATGATTTCAAGGATGGTGATATGGTCACGACGATGATTGGATTTACTAAAAAGGTCATCAACATAGTACTCTATAGTATTATGGTTGAGGTTGTGAACTATGTAAGTCATGACACACTGATAGGTGGCTCCGATGTTTTTCAAACTGAAGGGCATACCAAAATCATAGAAGGTCCCCTAAGGAGTGATGAAAGAAGTCTTATGTTGGTATTTTGGTATGATTATGATATGATTATACCTATAGAAACCATCCATAAGAGAGAGCATCTCATGGTATGTGATAAGGTAAACGAGCTGGTCGATGTTGGGAAGGGGAAAATCGTCTTTAGGGAAAATGAGATTAAGATCTCAAAAATCAATGTAGATGCGAAGCTTTACCAAATATTTGGCAATGAGTACAATATTGGAAACCCATTATGGATAGTCAATGGGAATGAATAAATTAGTGGAAAGGAGGTGTTTCAGATCCTCTTTGATAAGGAGGGCAACTTGAGGGTGCATGCAATGAAGCTTCTACTAAATTGTCTTAGCATTGGGAAATGTGATGATGTTATGGATGATGATGGATAGATCAAGGCCTGGAATGTTTGAGTATGACCATGAAAAAGCTTGGATATGTCAAGAAAGGAAAGAGGTGAAAAACTCAAGCTCTAGTGGATCAAGGGATTGAGCTACTTTGAGAGTGCGAGGCTCCTGTGGAGTCCCAATGTTGATGTTGATAGTGGGTTTTTTAAGAAGGGTGGATGTGTCTGATGGTAAGGAATTATGAATATAGGAATCTTCTACCCCCATGTGAGAAAGGATGACATTTTTGTCAGTGCATTGAAGAATATTAATGGTGGAAGAGTCTTCTTCTCTCATATCTAGATGTTAAAGAGGAAGGGACCTGATTTCTCCATCACGCTAATAAGTGACCAGTCCCAAGCTGATGGTGGAGATTAAGACAAAAGGTAGAGGAGATGAAAATGGTGTCATCCGTATCCATAACCTCAGAGGATGGAGATTATGGGGGATATATTACCATTACCCTTACCTAATATGACCCTTAAACCATTTCTCAAAGTGCCCATACCCTCCCCTACAACCCACCTACCCTCACTTTCATCACCTACCCATTTATCAAACCATTCACCGACTCCATCTAACACCTCATCAATTCCTGGTTTGAGGGGGATCACCTCCACCCACACTTGGGGAAGCCTCACCTTTAGCCCTACTTGAGGCATCCCCACTCTCACTTATATTTGAGGCAGCCACTTCCTATTTTTGTCAACATTGTTTATCAATACAAGCTACGCGACAAAAAGGGGAAAATGTAGACACCAAATTTGGGTCACACTCCCCTTGGTCCCCCTTTTGAGAAGTTAAAATAACATGTTCACCTAACCATGAACCCTTTACCCCACATTCATATTAATTTAATTACTTACAATTGAATTAATACCCATCCTCACATTATTTATTAATTTAATTACTTTAATTAAATTAATTTACACCTCACCAAGCCACATCACCCAACCACATCACCTAGACACCTCACCATGGACTTATTCTTAGCCTATTAGTTAACTAAGACTTAGTCTCTACTTATCTTAACTAACTAAGACTTAGTCTAACCCTAACATTAAATTAATATTTCTCCAACAAAACTCCCACTTATCTAAGCACTAACCATAGCTTGAGACCTAGATTAACAAGAAGAGCACGCCAAAAATAGCCAAGATATATTATTTTTGGTAAACCTAGGATATCCTTCCTTAATCGATGCTGGTTAACCCGCAAATGCCACTGGTCACCTTGACCATCATCGGTTACCATATATACAATTCTGGAACCTTTTTCCCAGGTTGGTCATTTTCATTTAGGATCTCATTCTTCCAGAGATTTGGAGCACTCGAATTTATTTAAAACTTAGGAAAAATAAGACACATGGGAGAACTACCAACATTAGTCACAATTCATCATCCTCATCACTATCACAGATTCAGAATAGAGAGGCACGAAGGTTTGAAATGTCGTGGAATGAATACAATGACTCTTATCTCTAGATCTCTACTGTCACCATATTCATCACCTACCTCCTCTAATCTATTTTCCAGTAATTATTTAACATCTCTACACCAAATTTCTAGTTTCCTTGTGTATATTTATTTATTCATATATGTAGTTTATTTCTCTCCACACCCATATACTTCCTTCCTTCCATCAACCCATTACCTAATCATACCCAGACTTTCAACCATTTTCACCCTCTCTGAATCATCTCTGAGTCTTCAGAACCATTTTATGACCCCACCCTCACCATTTCCAACCTCTTTGCAATCACAGGGAATCTAGAAAACCAATTTTAAGAGATTTCTACTAATTGCCTCTACCAACATTGGTTAGCCAACCGATGTTAGTCACTCTTCCTAACCAACATCGGTTAGTCAGCTAACACTGGTTACTATGTCTGACAATATAGCTTAGACCATCAAGCTAATACCCACTTCACAATATCCCAAAACTATTTCTAATCCTTACCATACCTTACCCAGAGCCTATACCAGACCTGTAACTCAACACCAACCAATCAACCCTCCTGTTTTGACCTTAAACAACCTTTTTCACGACCTTTCTTATTGTTCTTTATGAGATACCTAAATATTTTTAATTCCAATATGATATTTACTTCATGCATGATTTAAATAGCATTAATATTGTTATATAAAAGTGGATTGACATCGTGTTCAAGAAGTATCATGCTTCCCGGATCTAGCTTCTGTTAGGCAGTCCACACATTGTTTTGTTTAACTCTATTTGGTGGTATTGTTTTGTATCTACAAGTAGTTCCTCCTAGCCAAAAGGGAGCTCTCACATCCGTTCTGATCCAGAAGTCATCTACGGGAGCATTTTACCTTCAATTGATATTACAACGAGTATTCCTCCTTGGCCTTCTACCCTTATCTGTTTCATTAATCTACCAAGAATCTGGTGAAACATTTTGGCACGCCCAGTGGGACCCATCAGGGGTTCTGTTGCATTTGTTCATTCCTAGGTAAAAATTGTGTATTTATTTCCCTTTGAAAAGTATTCACATTAATTTTATTCTTTGGAATCTTCTTCTTCTTTCTATTATCTACAATAAATTGTGCTTTTGGTGCTCTAAAAAGAAAACATCTTTCTTTCTACTGCATTGCATTAGTGAAAGAACATTCCCCTTCATGTTCTCCATTTTTTACATTAAACGTAATTGTGGATTATAAAATTTACATTCCATTATGGTTTGTTTCATTGTGGATCACATTAATTGAGGGCAACCTATACGTTTGAAGTCATTCCCAACTGATGGTTGACTAATTTAATCGTAGTTCACTTGTACACTCTCTCTCTATACCAAACCACTTAAATAACTTACACATCTTCTTAAACATCATCCTACATGGAAGAAGTTTTCAACGATCACATGATTAGAGGATTGGTAGTGGACACCCAACTAGTTTCTCTGCCCAGTCATTATCAAAGAGAAAGGACTGGCCCCACCAAAAATTTACATGAAACCATCTTTAGATCTTTACTTTCATAGGACACCTTCTATTGAACAATTTTTTTTTTCTACTCACAAGTCAATCTAAAATAGCATAAGCTAAAACATAAAATTCACCCATAGGATTTCATGTTTCTTAGTTTTTGTTTGAATTGTGTTTTGAGGTGTGAGGTCGTTTTCTATGTTTTCTTTCTTCCTTTCATGCTCCATAATCATAGTTGGTGTATTTTGACTATTTCTGAGTGTGTCAGGGTTCATCAATACCACTCTCAGGTTTTTGGGTTGGTATTTTATCTAATCTAAGTCACTAAATCCCATTTTTTCTCATCTTTACAAATTTGACAGTGGCTGCCACTAGTTTACAACTAACCGTCATTGGTTTACCTAACCATTTTTAGTTTCCTACTTATTGAGAAGAAATTATTGTTCTAAGGAGAATACACACATAGGATTCGTGTGTGGGAATAAGGTGCATTTTAAGGCACATAATGATAGGAAAGGAAACATATGCCATTACAGTTTGATTCAGGACTTAGCCATTTTCATTGATACATGCTATTTTTGGAGATAACGTGTGGAGAAAACATTAGGATGGAGAATTACGTGACACACAAATGGTATTTTTGGAACGAGTGACTAATAAGTGCCATGCATGAGCTTGAGTTAATAATAGGATTAATTCTTCCAGTTAACTGTAGGATGCCTATTATTAGCACACTTGCATGTATGCATGTTATTGTAAAGGCGCATGGCTATTATCAGCATGTGACCTATTTTGGGAAGTGCGTAGGTGGTGAATGGAAAGTCCCTACCCCTATAAGTATGTATTGAACTATGTAGTTTAGCAATAGTGAATTATTATAGAGTGATGTTGTTGGATCTGATGTGTACATGACTTATGGTGATACTTTATAATGTAAGAAGATTCTATGTTTTACAGTGTAGAGTATGTTGGCTGGATAATGGTGTTAAACATGACTGCAATTGGTTCTTGTGTGGTTGATCTTATTATAGTTATTGTTTAATTCATGATTCTCTAAGATCTAGATTTGGAATATGCTCTGTGAAATGTTTATGGTTATTTATGGTTCTTAATATGTTTTATCTTCATTACACTTACATCCTACCCAAGAAAATCTAAAGACGGGCTTGATACCTTTGCACACTTTAGGTGAGCACTCAACTCAAGTTGGGTGATGTGCCAACGCGCTTGGGTTTTATACAGTGAATTGTAGGCTACATCATTGGTTCCATTTCTAAGACCTCTTTTTCATCTATTTTTAGGATGGTTCATGATGAAGACGTATTGGTTAACCTTAGAAAGTGTTGAGGAGTGGATTAAAGATCTAGAAGAAGAGTATGCTCGGAGGCTCAGCACTGGATCTAAATTTAATGCACTCACGTGGGTGGAGTAGAATTTGTATGAGATTTTTTTTTGCTATCTTCCTGGTAGAGCTGTACGAGTGGCTAATTGCTTATGCATCTAAAATTAATTGGAGTTATCGCACACTTGTTTGAATGCAGGAAGAATTTCAGGCCCTCTATGATGCTGATTTGATTTAGACGCGCACTGTGGTCACTTGGTTTCATGGTGTTCTGAATAGATATATTTTGAAGTACTCAATTTCCACTTATTATTGCCCAGAGGTAGTTGAGTTCCAGTTTTTATGTTATCTAAGGGGAACTTATTTGCAAGGCATTCCACTAGAAATAAAAAATCTTGGTGGTAACCCTGAACTTGGAAGAGAATTCAATGACTAGGTAAAACCCACCATACACGAGGCCAGGAGAAGGTTTAGTGAAGGATGGTGGACCCAGTGGCAGAGACGTAGTGAGAAGAAAGAAAACTTAAGTACAATGAGGCACATGAGAGGGAGATAGAGAAGCAATGTGATATTGTAGAGTGGATGGTGTTGAGGAGATAGATGGCTCATGAAGGATTTGGAGCTCACATAGAAGATGTGGAGCCAGAGCATAGGGGTATGAAAGCATAATAGTGAACCCTCCTTGGAATCACAGGGGAGTGCACCAGCATAGACGACATGGGATGTGGGTGCGCATTTGAATATACCTGATAACCTAGCCCTTGCCCTTGGTTTTTCCTATATCTAGTACAACCAGTAGTCAACAAGCTAGTTTAGGCAGTAGAAGAGTAGGAGTAAGTCAGATAAAAAGTACATATATGGCTGGGAAAACATCTTCTTTATTGTTTAGAGGTACATTCTTAGGTTCATCGTTAGCATAGAACTCAGGCGTGCAAAATTTTAGACTCACTTATGGGAGTAGTACCACTTCACAGACTGTAGGAGTTCAGTTTAGTACCACTATTGGGACACATGGTAGTACATCCATTGGTCCATTTTTGGCTACATGTGGAGGATAAGGAGGCATAGGTGGCTCTAGTTCTGGTGGATCTGGTGGTTCTAGAGGTAGAGGTAACACAAGAGGTTCTGGATCAGGTGGGCAGGGTCCACATCAACCTCAAAATATTTACATGGAGATGTCTCTCCATCTTCTAGAGTATAGGGTCATAGAGGATGTTGTTGAACACACACACATGTGTGAGATACTATGGTGCACAAAAGGAATTATAGCTTATGAGTGCAAGGCAAGTCAGTTTCAACTATATTACAAGGACGCGCACAAAGTTGGTAAAGGAAGTTTGACCCTAATCAGACTTGCATAGATTATGCAACATTAAAGGATCCTTTCCTCAAGGATTTTCATATCCCTGAGTTTGATAAGTAGCCAAGTATAAGCGCGCTCAAGGATATTAAGTAGGGAACTACTGAGAGTGTTAAGGAATATGATTCCCATTTCAAGACACTGTTGTCTAAAATTTCTTATAATATTCATGCAAGGCAACATGTATAGTGGTTCGTTGGGGGCTTGATCACCCATTTAGGAAGGGCACTGTCACATAAGACATATACAGACCTGTGCAAAGTACTTGAAGTCACTTTACACCCTGAAGTAGTTGGGAGCATAGAAACTGGAGTGAGCCCATTCATGGAGGCACAAATTGCAGCTATGACAAAGCAATTAGAGAAACTATCGGTAAATTCAGCACATGAGATGTGCACTAGGATTTGGTGTACAGACTATGAAGTGGAAGGGAACACTAAGGATAGTTGTCCTCGTATCTCAGTACGTTCATTGTTTCTAGACTATGAGATATGTCATTTGGACAATGATGCAAGCAACTACCCAATATTACAATGCACGATAAGATATAACGTATCTTATTATTGTAAGATCTTCTGGTCCACAACTCACAATATAGAATATTTCTAGTTGTTAGGTCAGATCCATGATGCCATAGATACCAGTGTGTAAAAGAATGGAGTATTAGATAAATCTAAAGGCAAAAGTGAGCACCATGATCATGACCATGCTCATAAATGCTATGATCATAATGAAGGGTGTTTTGAAGGAGGTCATGGTAGAGGTTGAGGATATCGTGGTGGATTTGGGGGCAGAGGCCATGGTGCTGGATGAGGTAAATTCCCTCGTGGAACGTGGTTTACATGAAGATCTCTTGACCACTAAATGCATGAATGTCCTCATAATATTACTTGTTATTTTTATGGGAAGAATCAAAACTATGAGGAATGCCCAGACTTATATGAGCATCTTAGCAAACAACATAAACATGAGAACAAAGGTGCATGGATGGCTAGAATACAACACGTTGTGGAAAATCAGTGGATGCCAAAGATGGCACCGAAAGCTGAGGTATTACCTATGAATATTACTACACACGCTGAAGCTGCACGTGCCAGGGAAGCATTACAAAAGAATCCTACCATCACTAAGGAAGAAGTTTTACATGTAAGGTACCTGGATCCTGCACATCAGAAGGAGGTTTATCAGGAGACCATGGAGGTAATAAGAAATATTTAGCATGAAATACAATATTTAAAGGAACAGTCATGAAAGTTAGAACAAAAGAAGGCAGCAGAGATAGTCCAATCAGATATTAATGACTTAAAAACAAGTATGCAAGATGTTGTGCCAGGAGAATATCATTCCATTACTAGGAAATTGGCTAAAGGGAAACACTCCATGTGCAAGTATTGAGAATGGATGGTAGATCTTGCATGCTAATCTTCCCCCTCATAGTTATTATTATGATAAGGAGATCAATCTGAATGTTGTTGTGGATGGGTGGCTCTTGATTAATATATTGATTGATACAGGTGCGGAAGTGAATGTGCTTAATTTAGATTCATGGGTATAGATGGGAAGACCTCCATTATAGCCATCCTCTAATATACTGTTTATGACTAATCTAACTAAGGCCACTCCAATAAGAGTTTTAAAGGATGCATTCATTACTATACAAGGGGCGAAGTTTACTGGGGACTTTGAGGTATTAACACTTGCAAAAGCAGACAACTCCCCAGCTCTACTTAGGTGTCATTGGTGTTGTGTAAATAATGTTGATCTACGGTTCAACAATGGCTATATAAGTTTTGAGAACAAGGAAGAAAGACTGATTATCCATTTGATATATGGGAAATATGCACCTTATGTTGAACCTTTGAGTGAGGAAGAGATGAACATAATTTATGTGTGTGTCATTCATTGAGACATCTAAGGAAGGAATCCTCTAGTGGGAAGATGCATAGTCTATTAGTGATACTACAAGTATTTCTTGTGATAACTGGGTGCATGGAACTTATGAGATGGTTGGATGTGAAGTAAGAAGAGAATTTACATAGAGAAGCAAACCTCGTTGTGTTAGGAGGATAGGTAACTATGTACCTCGGTACACTGGAGAAGGAGACCCTATGGTATTCTTGTGCACCATGGAGGAGCAGTGGATGAATCAAGTGGAAAGGAGAAATATGTTAGTGTATACCCTATGCAGTACAACAACGCACTGGTGGATGGTTCATAGGGATAATATTATGGAATGGAATGAAGTTAGAATTGCTCTAACTACTCAGTTCTTTAGGTAAAATGTGCCTACTACAATCTGCATGTATCATGGTAATCAACATGTTCAACACCACATTCAACAGTGTGCAAGAATATAGACAGAGGGGTAGGAAGCTTTACCATGTTCACTATGGGTGAAAAATATTTATTCCACTTTATAAGGTTGAACATGCACTATGTATGTTTATGTAGAGCTACATAAGGAGAATCAAAATTGGCAGGACTTGATTGCAAAAATGACCCAGAATTTTGACTACTTTTCTACCAAACCTTCGGTAGAAGAGGAATTAAGGGTCATAAAGTGCTTAAATATGGGAGAAAATGTAAAGGTTGAATAACTCATTCAGGAGTTATTTGGTGAGGTATAATTAAGAGCGAATTTTTATGAAGTAGATGCTACAAATGCCAAAATATTTACGCACTCTTGCTTTGAAAAGGAGAAAGGAAAGATGGTCTACATAGTGGATGATGGGGAAGTAGAAGATATTGATATAGCTCATTCAACAGGTATGTATGATGTGTTTTACAGTGCATATAAGAATTTGTGTGCCTATAATGTACCTATGAAGACTAAGAAAGTGAAAATTGGCACATATGCTAAACTAAGGAGGAAATAATCGGGGATTATTGGTCTAATTATGAAGTGGAAAATATAATTTAAGTACTAAGTGATTTCAAGGATTTATTTTCTAGGGGATATCATGAGTTAAAATGAGTGCATGAATCATTTGGTGAGATGAAGATTAAGCTAAAGGAAGGAGTGCGCCCGTCAGGAAGAGACCTTACAGGATGAACCCGAACTTGCGTGTAAAAGTTAAGCAAGAAATGGACAAAATGTTGAAATATGGCATCATTAAGCCCCTAGAAGAATTAAATTGGGTTAGCCTAATGGTAATTAGCATCAAGAAATATGGTTGGATTAGGATTTGTGTGGATTATAGGGAATTAAATGCTGCATGTGTGATTGATCCTTTTCCTACACCTTTCATAGAGGAAATATTAGAAGGTGTTGTAGGGTGCAAAGTTTACTCTTTTATAGATGGATTCTCTGGGTATCATCAGGTTAGAATTGCATAGGAGGATCAAGAGAAAATGAATTTCACCAATGAATGGGGAATTTTTGCATATATTGTGATGCCCTTTGGTTTGAAAAACATGCCTACTATATTTTTGGGCATAGTTTTTCAAAAATTCGAAGATTTTATTCAAAAATTCTTATAGGTTTACTTGGATGATTGGATGGTATTGTAGATACCAAATTTGTGTCTTACGACACCCTGTGCCCCGCATCTCATTTCGCAACCTAGTCTCTACACCTAAACCTTACACAATTATTTATTAATTACCTTATAATTAATAAATCCACATCTCCAAACCTGCCACCTCATTTCGCCACCTCATCATGACCTATTCCTAACCCTAAACTAACCTAATAAAGACCTATAACTTGGTCTACATCCACACCCATGACTAATTACTCCTCCCCCGCACCAAAACCAACCTCATAATGACTTGACCAAGCCCACAACTAATCTCTCGAGAGAAAAGGAGGGAAAGTTGGCTATTTTACTAAAAATATCCCACTTTGACTTAACCGACATCGGTTCCTACTCAACCGCCGTCGGTTACGTAACCGCCATTGGTTCCCTGTAATTGACTTCCCCCAACCAAAAACAAAGGATAAGGAATTCATTGGAAAGATCGGGAATTCACTTGGCCGAGCAAAGACAAGTGAAGGAAAGAAAAGAGTTTGTAGAGAAGGACATCAAGCCCAAGACTGCAACTGAGTAACCAGAGCCCGGTGACACTCATCCAAGCATTGGGAGAGAAGATAGCTCATCTTTGATTGTCAGATCATCCTACCTGAGTCCTGCCTTCGTCATCACAGTCCTTGGGCCTGTATCTTCATCAGGAACTAGTAAGTAGTATCTTGTATGTTCTTTTAATAACATTTCTTGAACTTCTGAATCACAGCAATTATAAGTCTATTCCTAGATCTACTACCCGGTAACACCCTACATCTAACTGTCATTCCTCTACCCGTACATTTCCCCAAGAACAGCCCCCATACTCTCTGAGTCTTCTCCATCACCCCATTACCTATCCCCAATCATTTACTAGCCTTATAAACACCATAGTCACCTTATAGCCAACCTTCACTAAAAGCCCCTAAGTCACTGCCCCTACCGATATCGGTTATCAGCAACCGGTACCGGTGATAGTGACCGGCATCGGTCACTGTGATTCAAAACCAAAACCAGCCTTTCCTCTATTGTTTTAACGAGGTAATTAAATTGTAATTTTGCAATAATTTGTGTTAATTCGTATTAGCAGGGGAATTGACCACCTTCGAAAGGAAGTTTAATATTTCCTGGGCCCAAGGCAGTTCCCTCATTTATTGTCTAACTATAATCTGGTGGTCTTGCATTCTTATTCACAGGTAGTCCTTCCCAGACAAAAAGGAGTTCTTTGCAATCGATCTGATCTCTCTCTACGGTACGCGCACACCCTCCCAGCATTCAACAGGTATTCCTCCTAGCCCTAACCCTTATCTGTTTCTCAAGAGAATGAAAGGATAGAAGCAACTCTATTCCAAGAACGGAAACATTCTGTGCGAAACATTTTGGCACGCCCGGTGGGACCCATTTCAGGTTTCTTTCTTTCTTGCTTGCTTTCATATAGGGAGCATACTTGCTATTTGTTTCTGCTAAGTATTCACAAAATATTTTGTCATTTTGGTAAAAGAATTTGTCTTGCTTTCACATCTTTGCATTAGTGAAAGTCATCTCCTTTGCTTCATCGAATATCATTTTCGATTTGGGTTTAAAACATGTGCATCACATTCTTGCTTGCTGTTTTCAATTCTAGTGAACATAGATTAAGTAACAGGTCATACACGTGGGGGTGATATCCACGCTATTGACAAGAAATTAATCTTACTTTCACTGCACAACACATACTGAATCACGACATAATCACCACAACAGCTCAAACATCCCCCCTTTTCCGCGGTATTCCTCCGCCTGATTGAGGTAACCTTATAAGCCAAAACAAACTTGACATTTCCCCTAAGTCTTTTGTTTAGGATTGACATCATCTTGCATCTAAGGCATAAGCCCACAATAATTAAAACTAATCCTAGGGTTTATATTTTGATTTGCTTGTGCATCTTGCTTGTTTTTAGTTCTGTTTCTTTGTCATACACTGTTTCAGTGATCACTTCAGAACAGTTTGGTAGGCATACTAAGCATTGTTAACCCAAATCAACAGCTCCTTACAGCTTCTTACACCGGTCCTATTATACCGACATCGGTTAACTGACCGACGCCGGCTACAGTCTAACCGACATCGGTTATCAGACCGATATCGGTTACTGTCTTTCACAGTTCCCGAAAAACCAGCAACCTACCAATTCCAACATTTTGTGGCTGTTTCTGTTCCTGATAGATTGAATCCCTGCTGTGTACTCTTGTCCATGGTTGTTATCACTCAGAAACAAGTCATAGCCATGGTTTCACATGCCTACTCTGTACCTTTACCTGAATCACCCCCTTCACATCCTATGGGGAATCCTACGGACACCAGTGAGGTTCCCAAAATCCCTGTAGGAGATAAGGAATTTGTGAAATTTTTGGATGCTAATCCTAGCGCTGTACAGTACTATTTGTCTCATACCCCTGACCGTACACCCGACGGTCAGCTCCTTGTTGGTATGCCTATTAGTATAGCTGCTCATTTAGCTCCTTCTCCACCTAATAACTCCACCTTACCTTCTTCATCCTTAGCCCCGTCTCCCAACTCAGTGGCTTCAGAGGTTCATACGGCACAGATTGGCTTTCCTTTGGTTAATCTGGGGCCCCACATATCATTACCGATGACTGCTCCTACCTCGTCTCTCTCACAGACTGCCCCTTTCATAACTTGCTCTCTGCCACCTATCCACATGAGCTTTCCTTCTCAAGCTCCGCCCACCTTTTCATTTCCACACACTTATCCGGTGGCTTCAACACCTTATATAGGACATCCCTATTCGGCCACCTCAACATATTCATCCTCAATACCTTATCAACATTTAACCCCACCATTGTCTAGTGGTGGCCCTTGGCCCAATCCTCCACCTTTTACAACAACCGCACCATCATCTCATCCAACCACTGATTTCATCAAACAAATGATGGACAAGATGCAAAATCTGGAGGCTTCTGTTTCAGGAAGCCGTAGCACCCTGACATATGAGCAAGTTTTTCAGGAGCCTATTCATCCTTCTGTCCCCCTTCATTCATATCCTCCTCAATGGGAATTACCAAAATTCACTCATTTTAATAGTAAGGAGGATCCTCAACAACACTTGCGATCATTTAGACATGCCTGCTATCTGATTGCTCATGAAGATGCCTTACTACTCCGCACCTTTCCCATGTCCTTATCAGGACCCACCTTGGAGTGGTACAGTGCTTTAACCCAGCACTCAATCTTCTCTTTTAACCAATTAGCCCAATCTTTCTTGGATCATTTCTCCATTAATATTGCTAAGAAAGTATCTATCACCGACCTCTATGCCGTTCGACAATTTGAAGACGAATCTATCACAGATTTCGTTGGACGATGGCGGGGCCTCATCAACCAACTTACTTATGCCTTGCCTCAGGCCAAACTCATCGAACTCTTTATGCGGGCCTGCGCTAAGCACATTTCTCCTACCCTCCAAATTCAAACTTTCCACACCTTTGATGAGGCCTTTACTATGGCTCGGAAACTAGAAATTCGAGCCTTAGAGGAAGAGAAATTGCGGTTGCGCAACAAAAACCCTAATTTCCGAACCCAAGACTCCACCAACAAACCCAACACCACCAATTCTCATGCATCGACTGCTTCGAAATCAAAAGGAGCTGTACACGCGGTGATGGTCAAATCCCAAGCACCGTCTAATACCCCGCCAAAAACCACCTATAAGTATAAAGCCGAGCCCATCAATTACACTCCCTTGGGAGAAACTTATGGTGTCATCTTGGAAAAATTGCTCAAAGCAGGAGCTATCACCTTGCCTCCTGTTAAACCTCACTCCGGGTTTGATTCCACCCACGCTATACCTTCTTGGTACAAAGAAAATGACTTCTGTAACTTCCACCGCGTGAAGGGACACAGTCACGAAAACTGTAAGATGTTGAAAAATATAGTGCAGGAAATGGTTGATGTAGGGGATATAACCCTCGATAATCCTAATGCCCCTGCTAACCAAAATTTGAAAATCTTCAACAAACCATTCCCGAACCACTCATCTAACAGTAACATAAACCAAGATATCTTAGCCGAGGAGAGTGTTCATGAAATCCATGCGGTCTTCGACTCCCAACCAAACGCTTCTATCGAGAAAATTCTGAATCAAGCCTCTTCACTAACGCAGGGACCCGAACCCCCTTCACCACCATCAAGACAAGACGAAATCCTTGCCATTCCTTTACCCATAAAGGAATTAACCACCCAGAATTCTCTTCTCATGAATGAGTCTTCTTACACCACATCCCTGCAAGATTGTGAGCGGATGTTATCTAACTTATCTATTTCCCAAATATCTCCTTCCGTCACTCTTGCTATAAAAGAGGAAGGCTCGCCACTGTTTCTATCATCCTTAGAAGAGAAACCCCTCGAACCAACATCACCACATTCTTTAATCATGATGGATCCCCTCCAACATGCCCTTCTACCTATTAGTTCTTCATCGCCTAAATCTTTTCAGCGACCGGTTGACCTCTTAACACCCATTGATACAGAGACTCATTTACCCCCTGTATCACACCCACAGTGGACCGGAATTACAACCCACCTCTCTTCCATACAAAAATTCCTATTCACACGTGAAGATTGTCATCCCTCAGAAGATAGACGAGTCCTATGGGAGCGTTTGAGTACACCATGCTCTACTCAGATGCAGATGACTGATCCAGACACCTCTACCATATACCCGCGGTGTTTACAAAAACTCAAAATGCCTATGTCCTCATCTTCACCCCCCTCGTCTCTACCGAATACCTCATCCACCTCTATTAACCTAACCAAACCTTCCCCTACGCTTGGGACTTCACCAATACCCAGCTTAACACACCCACCTAAATGGTTAGATTTATCCAAAAATAAAGCCGTCCATCCACCTAGGAGACAAATCCAATCTCCTCAAATCCAATCCCTATGCCTCTGTCACAACTAAAACCCTCACCATCACACCTACCTTCTATATTGGGACCTCACCCCTCCACCTTGCCTCAATACATCATACCTCCTGCGTTTTCTTTAAAACGACCTGCACCTTCTACACCCATACAGAGATCCTGTCCACCTATCAACCCTAAACAAACTCCATCATCAAAGGATTTGTTTGCTGTCACTCCTCTTTCTCCGTGGTTATTTCCTGCTACCACATCATCTGTGGCCTCATCATCTAATCAGCTAAACATAACTTCTGTACCAAAGAAGCCACACTTAGTTAAATCCAATTATCAAAACCCCTTGTCTAAACCACCACCCGTACGAACCAACCATACCCAAACATTACCAAAACCCACCCAATCAATAGCCTCATCTTCCTCTGACTTTGACCCACTCAAAGGATCTTATGCCAAGATCCTTGATATGTTGGTGGAGAATGCGACCATTTCCCTACCCCCACTTAGACCCTATGATCCATCTAAACCTCGACCTATAGGTTATGATGAGTCTAAAATCTGCGCTTACCACCGCACACCAGGACATGATGTAGAGGGATGCAAAGCTTTGAAAGCCATACTTCGTCAGTCACCTCTCTCGGATAGAAAGGTTAAGAAAGACAACTTACGAAGGGAGAAACCTTTAGCTTCAATCCCCTCTCCTATACCACCTGTCCCCGCCTCACCAAGATCTATCATTATTACAACCCCACCTCTCGAAGACCATGACTTATCCCTACCGTCTTCCTCCTCTCGTGTTCACGAGATCAACATGATTAGTGTTGCTACTCGAGGGTAGAAAAACAATGGGAAAGCTAAAGAAAGCACACCTGCGGCCTCTCTTTCGTCCACCATCCCAATCGCACCACCACCTAAAGTGGTTATTCGTGGACCTGCCTACCCCATCTCTGATGGAGTTTCCCACCGAACCATGATCAAACAGCTTCACCAATCACCTGTAAAAATGACACTGTATGATCTCGTTCAAACTTCTGAATCTCATCGCCAAGCTCTCGTTGAAATCCTTCAAGGGATAGAGGTCTTACCTAACGAAACCTTTCCCGTTACCTCCATCTTAACACCCAACCATGTTGCTTCTCTCACCAAACAATCTACCACTTCCGTCCCTGTACAGCAAACCGCTGCTGTCAGTTTCTCCGAAGATGAAATTGTTGACTTTGGTGCAGAAGATCCTGACCCTGCTCTTTTCATCTCAGCTTACATCCGGGACATCCGAGTACGTCGTGTTATGATTGACGGGGGCACTAGCCTAAACATCATCTCTTCAAAAGCCTTCCAACAAATGAATATCCCTTCTAGTTGCATGTGTGCCAACCCCACCATGTTACGTTCATTCAACGATGCTATTACTTCTACCTTAGGCACCGTGATCCTTAACATTCGTGTAGGGCCACGTACCTTACCCGAACTCTTCTATGTCCTTGAGGGAGAATTCCAATACAACATGTTGTTAGGCCGCCCTTGGATCCGGGCTATGGGATGCGTTCCCTCCACCTTACATAGATGCATAAAATTCGAGTATGAGGGGAAGTCCTACACCGTAAAAGCTGATGCTCCCCCCTTCAAAACCTGCAATATGTTATATCGCCCTAATGATGTACTTGTACCAGTCAAGACACCCATTCATCCAACCCAACCATCTACTTCAACCACACCTCAACCATCCATCTCAACCACACCTACACCTTCAACCAATGAAACCGCCTCCGCCAATTCCACTTCCTTTCCCGCGGACAACATCCCAACCTCAGATCCCTTAGTTGATGTTTTTCAACACCTTACGCTAGGGGAGTATCACCTATATAACGTTAGCACTTTCCATACTCCACAGGAGTATGGACAGTTACATGCGCATCCTACCTATGACCGTCGTGTGGGGGAAGTAATCTCCTACGGACCACCTAATTGCCGCACCAACCTAACGTATGGGGGTGTCGATACATCCTCTGTCACCCCTGAACCTCCCCTTGGTGTGGTTCCCTTCCAATCTGATTTTCAATATTTAACTAATCGTCGTTTCGCTCTCACCTTCCTGACGCGCTGTGCTTGGAAGGGCTTCGGTTTCGGTCTTTATGAACAAGGCCGACATACGATCATTCCCATTACTACACGCAAACACAAAGATCGTCGTGGTCTTGGATTCTCTGAACCACCTACACCGAAAACACCACATATTCGTTGTATCCAGGAAGACAACGAAGTCAGCCCTTCTGAACCATCATCACCCATTTTCCATCCTCACCCACAGAGTCGATAGACCCTGAATCTATCCCTCCTAACTTTTTTTTTTTCATAAACGCTATCTTCTTGGGTCCTCTCACTTATCAACGTGATAATGAAGACCCATCTTCTCTTCCCCTTCTGTATCCAGACATGATCGAAGAGGACTCGCCTTCAATTAATGTTGTTGAGTGCCAGGATGACGACTCCATCCTCACTTACCTTGGTGCGGACGACTCTTATATTCAACGCGCCTTACCATCTGACACTCAAACCATGTTGAATGAGTCGACTATAGAAATCAACATCCACACAGAGGACGATCCTCACATTGTGAAGATCAGACAATCTCTTAATGCATCAGAACAAACTGCCTTCACTACCTTCCTCCGTGCCCGCAACCAAGCTTTCGCTTGGTCCTACGCTGACATGCCAGGAATTGATCCTGACATTGCTGTCCATAACATTACCCTGAAACCCGATTCTAAACCAGTTAAACAGAAACTGAGAAAAATGCATCCACGCATTGCCCTCTTGGTCAAAGAAGAGCTTCAACGACTCCTTTCTGTTTCCTTCATCTTACCTATTGACTATCCTCAATGGATCTCTAACATCGTACCTGTTACTAAAGCAACGGGGGGACTTCGGATATGTACGGATTTCTGGGACCTTAACCTCGCTTGCCCAAAGGATGACTTCCCCCTCCCAAGTATTGATCAACTTGTTGATCTCACTGCGGGCCATGAGATGCTTTCTCTCATGGATGGCTTCTCGGGATACAATCAAATTTTGGTAGCCCCGGCCGATCAACATAAAACCACCTTCATAACTCCTTGGGGAACATTCTGCTATCGTGTCATGCCGTTTGGCCTTAAGAATGCTGGTGCGACCTATCAGCGGGCTATGACTTACATTTTTCATGACATTATGCACACTATCCTTGAGGATTATGTCGATGATCTTCTTGGAAAATCTAAACATCGCAGTGAACATCTCGATGTTTTAACCATTATTTTCGATCACCTGTTACAATATTGTGTTCGTCTTCAACCAAAGAAATGTGTCTTTGGTGTCCTTTCAGGAAAACTCCTTGGTTTTATTGTCTCTTTGCGTGGCATCGAGGTCGATCCAGCTAAAGTCAAAGCTATCCTAGAAATTCCCCACCTACTAACCTCAAACAATTGCGTAGTTTGCAAGGTAAACTCCAATCTATCCGGCGTTTCATCTCACAACTCTCGGATCGATGTCAACCTTTCCATCATCTCCTTAAAAAGGACATTGTCTTTCAATGGAGTGAAGAGTGCCACCAAGCCTTTGAGGCTCTTAAAGCCTATCTCTTGCAGCCACCTGTGCTTATCCCACCTCAGGACGATCGCCCTTTCTACCTTTACCTTTCTGCCACCGACCATGCTGTAGGAGCCATGCTCGCACATCGTGACTCCGAGCATCGAGAACAAGCCGTTTATTATATAAGTCATACTCTGGTGGATTATGAGACTAGGTATACACATGTAGAAAAGTTGTGCCTAGCCCTATCATTCGTGGCCACCAAACTCTGACACTACCTCCTGAATCACAAAACTTTTGTCATCACCAACACGGACCCCATCCATTATATGTACGCCAAGCCTCATCTAAACCAACGCATCACCCGATGGCTTATGCTCCTCGCCGACCTCGACCTTGAATTTGTACACCAGAAATCAATCAAAGGACAAACTATCGCAGACCAACTCGCGGAAGCCCCTTTACCTGGGGAGCAATTTACCAATTTTACATTTCCTGACGAACTCATTGCTACTCTTTCACTCAGTGAGGAGTCGTATCCAATGACCCTCTTTTTCGATGGATCCAAATGCCAGCGCGGCGGAGGGGCTGACGTTGTTCTCATTCCTCTTGACGCTGAGCCTATGCCTCTTTCATTCCAGGCTCGATTTCCCCTGCACTAATAATACAGCGGAATACGAGGCCCTTGTTTTGGGTCTCCAGGTTGCGTTACACTTAGGTGTAAAATCTATTAATATTTTCGGTGACTCTCAATTGGTAGTCAATCAAGTTATGGGCATCTACCAATGTAAAAATGAGGAACTTCAAAAGTACAAACATTACGTGGATTCACTTTTGACCTTATTTACTCATTATTCTATCCAAACCATTCCCCGCTCCACTAACAAATTTGTGGATACTATGGCTTGCTTAGCCTCGCAAATTCCTGCCTCACCAACTGACTCTGACATATTCGTCTTGGTCCAACAACTCTTTGCCCCATCTTACTCAGCCCCGGATGTTTGTATGATAAATAATGTGTCTGCTAATTCGCAGGATACCTGGTATCACCAATTTTACGACTACCTTACAACCTCTGTTCTCCCACCTGACCTTACTAGTAACGGCAAACGTGCTTTTCTTAAAAGTGTTTCTCGTTATGTCGTCATGGGGGGACTCCTCTATAAACGTGGCTTTGATGGCATCCTCCTTCGATGTCTAACCGGCGCGGAGGTCACCTATACCATCCAACAAGTCCATGACGGTATTTGTGGTGGACATTTTAGTGGCCTTGCCATGGCCAAACGGATCCTTCGCCTAGGCTATTATTGGCCTACTCTTAATAACGACTGCTACGAATATGTTAAGCGTTGTGTTATGTGTCAACAACATGCCAACCTTCAACATACTCCTAGCCATCCGCTACAGGTCGCACGAGATCTTTGGCCTTTCTCACAATGGGGTTTAGACCTTATTGGTGAAATTCACCCACCCTCTTCGCAACGTCACCGTTGGATAATCACAGCAACCGAATATTACACTAAATGGGTGGAGGCCATTCCACTCATTTCAACCAAAAAAGAAAAAATCGTAGAATTCATTAACCATCACATTATCTGTCGTTTTGGTGTTCCTCATCGCCTGATAACAGATAATGGAAAATCTTTCAAAAATAAGTTATTACAAGACCTTTGTGACAAATTTGGTATCAAGCTTAGCTTCTCATCACCTTACTATCCACAAGCAAATGGTCAAGCTGAATCTTCTAACAAAACCCTGACCAAAATTCTCATGAAAATTGTTAACGATTCTGGAACAAATTGGCCTGATCACATCCCCTTTGCCCTTTGGGCTTATCAGACTAGCATTCGTACCTCCACTAATGCCACCCCATTTTCTTTGGTATATGGTACCGAGGCTGTCTTGCCTCTCGAAATACAAATACCCTCACTAAGAATATCTCTTCAGGATATTCTCACCAATGATGATTTCCGCCAAGAGCGGTTAGCCCAATTGGAGCTTCTTGACGAGCGTCGTCTTACAGCTCTTGACCACCTTCAAATCTATCAAAAGCGCATCAAGCATGCTTATGATAAGCGACTTCATGAGCGTACCTTTAAGGTTGGTGATCTTGTCCTCAAAGAGAATCAACATGTAACCAAACTAGAAAAAAGCAAACGTGGAAAATTTGCTCCAAATTGGATTGGGCCTTACATTATCACTCACACTTATGGATCAGGCACTTATCGTTTAGCTTCACTTAATGGTAAACCTGAGCCTGAACCCCTTAATGCCTTGCATCTCCGACCATTCTACTGTTGAATTTAGTGTTATATCACTTCTTATCTACCTTGCGCTCGTCCCTTGAGCTCATTTACCACCTCATACACTTTGTTTCATGCATCTCAAAATCGAATCAAGCTCACATGGTTTGGTCATCACCTCCCCTTAAAGATGCCTTCCCCTTTTTAGTCTAGTCCATGACTTAAAAGTATCAAAATAACACGTTCTCAATTATACACTTATGGGATATTCTTGAGTCAAACTTCCTACAAGTCATACATCTAGACCTCTAAAGTTATACATAGACTGCTCCCTCGAAGGACAGCTATGTGCAAAGCCACTTCTACTATTATAAATAGACTGCTCCCCCGAAGGACAGCTATACACAAAAAACCGCATCTGCTACTATAAATAGACTGCTCCCTTGAAGGACAGCTATACAAAGTCAGCCTTTATCAGAAGCTTCTCGCATTGATCAGCTTCGTGAAGAGCTCAAGAACAACAAAATGCATATCCCCTATGGACTTCCCGCATCGATCAGTCTATATCCAGAAAAAGTAAAAAGTAGTATTCAAAAGCACTTTTGAGTCATGGACTTGTCTATTTAGGTTTGGTTCTCTTTTGTCAGTATAATCACCTTATAACAAATTCTCTGCACCCTAGCTCTACCAGCCACCTCACTTCACCATTTGTCAAAACAACAAAACTCAAGGGACGTGACGTATATCCGATATATTGTGATTATACGACTCTTTTCACCTATCGACTTCTCGCCTATGCAAGGCACCTAGGGATTCAAGCTCATCCTACGTTAATAAGTGGTTTGTTTAGCTCTTCTCAACTACGGGACACTTTTGCCTCTTTTACTCGAATCTAGGATTGTGTGTTGACCTTAATCAGGACACGATTCCCTACTACTTGGGTAAGCTAACTTTCGTTTCACCTATACCTACACCAACATCGCCAGTCCCTTACCAACACCAACAACGTTACCCTACCAATATCAATATTTTTACCAGCCAACAAATTGCCTAACTATAACCAAATTGCCTGAATTCACCTCTCCCTGGTCCTAAGGGAGAACTACATCGGTCTGAGGCCCCTCCTTGCTTTGTGCAATGGGCTATGTAGGCAGCACTTAGGAGACATGGGGTCTCCCAAGGTTAGCTCGACCATCCCCTACCATAACCTATCATGTGTGGTAAATATAAATCTTTTTGTGTATTTCTATTTGATCACATTCATCTTTATCCTTTTTCAAAACAAAACATTCAAAACACAACCATTCTTATTATTATCATAACTCAAATCAACATACATATTCAGTTTTATTTAGATGTTAAACAAATACATCTTCTCTATCATCGACGCGCAGGTCGGCATCCTTATTTATTCCTATACCTCTATGAAATTCACCTAGATCCTGGCGCCTCATCCCGAACCAGGTGATGATCATGATCGTCGACACTGCTTGCCTGGCCTCTCCATCCTCAAAGGTGCCACTGCTATTGGTTCCTCCCACTGATCTGCCAACCTTTCCTGTAACATATGAATACACCCTCTCGTGTGGCGGAATCTCACCTCTAGTCTCTCCACTCGTGACTCTGCAACCGCTAACAATCCCGTGGTCTCATTCACCCACGTTTGGAGCTGATGAACTAAACCCTGCAGACGATCTCTCTCCGCTGTAATCACAGCTATGTCAGGATGATCGGCCCTCTCACGTGAACCTCGCAGCTCTGCTACCCACCATAATCTATAAGCCTCTGTCACTCCTGCATCCATTACCCTGCGATCGGCTGCTATCTCTTCTGGTCCTTCTGGAGGTGTCGGCCGGGGAGGTGAGAATGATGCCTCGGCGTCGATCCTCATGTATGGTCTATAAGCCATGGGTATATCCTGAACAAATCCAAATTGTCACCGCACGCGATCTAGAGGAATCCTCTCGTACTCACCTGGCCTGTGCCCCGCGATCCACCTCAATCGCTCTACACCCCTCAACTCCTCAGCTATGTTCTCCGTCACCATATAGTTCCCGTAAGGCCTCCAACGGATATCCGCAATCGTCACCATCTCCCACACCTGCCTATAATACTCGATGTCATCTGTCATGGCCTGGGATATTGCCTCTTGTTCTGTCTGGACCCATCGTCTGAATCCCAACCTCTGCACTCCTGTCTCTCCCGACTGGACGGGTCGGCCTATCGGTCACACACAAACAATGTGCTCATAGGCCCAACAATGTAATAAGTATGAACAATCCAGTGTCGTCCTGTGATTTCACCTGCAGGCCCATAAACCCCTGTATAGCTCCGCCAGATATGCGGGTGCCCATGCAAAAGTCACGCTCCTTTCTATCATTTCCCAAATAATACACATCAATGCTTTTGGAAATCTTCCCCCATCCACCCTCGGTAATGCATAATACCCCACCGCTATCATTAATACTACTGCCAACCTTGTTGCCTCAGGGTGTGCTGCATACATTATACCATAAGTGAATGTCAAACCTCGCTGTGTCAAATCTCGTGCAGCTGGACCAAATACTGCTGTTATTGCTCCCCGCGCCGCACTCGGCCCTGCCTGATACACTGGTCTTCCTGTAATTGGGAGCCTCAAGATCCTAAACACATCTTCCAACGTCACTGTCATCTCCCCTGTTGGCAGATAGAAGGTATTCTTTTCTGGATTCCATCTCTCAATCAACGCCTGCAACATAGCATGATTGCGTGCGATTCGTGAATAATAGCGGATTCCACTTAACCCCACACGGTTTATCAATGCCCATTCAGCTGGTGTTACATCTGCTCGGATTCGTGACAACAAAGCTGGCACACTATCATTCATCCTCAACCCTTCCTCTGCCTGCATACATCAAAACGACACACAACCATTCAATAAATCAAATCCCCAAGTGTTTTTTCTCACATTCTGGAAATTCCTACAGTAACCGGTATCGGTTATAGATAACCGATACCGGTTTACTAACCGATACCGGTTATCTCTAAATGATATCGGTCACTGTCAATCCTATACAGCCTGCTTAAAACCACCACCTACGATAATTATTTGCTCGTTTACTCCTCTCTGTACCTACAAACATACGCGAAACCCCTGCTTACCTACCCCATAACACTCACCCCATCCCAAACCCTTGCCTATCACCTTTTCTTTCTCATCTCTATCCACTTACCTTCTCTCATCCTATTCATAAAACATGCAAGAATTAAATTACAACCAAACAGTTTACCTCTTGGGATGCAGCAGCTTGAGGTGGAACCTGTCTTCCCTCTCGTCTCTGCCTGCTGGATGCTTCTCCTCGTTCAGCCATGTTCACCACCCTCTTCAAATATAACTTGCCTTTCTGCCTTCTTAATCTCAGCCCACACTCACTTTACCTGTCTCTTTCCTCCTTATCACTCAATTCTCTCATGCAATTACCTGTATCAGTCGTCAAACAGCGTCGCATTCGCGTATTTAACTTGTTGCATGACTCTAAAAATAAGAACTTAAGTTGCCACCCAAGCTTTTCTATTTTTAGAAAAGCTCGTTTTGGCATAACCGGTATCGGTTACCTAACCGATATCGGTCCTTGATCTACCGACGTCGGTTAGCTAACCGATATCGGTCACATGTCTCCTTTTGCTTAAACCTGGGCCTTTTCTTTATTTTTTGCAAATTTTTGTGGCGCCCGCCTCTTTTTCCTGCATAACGACACCATTATCAATATTTGTCATCAAAATCACATCAATATATCATCACAATTTCATCAACATCATCTATCTACAATAAAACAACCATCAACAAAATACATACGACATTTCAATATCTACATCAAACCCATCAGTATATACACCATGTGGATCAAACTCATCATCTATATACATTAAATTTCAAAAACCATCGACAAAACACATAAAACATTTTATATACACCATGTGGATCAAAATCATCATCTATATATATATATAAAACATTTTGTACACATGTTTAAAATATACAACTTGCCCTGCATGGGGGCCTCTGTGATCTCAAAATAATACAAAGCCGGCACGCAGGCCGCTATCACTGTCAAAATCTCGACTCGGCTCGCAGGCCGGTCTCTCATGTCAAAAATATACTCGGCTCGCAGGCCGGTATCAACTATACAACCTGTACTCGGCTCGCAGGCCGGTATATACAACAAGAATGAATAAATGGGCTCGCAATATACAACAAGAATGAATAAATGAATCATATGTGGGCACGCAGGCCTCTATATACATAACCGGTTCGCAGACCGGTGTCTATATCCAATATCCAAAAACCCATCTCCGCTCCAGGGATGTCTCAGCTCTCCCCACCACCCTCAGCCCCTCTCCCTGCTGGTCCCTGTGCTGGCTCTCGCCTCCTCCCTGTCACCGACCCACCGGCTGTGGCTGCACCCCCCTGGGATCTCTGGCTCCGAGAGGTCTCGGCTCTGTGCGCCGCATATGGCTGATAGTCAGCCCCGGTACCATCAAGGACATCCTGATAATACCGGGCCTCCGCTCTCGCCTCCATATAGCGGGCCCGTGCCACCATGGCTGCTGGGGCTGGTCCCCCGACTCCTAATAGCAGTGGCCCCTGCCCTGCCGGTACACCCTGTGCCTGTACCTACGGCGGTACCTGTACCTGCACCTGGGCCTGTGCCTGTGGTGGTGCCTGCGGCTGGCCGGTGCCTGTGGTGGTGCCTGTGGCTGTGCCGGTGCCTGTGGTGGTGCCTGTGGCTGCACCTGTGCCTGGGCTAACTGCCCCTGTAGTACCCCAATCTGTGCCTGTGCAGCAGCAAGCTGCCCCTGTAACAACTGCACCTGTCCTAAGAGCCGGTCCCTCTCTGCTATAACAGCCGCTAAATCTGGCTGTGCGGGCTGTGCTCTCCTAGCTGCTCTCTCCCCTGCCCACCACACCAAAAATGAACCTGTGCAACCGGCGTCATCCACTGTATCATCCACCGGCCTCTCTGCTACCCAATCTGGGTCAACGGGCTGCGGTGCAGGTAGTGGGGCCTCTACATCATCCCTCCGGTACTGTGGGAAGGGAGGTGGCTCATCCTGTCGCAGCCCCAACTGCCGTCGTACCCTCTCTAGGGGTATCCGCTCATGCTCTCCAGGCCTCCGTCCAGCTATCCAGAACGTATACTGGATCCAGCGCATCTGTGCTCGGGCTCCTCCTCAGGGCTGATGGCCTCTGTAGGGCCTCCATACAATGTCTATTGCGGTCAAGCCCTCTAGCATATGACGGTAGTAGGCCACATCCCGTCCTGCGAGCACCGCTCGTGGCTGGCCCACGACCCCCAACCACCTCTGAAATCCATATCTGTATACAATCTGTGGCCCTGGCTGCTGGGGCAGCCCTACTGGTCGTATACATATGATGTGCTCATATGCCCAGCAGTGTAACAAAAATGTCGAGAAAATCCCAAATCACCTCATCCGGTGATAACCCCACAGCTCTCTGTATAGCTGCACCAGATATACTGGTGCCCAGGCATAGCATGTATGCTCCTCTACCATCTCGTGCAACACCCCCATCAAAGCCCGTGGGAAGCGGCCTCCCTCTGAGTCCGGGAGGGCGAAGCATGTGATGCCTATCATCATCAACACGGCAAGCCGTGTCTCCTGTCGGTGTGCGCGATACATATCGCCATAGGCAATGCTCACGCTGTGATAGGTCAATAATGCGGCTGCATCCCCAAATACATGTAGGATGTTGTCCATAGCCGTCTCCGCATCTACCTGGAATACTGCCTCCCCTACGATCGGCAGTCTCAGGATGCGATACACATCCTCTAGGGTAATAGTCATCTCTCCAGTAGGGAGATGGAAAACATTGGTTGCCGGATCCCATCTCTCAATGAGGGCAACCATAAGGCTGTGGTCCCTATCCACAGCCCTATACCGCTGGACTCCGCCGAGTCCCACCTCTCGCATAATGGCCCAATGCGCTGCGGACACATGTGGCCGCATCCGTCTCAATAGCGGGGGCATCCGATCCCGCATCGTAAGCTGCTGGCGTGCCTGCAAAAACAACCCACTTCATCAGGCCTACCCTTTACAAAAACAACTACCTTAACCCACTTACCCACCCAACCACAACCCGACTCTATAACACACATCTACACTTACCCTACTACATATCCCCTTTACTTACCTCACCAACCAACCAACCACCCCGATCTACTCTAGCCATCTAACTATACCCCCGCCAATTTAACACCTCCTACTTCATACCCAACACCTACTCTATCCTAACCGAACCAACCACACAACCACCCCATTTCCCCCCCCACCCCAATCACCTTTCCCCCTATCAACTCTACCCCCTCCCTCTTCACCCCCAAACACAAAACAAAACAAACAACAACAAAAAAAAAACAAAACAAACAAACAACAAACAAAACAACAAACAAACAACAACAAACAAAAAAAAACAAAAAAAAAACCAAAACCTAACTAATGACCGGTACCGGTCACCCTCGACCGCCACCGGTCCCCTCCCCAGCACATCCTATGCACCGGCGCCGGTCGACATACGACCGACGCCGGTCTACCAAAAATCTAATTTGTACAAACTATTCGGTGACCGATGTCGGTCGCCTAGTGACCGACATCGGTCACTGTCCAGGTCCCGAGCCGAACCCGACGCGGCCCCCAAAACATTTTTTTGCCTATTTCTACCCTTTTACCCACTGGAAAACCCTACAAACCTACCCACCCTACCGTTTTAGCCTAACTAACCTACCTACCCACTCCATTTTACAAATTACTTCAATTTATTCATTATTTTATTAAAATTTTGGATTCCTACCCAAAACCCACATCTAGCTTAAAATCATTAAATTCACATAATTAGAGGTTTAGAGCCTACCGGTACGACTACACGTCGTCGTGGTGGGATAGGTGGCGGTGGTCCAGCTGGTCCAGCACCTCCTGCTCCTCCTGGCTGTGCCATGGCTCCAAATCTCCTCAGCTGGGTCCTCCACCAATCAAATTCTGCCTCCTACTCGCTGGGGTCTACCAATCACTCACTCCTCCACTCAACTACTGCCAACTCAGCGTACAAACTCAACAAAATCAATTTTCAAACCCAGACAAGCCGTATTGGTTATCAAATTGACAATGTGACAATGACAGGCCGTATTTTTCTTTTTATAGGTTTTTACCTATAACCGATATCGGTTATATTGTGCCCTAAAACACCGGTATCGGTCATCTAACCGATACCGGTCATATCTAACCGATATCGGTTTCATACCTATTTCACCACAATTTCTGCCCTTATTCACCAATCTCCCTTTCTCACCACATCGCCTATACCCTCCTTTGCTAAATAGCCTTTTTTGACTTCATTGGCCCAATTCACGGCCGCAACCAACCAATCAGGCCTGACCCAAGGCCGCACCCAACCAATCAGGCCTGACCCAAGGCCCAACCAACAAGGCCGCAACCAACCAATCAGGCCCAACCAACCAAGGCCTGACCCAAGGCCGCAACCAACCAATCAGGCCCGACCCAAGGCCGCAACCAACCATTTGGCCCGACCCAAGGCCGCAACCAACCATTTGGCCCGACCCAAGGCCGCAACCAACCATTTGGCCTGACCCAAGGCCGCAACCAACCAATCAGGCCTGACCCAAGGCCGCAACCAACCAATCAGGCCCGACCCATGGCCCTCACTAATCAATCGGCCCGACCCAAGGCCGCACCAATTAAATACCTCACCCAAAACCCGCAAATTACAATTTTATCCACCCATCATGTAGCTTTTTGTTCAATCGAGCTCACCTGTTCGTGTTTTAGCATGATTAGGGTACTTGACTTGATCAGTCGACCAACTTTGCCTAGACCGAGACCGTGACGTTTATCTCAACCAAACCAACCATTTGGTACTGCCGAACATGCCTAAACGTTCCTGTACCTTACCCGTTATATCCCCTGGAGCTACTTCCTATGCCTTGGATACCAGGATTATATCACCCTTGTTTGGATAAACTATCGACCTTTGCCTATGAATTGCTTGTTTTCTCTTCAAATCATGTACCCTGGTCGCACTACTGCATTTCAACGTGCGTCTGCTTCCTTGAACTTACCCCACCATCTTACCATCATCTCAACACCATTTACCCTTTATCAACCCTATCCCTGATTTCACGTTACCTCAATCTGTGATAGATTTGAGGGGGATTACCTATACCCTTAACAGGAGTAACCACTTCTTATTATTGTCAGTGCAGCTTTACAAGACAAGCTACACGACAACAAGGGGCTAATGTAGACACCAAATTTGTGTCTTACGACACCCTGTGCCCCGCATCTCATTTCACAACCTAGTCTCACCACCTAAACCTTGCACAATTATTTATTAATTACCTTATAATTAATAAATCCACATCTCCAAACCTGCCACCTCATTTCGCCACCTCATCATGACCTAGTCCTAACCCTAAACTAACCTAATTAAGACCTATAACTTGGTCTACATCCACACCCATGACTAATTACTCCTCACCCACACCAAAATCAACCTAATAATGACTTGACCAAGCCCACAACTAATTCCTCGGGAGAAAAGGAGGGAAAGTTGGCTATTTTACTAAAAATAGCCCACTTTGACTTAACCGACATCGGTTCCTACTCGACCGCCGTCGGTTACGTAACCGCCATCGGTTCCCTGTAAATGACCTCCCCCAACCAAAAACAAAGGATCGGGAATTCATTGGAAAGATCAGGAATTCACTTGGCCGAGCAGAGACAAGTGAAGGAAAGAGAAGAGTTTGCAGAGAAGGACATCAAGCCCAAGACTGCAACTGAGTAACCAGAGCCCAGTGACACTCATCCAAGCATTGGGAGAGAAGATAGCTCATCTTTGATTGTCAGATCATCCTACCTGAGCCCTGCCTTCGTCATCACAGTCCTTGGACCTGTATCTTCATCAGGAACTAGTAAGTAGTGTCTTGTACGTTCTTTTAATAACATTTCTTGAACTTCTGAATCACAGTAATTATAATTCTACTCCTAGATCTACTACCCGGTAACACCCTACATCTAACTGTCATTCCTCTACCCGTACATTGCCCCAAGAACAGCCCCCATACTCTCTGAGTCTTCTCCATCACCCCATTACCTATCCCCAATCATTTACCAGCCTTATAAACACCATAGCCACCTTATAGCCAACCTTCACTAAAAGCCCCTAAATCACTGCCCCTACCGATATCGGTTATCAGCAACCGGTACCGGTGACAGTGACCGGCATCGGTCACTGTGACTCAAAACCAAAACCAGCCTTTCCTCTATTGTTTTAACGAGGTAATTAAATTGTAATTTTGCAATAATTTGTGTTAATTCATATTAGCAGGGGAACTGACCACCTTCGAAAGGAAGTTTAATATTTCCTGGGCCCAAGGCAGTTCCCTCATTTATTGTCTAACTATAATCTGGTGGTCTTGCATTCTTATTCACAGGTAGTCCTTCCCAGACAAAAAGGAGTTCTTCGCAATCGATCTGATCTCTCTCTACGGTACGCGCACACCCTCCCAGCATTCAACAGGTATTCCTCCTAGCCCTAACCCTTATCTGTTTCTCAAGAGAATGAAAGGATAGAAGCAACTCTATTCCAAGAACGGAAACATTCTGTGCGAAACGAAATACTTACTACAACACCTATTCTACATTTTCCCTCATGGAACTAACCATTTCATGTACATGTGGATGCTTCTGACATGACCATTAGCATGGTGTTAGCTTAGCCTAGCGAAGGTATTATAGATCATCCTATCTGTTTTGCTAGTAGAAAGTTGACTCCTACAGAACATAATTACACAACTACAGAGCGCAATGCCTTATACATGATCTACGTGTTGTATAAATTTAGACAATATTTGCCACCAACACCATTTATATTTTATATTGATAACATGGCATTAAAATACTTGGTAAATAAGCCTGTTCTATAGGGGTGCATATGTCAGTGGGTGCTCTTATTCTATGAATTTGAATTTACAGTTGTGGTAAAACTAGGTAAACATAATTATGGCCCAGAACACTTATCAAGGATTCAATCAGGGGAGGACGTGAAGACAATTGAAGATACAATGTTGGATGCACAATTGTACAAGTTACATCATGCACCTTTAGAATTGGAGGATATTGCTTTCTTTTTATGCATGGGTATGGCACCAGAAGGAATGAAAGCATTAGAGAAGAAACAACTTGCAATTCACATGGAACCCTTCATGTTGATCAGTGGTGACTTATAAAAACTAGGCCAAGATGAAGTATTGTACCAGTGTGTACTAGAATATGAGTGCACATATATCATGGAAGAGGCTCATGGCGCTATTTTAGGTGGGTACTATGCAGGTGACACCATTGTACTCAAGATTCTACTCACTAGATTATGGTTTGAGACCCTACACAAATATTGTAAAGAGTATTTAAGGTGTGTGATCATTTTCAGCATCTTGGAAAACCTAGGAAGAGAGATGAAATCCCTTTGAGGCATATTTCTAGCTGAGCCATTTGAGAAATGGGTTGTAGACTTTGTGGGTCCTATTTCCCTAGCCACACATAGAACTGGATCGCACTATATCATCACTTACATAGATTATCTTGCTAGGTGGGAAGAGCAGCGCCTGCAAAGTTTTGTTCAATAGCTACAATAACCAAGTTCTTATGGGAAATTATTCTTACTAGGTATGGCCATTGAGCTTGAAAAGAAATAGGGGTATACACTTCTTGAATGAGACAATAAGGCTATTGTTAGATGAATTCATGGTTGTGCACCACAAGACAACACCTTATCATCCTCAGGAAAATTGGATTGCAGAAGCCTTCAACAAGATATCGAGCCACACTTTGACAAAAAAATTTTATGTTGGAAGGAAAGATTGGGATGATAAAGTTTCTGTTGTGATTTGAGCATATATAAAAAACCTACAAGAGGTTGAATAAGGCCACACCCTTTTAGTTGTTGTTTAGCACATAAGAAGTTATTCTAGTGGAATTCATGTTACCATCATTGCGTATTGTGCGCAATGGAGGTCTAGTTGATGAGAAATAATTAGAAGAAAGAATTGACAAGTTAATATAGTTGGATGAGAGGTGCACCATAGCATGTTGGAGTCAGAAGCATGAAAACGCCATGCATAAGGCATGGCATGACTAAAACATAAGGGACAAGAAGCTTGAGGTTTGATAGTTGGTACTACTTTATGATTCTAAGTTTCTACACCATCTAGGCAAGCTTAAGGTGCATTGGTTGTGACCGTATGTTATCACTCATATACTTGAACCTGGAACTTGTCAGTTAAAGGTGCTTGATGGAATACGCTTACCCAGTTACTTCAATGGGAGTAGGCTGAAGCCCTACTATAAATAAGTCCTCTTGGTGCTTTTAATAAAGCAATATTTCCATTTAGTATAGGTTTACCTTTTTGTATTTCCTTTAGTGTATTTCCTTCTTTTTCGCTATGATTTGTCAATTTAGTTTGGTGTTTTGTGTAATAAGCGCGTTTGCGCGCTAGAAGCTAATTAAAATTTGAAGTATTTTTATGCGTAGAGGAATGCACATAAAATTGGTGTGGTGTGGTTGTTATTTGTTATTCAAAACTGGGTACACATGAGAACAAATTGTTACAGGTGTTATTCAAGTATGGAAAAGAGTTGTTTGAAAGGTGATTACTTCTAAAGAAGACCATACAATGAAATGAATGAATGAATAGTATAGCGCGAGGTAAGAAATGACCATGGAAACTATTAGAAGAGGGGTAGCAAAGCACTTCATGCATGGAAGCGTGTTGAAGAGAATTCTGTAGCCAGAAGGTAGGAAGACGCACTAGAAGGTTATAGCTAGGGAAAAAGGTGTACCACACAGAAATTGGTAAAATGGTCAATTAATGAGAGGATTGTTGGTAGGTGAAGGAGTAATAAATGCACTAAATATTTAAAAATATATATAAGGACGTGATGCAGGTTCATTTTTACCTTTGCAATCACCAGTATTTGAGTGAGCTAAGTGTGATTTAGCCAAGCGAATTGTATTAAGGTGTGGAGATTTGTGAAACTAGATGTTGAGAGAAGATTTGTGTGTGGATGTGGCTTACGTACCCATTGGTGAAGGGTTTGAGTGTTGCAAAATCATTGAGAAGGAGCTAGGGCACATGATTTCAAGCTAGGGTTTGAGCTTACTTAAAACAGAAGACAAAAGGCATGATTTTTACGATGGCACTAAAGAAAGCACCTGCAGCAGGAATGGAGGGAAAGAAAAAGGTGGAGGTTAAGGTTGAAGTTGCACCTGAGAACAATTTTTTTAGAAATACAGTACCTAGGAGTGATAATTGGATGAGATTGGGATTCCCATGTTCACTGATGCAAGATAAGTGATTACAATCATCAAACCACTGACAACAGGGGAGAATTGGATGTGTTGTTGAACAAGAAGACCAATAAGTGCACGGTGGACGATATACCAGTATATGATGATGCTGAAGAAGGTAGGGGTTTATTAGTTCTATGAAATCCCATACTTTGGAAAACTAAAGGCTTTATACCGATGGCTTATGAGAAGAGTCCATGAGGACTTTTTATATTTTGTTGGATGAAGGGTAAGGCTCACAACAGCCTCGATTGCCACATTGACAGGACATAAGAGCACAAGGAAATATATTATGAGTGATATGACTCATAAGGAAAGTATTATAGCCACCAACAAGGAGTTAGGATACTCCAAAGGTCTATGCCGAATGGACATAAAAAAATTGAAGAAGTTTCCTGTAGTACAGGTAGCCGTGCATCTGCTCACCAAGTTAAATGATCAAGAGAGATGGTCATAGGTAAATACCATGTGGCTACACATTACAAAGAAAATGACAGAGTTATAAATCTACAAATTGGTTGGCTATATTATAGAGACTATTATTGAGGAAGCACGCGTAGGTGAAAAGATAAGTTTTGGTGTTATCCTACCATGCCTTGTTTTTGTAGAAACTGGAGTTCCCGATGGGCCAAAGAACAAAAATTAGGAATGCCCCACTAATAAAGTTTCGAGAAATATTTATGTGAAGGATCAATGAGAATCCCATTCATTAAAAGGGAAGAACTCTAGTATGAATGAATTCGTGCAGCTTTTGAGGGGTGGCGCATTCCAAAGGAGCTACCTGCAGTAGTAGAAAAGACATTACAACTCGCGGTCTATCAACATTTTTGTATCATGCGGTTTTCCATGAAGGATGGGACATGGAGTCCATGGTAAAAATTTACCTATGCCTTCACAACACACCATTTCCAAGCTTCAGCTCACATATTTACTGATGCATGCCGATGAAATTCAACGCAGACAAGGTAGATTGTGAATACCATACCCTCAGGAAAAATATATGTATATCTAGGCTGGTCTTCCTACATTGAGAGGCTCATTTCAGATGTCATAAACATAAAGCCAGTAAGCTTGGCTATTGGGGATAGTGGAGCTATGCTCATATATCTTAAGCTTAAGCCTACGCTAGAGAATAATAAGTATGTGGAGAATGAGTTCATGCTCCTAGGGCCACCTAAGGGAAAACATACAACGGAGAATGTGCCAGCTCCAAAGCCTACTGTGACCATATAGATAGATGAGGAAGAAGAAGAAGAACATGAAGATAGTGGAGGCTTAGATCATAGGGGCCGGAGGTAGACCACTGACAGAGTGGAGGGTAAGTGCGTAGATACTTCACCACAGGTGCAAGAAGTGGAAGAGGACTTGAACATAGATGAAATCCCTGAAGAGAGCTAGTTCTAGAAGGTATTCAGGAGAATAAGGACCCAAGGTGCAGGAACACCATAGCCTATAAGGATATCATCTTGACTCTCCCCTAAAAAATAATCACATGAGAAGAAGACAAGAAGAAAGCTAATGCTTAATAAGGAGGTGGAGTCTGAAGAGAGCATGCTTGGAACCCCAATGCAACTAGAAGATGTGGAGGAACTTAGGGATGAAGAAATGAAAGATGAAGAAGAAGGGGTGAAGGAAGTAAAAGAAATTGAGCATGAGAAAACCAGTGTGTCAGTTACAACTTAGATAGGAGAAGGGCCAACTTAAAACCTTGGTGCTCAGGTTCTTAAGGGGCCAAGAATGAAGAGAAGTGAAGAATATGTTGTGCCAAATATGGAATACACTAAGGACATAAGAAAAATTGTCTGCTCCTGATTTCAGAGCATAGTGGAACTGAAGGAGTTATATGGGTGGGAGATGATGGACCCAAATATGGCTACTATGTGCATAAGAAACAACTATCCTGGTCCATGCAAACTCACATGGATGAACTATATTTTGATGTGTGTGAGGAGTATTGTGTTTTAAGGAGAGTAAAAAAGCACCTCAGAGTAGGCACATGACCATAAAGTCCACACTTATGTCAAATGAGCAGGTCAACAATGCCTTAGTCAAGGTATCTGCTGAGGTGGCACAAAGAAATATTGAAAAGGTCATCACCATTAGAGTGTTGATGGAAGATAAAAAAGATAAAATTGTGGAGATAGAGCACTTAAAGGGAGAGAAGGAGTGAGAACACACAAAGAAAAATTCCTTCATTAGCATGGTGGAGGAGATTGGTGATTACATTGTAAAAGCAAGGCCTCATCCCAAACCAAAGGTACCTGAAAAGTTTCCTTCTACAATGCATTATGTGCGCACTTTGGTTGATTTGGTGCTAGAGGATGGACCACTTAGAATTCCTACACCAAAAGATGTTGAACAAGAAGCAGAGAGAGCACGAGTCTCTTTGATCAAAAAATTTCAACGTATGAGGCACTGCTCCAAAATTTGAAGGATGATCTAAAGAAAGCATACCAAGCTTTGAATTTGTGTGCAGCTCCAGAGGCAGTAATAAGAACTAGAACTCTGGTTGAGGATAATGATGTTCTGGCAGCAATAAAGGATGAGGCTTTAGGGTGCAAAAAAATATTGGCACTAGTGAAGCAGAAGCGTGAAGCCCTTGCAACAGCCCAAGATCCACATAATGAGAGGATAGATGAGATTGGGAAGCTCATAGCACAAAAGATGGATCTTCTAGAAGGAATGATGAATGCTATGGCTAATGTTGTCTGCGTTTTATAGAATGAGAAGGAAAATATTACTCAGGATGAGTTGGATGCCATTGCTACAAACATTCAAGAGAAGACAAGGACTATGCTAGACGATTGACATAGATTAGAGGATGAGATTAAAAGTGAATATCCATAGTTGATCCTTTCAGTTGAAGAAGAGGAAGTTGCAGAGTAAAGACCCATTCTTTTGTATAGTGATTCTTTACCTTCATTCAATTCTTGTTCTTTATTATTTGGGAACATCAGAAAGAATCCCCATTGCTGGGATGGAAATATACTTTAGTGTGCGGTAATGTTGAGCAGACAATATTGTTCTAAGGAGAAGACAAACATATGATTCATGCACGGGAACAAAAAACATTTGAAGGTGTGGAAATATAGGGAAGGAAACGCACACCAAGACAGTTTGATTCAGGACTTAGTTGTTTTCATGGATATAAGCTCTTTTGGAGATAGCGTATGGAGCACACATCGGGATGGAGACTTGCATGACAGAAAAATGATATTTTGGGAATGAGCGAATGATAAGTGCCATGCATGAGCTTGAGTTAATAATAGGATTACTTCTTATAGTTAACTATAAGATGTCTATTATTAGCACATTTTCATGTATGCATGTTATTCTAAAGGCACATGGCTATTATCAACATGTGACCTATTTTGGGAAGTGTGTAGGCAGTAAAGGGAAATTCCCCACCCATATAAGTATGTATTGAACTATGTAGTTTAACAATAGTGAATTATTGTAGAGTTATGCTGCTGGATCTGATGCACACATTACTTATGATGATACTTTATAATGTAAGAAGCTTCTATGTTTTACAATGTTTAATGTAATAGAGTATGTTGGCTGGATAATGGTGTTAAACATGACAATAAATGGTTCTTGTGTGGTTGATCTTATTATAGTTATTGTTTAATTAATGGTTCTCTAAGATCTAGATCTAGAATATGCTATATGGAATGTTTATGGTTCTTAATATGCTTTATCTTCATCACACTAACATCCTGGACAAGCAAATATAAAGAGGGGCCTGATACCTTTATTCTCTTCAGGTGAGCGCTCAACTTAGACTAGGTGATGTGCCAGTGCGCCTGGGTTTTATACAGTTAATTCTAGGCTACATCACTATTTTTTTGGGTTATTACACCAAAATTATGCTCATTAATTTTCTGTTCTTTCTGGGACTTCTCAGATACATCATCATACCTCTGGATCTTTTAAAATGACTGTAAAATGCAGGTTTTACTTCATTTTTCATCAGTTATTGCCTCATTTACAAAGCTTTTTATTTTCCATAGTAACTGGTATTTGTCACCTTAACCATCATCAGTCACCCTCTCATCATCATCAGTTAACCCAACCACCATTGGTTCCTATGTTTTAGATTTTTTAATTAAAACAACATCAATTTTCACCTTCCAAGACTATTTTTTCTCCATTTCTTCTATTTTTCTATGTCACTTGCATATTTTATATTGCCAAACCTGCACCAACTCACATGGTTTTGACTCGTAGTCAAGCCAGTGCCCTTGTATTCCACACAAGCCTTCAGCTTCTCCCACCTAGCCCATTGCCACATTCCATCCTATCACCTATGGATCCTACTCAGTCCATTATCATTAGTATTGATGATGAGGATTTCAAAAAACTCCTTGACCACAACCCCGTTGCCTTACAACATTATCTCGCTCATTCATCTACTCAGGATTCATTAGGACAATGGGTATACGACATGCATGTATCCATTCCTCCTTCCCTCGCGCTCAATTCTACATTAGCTAGTACTAGCTCGGCCTTACCTTCTTCGAATTTGCCACCCATAGTATCCCAAATTGAATCCACATCATCAATATCTATGAAACCTATGGCATCTGTCACACTTTTGACATCAGTTGCTCCCACGGTGTCAACCATTCCTTAATCAACTACCTTGAACATAGCCCCATCTACACCCGCCACCTTGTATATACCTATTACATCGCAACCACCCATGGTGTTGGAAACCCACACTCCATGCCAAAACATAATCCTCTCCATCCCATAGTATTTACCTCTAATCACTACAAGAATCACTACATCCACCCTACCTAATTACACATATCACCAAAAACCACCTATCTTGTCTATAGGCTATTCGGGATATTTTCCGCCTGCATCTTTTCCCCCCTCACAGTTCTTGTAGTCAACACTACTATATACTGGGATGTCATCCTCGTCATAGGTTCACCATCTAACCCCTTATACTATAGGGGGTTCCCAGTCATCATAACCTACCAATGACCTTATTAAAATTATGATGGAGAAGATGTAAACATTGGAAGCATTGGTTTCTAGCTCTCTTAACTCGTTGACATACGAAAAAATATACAATGATCCCATTCATCCATCTATTCCCATTCATCCATACCCTAAACATTGAGAAATGACCAAATTCAACCGATATTACAATAGGTATTACTCCTTGGCCTTCTACCCTAATCTATTTCATTAATCTGCCAACGTTGCTGCTACCTTTCCCACACCTAACTCCTTTATTCCCATTGCCACTGTAGCCTCTGCAGATAGCCCATCTACTTCTCAACCAACCAATGCTTCTTCTTCCAGTGATTCATCCATTCCCGCTACCCACATACCAACTACCGATCCCTTAGAAGGTGGTTTTCAACGTCTCTCTCTGGGGGAGTACCACTTGTACAACATCGACACATTCCTTACTCCTCAAGAGTATAATAACCTCCATGCCAATATCCCTCGCTATCATCACCTGCATAAGCGAGATGTTTTCCTTATTGTCCTTCCTCACCTATCGTACTAACTTAAAATATGGGGGACTTGATACTTATACCTACTAGCCTGAGCCACCTTCCCAAACACAACCATTTTCATTTGACCCTTGAATTTCTCACCAACCACTACTTCATCCCACACCTTCCTCCATCGTTGTGCATGGAATGGATTGTGGATTTGGTTTCTCTGAGCAAAGCTGTCAACATAATATCATCCTATGCACCACATGTAAACATAACGACCATGAAGTGGTATTGGATTTTCCAAACCATCTTCCTAGAAATTACCTACCTCAAAATCATTGAGGATGACAACCTTCCTTCACCCCATCTACCAACTTTACCACCTTCACCTATAGAGTCTATGGATCCAGAATCCATTCCTCCTAACTTTTTTTTCATGAACACCATTTCCTCTAGGACCCTCTAAATTATCAACAGAGATTGCGAGGCTTCCTCTTCTCTTCCCTTCCTGTATCCTGACATGATTGATGACGATATACCTTCTATTAACGTCATTCAATGTCAAGAATAATGAGTCTATTCTCACCCTACATTGGTGATGGAAGAATCTTATATTCACTGGATTGTTACCTTCTGAGACATAAACAATGTTAAATGAATCAACCATCTAAATCAATATCCACACTCAGGACGACCCACACATTTTAAAGATAAGCCAATATTTAAATGTTGCTGAATGCATGAAAGCTTTGACTTCATTCCTCCAAGATCATAGAAATGCTTTTTCTTTTTCCTACATGCTGATATTCCCGGTATTAACCCAAAAATTGTGGTACTATAATATCATAACTATTCCTAAAGCCAAACCCATAAAACATAAACTTGTGAAAAATGCATCCTCGCATTTCCCTTCTTTACAAGGAAGATATCCAACGTATCCATTCAGTTTCCTTCATCCTACCCATTAATAATCCCCAATGGATCTCTAACATCATTCCTATCACAAAAATGATAGGATGAATATTTATTTGAATGGATTTTCATAACCTTAATTTAGCTTTCCCTAAAGATGATTTTCCACTACCTAGTATTGACCAACTCATTGATCATACCGTTGGCCATGAGATGTTATCCCTCATGGATGGATTCTCAAGTTATAACCAAATATTAATTTACCTAGAGGATCAACACAAAACTTCCTTCATCACTCATTGGGGAACCTTCTGTTATCATGTCATTCCTTTAAGCCTTAAAAACGCTAGTGCAACATATCAGTGGGGCTATGACTTATATCTTTCATGCCATCATGCATCACATATTGGAAGATTACGTTGATGATATCCTTTCTAAATCTAAACATCTTCGACCATCTCATCAACTACTATGTTCACCTTCAACCTATGAAGTGTGTCTTTGTTGTTGTCTCTGGAAAGCTTCTAGGTTTTATTGTTTCTTTGCATGGCATAGAAGTTGACCTCACTAAAATCAAGGCTATTCTCAAAATGCCTCCACCTACTAACATTTTTCAACTTTCTAGTTTGCAAGGAAAGTTGTAATCTATTCATCACTTTATTTCTCAATTTGTCGACCGCTGCCATCCATTTTATCATCTCCTAAAAAATGATGTCTCCTTCAAATGGGAAGATGAATGTCAAAAAGCCTTTGACGCCTTAAGACAATACCTCTTTCAACCACATGTGCTCATTACCCTTAAGGATGACCAACCATTTTACCTTTACATTTCTACTACTAATCATTCGTTGGGTTCCATGATCGCTCATCGTGAGGAGCAACACAGGGAGAAAATGGTTTATTATATAAGTCATACGCTTTTGGAGTACAAAACTATATATACTAATGCTAAAAAACATTGCTTAGCCTTAGTGTGCATCGCCACTAAACTATGCCATTACCTACTTAACCACAAAACCTTTGTTGTCACCAATACTAACCCCCTACATTAGTTATACACTAAGCCCTTTCAAAATCAACATGTTGCACATCGGCTCATGCTTCTTGAAGACCTAGACGTTGAATTCACTCATCAAAAAAATTTCAAAGGAAAAACAATTGCGTACCAATTCGCAGATGCACATCTCTCCAGAAATCAATCCTCTAAGATTGATTTCCATGATGAATCCATTGCTACCCTCTCTTTAGACCATACTATTTACAAAATGACCTTAATCTTTGATGGTTCCAAATGTCAGCATGGGGGTGGTGTCATATTTATCCTCATTCCTCTTGATAGTGAGCCTATGCCATCATCTTTCAAAATAAATTTTTATTGTACTAACAATATCGTCGAATATGAAGCACTCATATTAGGCCTTCAAACTACCATTGCCTTAGACGTAAAGTGAAATAATATAATTGGTGATTCTCAACTAGTTGTAAACCAAGTTAATGGTATATACCAGTGTCGTAATGAGATACTTCAAAAGTATAAACATCATGTTGACACAATTTTGACTAAATTTGACCATTATTAACTTCAACCCACCTCGAATTCTACTAATAAATTTTTGGATACCATGGCATGTCTTGCTTCTCAGATACTCGCTTTGTTGTTTGACTCAAAAATATTTTTCACATTACAAAGGCTGGAATCACCTTCCTATCTATTCAAGAGACATCAACCTCAGTCGGAACAATTAAAACTGAGCCACGATGACATTTGGTATAAGTAGTTTGTTGATTACCTTTCCCTTACCATTCTTGCATATAGATCTTACTCGCAATGGACAACAAGCCTTTCTAAAAAGTGTCTCTCACTATGTCATCATGGGTGGTCTTCTTTATAATCATGGATTTGACGATATCCTCCTACCATGCCTTGCAAGTTCTGAAATTCCCTATACCATAAAGGAAGTTCACGATGGAATTTGTGGAGGTCACTTCAGTGGTTTAGCTTTCACTAAACACAATCTTTGATTTGGGCTTTTACCATGGCCAACATTAAACTATAATTTTTGTGATTATGTCAAATGTTTTGTGAAGTGCCAACAAAACATGCTAATCTTCATCACACACCTAGTCACGCCTTACAGGTTGCACAAGACTTTTTTCATTTCTCTCAATGGGGTTTGGATCTTCTCAGAGAGATCAATCCTCATTCTTCACAACGTCATCAATGGATTATTACCACTACCAAATACTACACTAAATGGGTTGAATCCATACCTCTTATTTATACCAAAGATGAGAAATTATGTGAATTCATCAATCATCACATCATTTTTCGCTTTGGTGTTCCTCACCACCTCATCATTGATAATGGAAAACAGTTAAAAAAAAAACCCTACGGAAACTCTATGACACCTTCGACATTCAACTCATTTTTTCTTCACCTTATTACCCTCAAACAAATGGCCAATCAAAATCAACCACCAAAACCTTAAACAAAATTCTTATGAAAGTAGTTGACGATACTAGAAAGGACTGACATACACACATTCCTTTTTCCTTATGGGCTTATCACACTAGTATGTGTACCTTAACTACTACCACACCTTTCTCTTTTGTCTACGGTACAAAGGTTGTTTTTCCTCTTGAATTCCATATTCCATCTCTTTGTATCTCACTTAAAGATATGCTCAACAATGATGAATTTCACCAAGACCGTTTAGCACAACTCGAGTTATTAGACGAACATCATCTTTATGCTCTTGATCACCTCCAAATCTACCAAAAACGTATCAAACGTGCCTATGAAAAAAATGTCAATGAAAGAACCTTCCAGGTCAGCGATCTCATCCTGAAGGAAAATCAACATGTAACAAAAGAAGAGAAAAGTAAACAGGGAAATTTTTCTCTTAATTGGCTTGGACCCTTTATCGTTACTCATGCCTATGGATCAGGTGCTTATCGTTTTTCTTTATTTGAAGGTAAACCTAAACCTAAGCCTCTCAATTCCTTACATCTTCAACCCTTATATTTTTGAATCAAGTCCTATATCACAATCTATCTAGTTAAAACACTCATCCCTTGAGCACAATTTACCTTCCATTTTACCTATTTTAAGGATCAACAACTAAACAAGAATTGTGTGATTATCTGTCGCCTTTCAGCCTTATCTTCAATATGAGTACCATGGCTCTACTCATGGCATGATCCTCATGGATAATTTTCATCTTTTTTCCAAGATGGAATCATATGGTCATTCATTCCTTAAACCCTCTCTATCATAGTTAACCTTTGTGTGTTATGGTTTTGTCTTCAACACAAGAGCCTATCTTTCTCTATAGTCTTGTCCATGACCTAAAAGTCTAAAGCAAAACAATTTCAAAAGTAAAATGGGATTCAACTCCTTGAGTCAAACTTCCATCAAAATATGACTCCCTCAAAAAGGAAATCTACACTTTTTATCTCACTGTTATAAATAGACTACTCCCTCAAAGGACAGCTATACAAAGTTAGCCATATTGTATATAGTCTATCATCAAAATAAGACTATTCTTTCAATAAAATAAAATAAAATATTTAGAAACTTCCCGCATCGATCAACTTCACGAAGACCTCAAGGATATAATCTACCCATCCCACATAGACTTCCCACATCGATCAATCTATAAAAACAAAAGCAAAAAGATAAAGATAAATTTTTCTCATGAACTTGCTAATTATGATCTTGGGTCTCTTGTCAAAAGGGCATGCCATCTCACCCCAGGTTACACTAAACCAACCTCTTTCACCTCATTTCCTTTTTCACCCTAATCTTATACATTCTTAAGGTACTTTCCGCAAACATGAAATTTTGCGATCATGTGACTTTCTTCACCCTTAGAATAGTCAATTATGCAACGCCTTCAGGGTCTTATGTTCATAAGCCAATCTTTGGTATGATAGACTTGTTATGGTTCTTATCAATTAGGCGGATCTTACTATCTCCTTTACCATTCACCTCTTTTCTTCCTTATTGATTTTCCTATACATGACTACACCATCAACACCTACACTTTAAGGATTCCCCTTTCAAGCATGCCTAAAATCACCTAAACGCAACCATGCCTAAAATCACCTAAATTCAACCATGCCTAGATGACCTAGACTCAAACATGCCTAAAACCTACCGACCCATTCACCTATCATCATTCTATTCTTCCCTAGCTTAGGGGAGAACTACATCGATCTAAGGCCCCTTTTCATCAAGGCTACGTAGGCAGCACTCCGAGGGCATGGGGCCCTTGGAGGTTAGCTCAGACACTCTTTACCCTAACCCATCTTGCCCCTTTTTCTATTCACATTATACCTTAGTTAGTTTCCATTTTACACAACACTTGGAAATTAAACAAACATATAAACATACATACCTACCATTTGGTTACATCATCATATCATACATTTCACATTTCCATTATATCAAACAATTGGAAATTGACACCACAACATACATATACATCATCATTTATTTTCCATATTACTTATCACTTGGAAATTAAATCAAACCCACAAATATAACCAAACCATGCCTACATGACCGAGACTCCACCATGCCTAACTCACCTAGACTCCGCCATGCTAACTCACCTTAACTCCATCATGCCTACATGACCTTCACTCAATCATGCCTAATTCACCTATTTTCCATCAATATACAAATAAAAAATGGAAATTAAAAACAAGTACATCATCCATACAATAAATATCATCATCTATATAACTAGGGAAAATTTGTGTATCAATACACATATACACAGATACAAATACATAAATGTATCTCCAAAATCTCATATACAACCTCACTATCTTCAGTACATAGGCATGTATATATATCAAAACCTCAAAAACAATAATCACACCAAGTGACTAATTGTCACCCCACATGATATCCTCATGTCTTGTCTCCATTGTCTCCTCATCCCTCCTAATCTGCCACCCTGTCAGCATCTCTCCACCCTCCATGGGTTTCGATATAATCTCCCTTTGGCCCTCACTTAATCCTGGCCTCCATGAACTAGTATCCTCACCCTAACCCTATCTCTTGGCTCACCGGCCCCTGTGCTCTTTGAAATATGAGTGTGGGATCTCGTCCTCTCACTCGCTACCTGTTATGCTCTGTACTCAGCATAAGAAAGGAAATCTATCCTGGTAGTCAATAGGTGATCCTGATAGTAACACGCCACATTCAGGGCATCCTTGAACCTTTCCATAGTCACCGTCTGAGGTGGTACCATAGGTCTCAATGTAACTTGTGTGCCATGTCTTGCTAATACTATCCTCAGTCCCTATACCTGTGATACATGTCCTCCTCCCTATACAGTGGGACCCTATCTCGCCATTACTACTTGTAGTATGGGACCCTATCCTTGGGCCTGTGTAGGTACCTGTGCTACAAGATGGGCATGTAACGCTACTACCTGTGCCTGTGCAATAGCCTGTTGGCCCTGTAAACTTGTCACATGTGCCTGTAAAGTGGCCACCTGTACTCCATCACCATCACCGCACTATGCGGATTCCTGTCCCTGTGCCAACCGGGCCTGTAAAGTCATCTAGCCTACATGGTGGCCACTTATGCATGAGCTCCTCTCAATTGACCCTGTAAACCTATGATTTGTGTCTATAGGGTACCCACCTACCCCTATAATACATCTCTCTGAACCATGACCGTAGCAAGATCTGGCTTCCCTGGCCTTGGTGGTGTTTCCCGTCGTTATGCCACCCACCAATGCCTATATCCATTAGTGACTCTGACAACATCTATCCACCTATCCACCTCCTTCTCCTCCTACCATGTCAGTACACTTGGACATGGTGGAGACATAGGTCTCTCCACGACATCATGACAGTACTATGGAAAAGGTGGGGGTACATCCTAGGGAAACCCAAACTTTCATCTAACCCTGTCCATGGGTATCATCTCGTGCTCACTAGCACGTTGCCCTTGTATCCACCTCAGAAACTATAGCTCCTCTAGCTTCTTTTCCATGCCTCTATAAGATGGAAAGTCAACATAAGGCCTACAAACAATATCAACTCCTAAAATCCCCTCCAGCAATATCTTGTAGTATATAACATCATATGTGGCTACCCACCATCTGGTACCCAACATGTATATCCAACTTGGAGCAAGTCACCTCCCAACCAATCATGTCAAGGCAAACCAAATAGGTGCACACATACGATATGCTCATATGCCCAATAGTGTAGTAAAAAGGTACAAAACATCCCAAACCTCCTCAATCTCACATAAGCCCATAGTTCCCTATATAGTTGAATTAGGAATGTTGGTGCCCAAGCAAAGCAGACCTGCTCCTCCATCATATCCTGGGTCACTCCCATCAGTGCTCATGGGAATCTCTCACCCTCATAATATGGTAGTACAAAAAAACCTACTACCTCCATCATCAATACAACCAGCCTCATCTCTTGTGCGTAGGTTGCATACATGTCTCCATAAGTGAGAATCGCACTATGATACCTCAACTCACCCATCACCTCACCAAAAACAACCACTATTGGCTCCATTGATGCCTCTAAAGTAATAGAATAAAATGTCTCCCCAACAATAGGAACCCACAGGATCCGGTACATGTCCTCTAAGGTGACAGTCATCTTTCCCGTCGGTAAGAGAAAGGTATTGGTCATATAATCCCATCTATCGATGAGATCAACCATCATACTATGATCTCAAACAATGCACCTATAGTGTCAGACCCTGATAATTCTGACCTCAGTCATATGCTCCCACTCCTCTGCGGTCACACTAGACTACATCCGTACCAAAAGAGGTGGTACTTTGTCCCGTATCCTAGGCTGATATCTCACCTACATCATAAAACACAACATTGCGAAGACTTAACTACCCAAAATTCACTTATTAACCACTAAGCCATACCTAACCACATCAATCATGCCTAACCCCTTTACTCACTTCTCCTGCAAGCCTACTTCCCTTTACCATCATTACCCACTATCACATATTGCCAAAATCACATTTTATCCTCTTCCCCCTACTATTCATCCTCACCTAGCCTTTCTTCACCTATTTTACTTTCATACCTAGCCCTTCTTACCACTCTTTTCTCATAACCTTAACTGGCACCAGTTTCCTTGACCATCACCCAGTGTTTCTTGATTGTCATCGGTTCCATTTAACTAGTGACGGTCACCCAAGACCTGACTGATGTCAGCCAAACCTTGACTGACGTCGGTCTCTGTCACGACATCAAAAACCAAAAACCTATTCCCCCATTCTCAAAAATTGACCAAAGCTTACCTGAAACCCTCATTTACCCATACCACCTTATCCTATCTTAGTTCCCACACCTATTTAACCTATGTGTGACCTCCCCACCCTTCATTTCCTTCAATTTAACCCACGATTTCAAATTACAAAATCTCACCCACAATTTTTAACCAAATATGGTTTTAACAATATGATTTTTCAATCAAAAGAGGGATTTGTATCACCTCCTACCTCATCTTGATGACATCTACGTGGTGACACCTATGGTCTCTGTGCCAGTGGACCTCCCACACCTTCTCCCACCTCTTCCATGACCAAATCTACAGCTCACCTCTGAACCAATGAAAACACTCAAATCGATCTCTGGGACCTATCGATCAAATTCCAATCACCCACTGCGTGGCTTGTCAACTCATCTCAATGCCTTGTACTATCGTTTTCCAAGCCTCACTTTCTCCTCTATCATTATCTACAAATGGAAAAAGTCAACATGAATCCCTAAAACATGGATTTTTCTTTTTTAGACCCAAATCGACATGACCGACGTCGATCATGTCATACCCTAGCTATTGGATGTCGGTTATTCCCTAACTGGCATTAGTCACTTGTAATTACCATCTCACCCACATTCAGACCATTTTTCCCTAAAAACATTATTGATTGCATACCTACTGACCCTCCCAACCCCTATTACACCCTACCCACAAGCCTAAATTACCTGTACATGTCCTTACCTACGTTTAGGGACATGTTATTTACCTATACCTAGGCCTTACTTGTGCCACAACCTATATACCCTGACTTGAACCACCTTTTGTGACATTGGAATTTGTGTACTTGCAATATACCTTGTGATGTTGTTACCTGTGTTGTTTAGCCTTGATGACCTTACCTTGCCTATTGTTGTGTTGTTTATCCCGACCAAACCTTTGGTGTATCGGATCATACCTAAATGTTCTTGCACCTAACCTAAGTTATGTCTTCGGGCCATATCATGTACCCTAGATACCTTAAACAGTTCTACCTCATTTGGATAAACCTAATGACCTTAGACGATGTAGAGTTTGCAAGCTTTTCCATCTGGTACCATGTCGGAGTCTATATGTGTGCGTGCATTCGATTACCATTACCCTTACTTAATATGACCCTTAAACCATTACCCAAAGTTCTCATACCCTCCCCTACAACCCACCTACCCTCACTTTCATCACTTACCCATTTATCAAACCACTCACCAACTCCATCTAACACCTCATCGGCTCTCGGTTTGAGGGGGATCACCTCCACCCAAACTTGGGGCAGCCTCACCTTTAGCCCTTTTTTGGGAAAACCCACTCTCACTTATATTTGGGGCAACAACTTCATGTTTTTATCAATGTCACTTATCAATACAAGTTACGCAACAAAAAGGGGAAAATGTAAACACCAAATTTGGGTCACACATCCCTTGGCCCCCTTTTGAGCAGTTAAAATAACGTGTTCACCTAACCATGACCCCTTTACCTCACATTCATATTCATTTAATTACTTACAATTGAATTAATACCCATCATAACATTATTTATTAATTTAATTAATTTAATTAAATTAATTTACACCTCACCTAGCCACATCACCCAACCACATCACCTAGACACCTCACCATGGACTTATTCTTAGCCTATTAATTAACTAAGACTTAGTCTCTACTTATCTTAACTAATTAAGACTTAGTCTAACCCTAACATTAAATTCCTATTCCTCTAACAATATTCCCGCTTATCTAAGTGTTAACCATCACTTGAGACCCGAACTAATAAGCAGAGCATGCCAAACATAGCCAAGATCTGAAATTTTGGGTAAACCTAGGATTTCCCGCCCTAACTGACGAATGTCACCTTGACCATCATTAGTTACCATATATACAGTTCTACAACCTTTTTCCCAGGTTGGTCATTTTCATTCAAGATCTCATTCTTCCAGAGACTTGGAGCACTTGAATTTCTTTAGCACATAGGCAAAAGAAGACACACAGGAGCACTACCAACATTGGTCACCATTCATCATCTTGTCAAGATCACAGATTCACAATAGAGAGGCACAAAGGTCTGAACTGCCACGACATGAATACAATGACTCTTCTCTCTAGATCTCTACTGTCACCATCTTCATCACCTATGTCCTCCAATATATTTTCCAGTAAGTATTTAACATCTCTACACTGAATCTCTAGTTTCCTTGTGTAGATTTATTTATTCATCTCTATAGTCTATTTCTCCCCACACCCGTATACTTCTTTCCTTCCATCAACCCATCAACTGATCATACCCAAAATTTTCACCCATTTTCACCCTCTCCGAATCATCTCTAAGTTTTTAGAACCATTTTACAACCCCACCCTCACCATTTCCAACCTCTGTGTAATCATAAGGAGTCTAGAAAACTAATTCTAAAATATTTTGCTAATTACCTCTATCGACGCTGGTTAGCCAACCGATGTCGGTCACTCTTCATAACTGACATCGGTTAGTCAATTGACAGTGGTTATTGTGTTTGGAAATTTAGCTCATACCAGTGAACTAATACCCACTTCCCAACAGCCCAAAACCATTTCTAATCCTTACCAAACCTTACCCAGAGCCTGTATCAGACCTGCAAGTAAACACTAGCCAATCAACCTTCCTGTTTTGACCTTAAAAAACCTTTTGCATGACCTTTCTTATTGTTTTGTATGAGATACCTAAATCATTTCAATTCCAATAGGATCTTTACTTCATGTAAGATTTAACTAGCATTAATATTGTTATATACAAGTGGATTGAAATTCTTTTCAAGAAGTATCACGCTTCCTAGATCTAGCTTCCACTAGGCAGTCCACTCATTGTTTTGTTTAACTCTATTTGGTGGTAATGTTTTGTATCTATAGGTAGTTCATCCTAGCCAATAGGGAGCTCTCACATACGTTTTAATCCGAAATTCATCTACACGTGCATTCGACCTTTAGCCGATATTACAACAGGTATTCCTCCTTGGCCTTCTACCTTTATCTGTTTCATTAATCTACTAAGAATCCGGTGAAACAAGAGGGTCCATAGATTTTTCTTTGAACCGTAGTCCAAATTTTTCATGGGGTTTGCGAGATTGATCAATGACAAGGTCATGAATTCCTTTTTCATAACGCCCCATTCCAAATCCTTTCTAGGCATAACGATGAAGATATGTGTAGGAAAAGGACTTCTTGTAAAGAAAATCAAAGCCGTTGGTGTATGGTTAGGTATGCGGTTGAGTGTCAATTTGTGAGGAAGGGCGATCAATGCCACCATGGATGAGATTAGTGTGAAGATGAGGTGGACCAAAAGAAATGACATCCCTGATATTAGGTTGATACATAAGAGCTTTATTGGGGGTGAAAATTATATGAGGTGTGGGAAGAGCGTTAAGTGTGAGAAGATAGTACTCCCTAGTGAAATAAAATCCATCACTTTATCTAAGTAATCCTTATTGGGAATCTTGGATGTAGAGATAGATGAGTTGATAGATGCTTGAGAAGGATTTTTTTTGGGATGAGCACATCATTGGGTTGATAAGTCATGTGACATTCTTTAAGTGGAGGGTTGTCAGTAGGGATATATAAAAGTTTTCCCTCATGTTCATATTTGATGCATCGATGGATGGTGGAAGGAACACACCACATGACATGAATTCATGGTCACCCAAGGAGGATATTGTATTGAAACTCCCCCTCTATGATATAAAAGAATTCATAGAGCAGTTTTTCACCAATGCGGATGGGATTAATAAATGTATGCCTAAGGCAGAGGGTAACATCATCATTAAATGCGTGCAATTAGCACCATGGGTGTTTGGGTGATAATGGAATTAGGGTGCTTTAGCTGATAAAAAGTGTGAGATGAGATGATGTCGATGTCTATATCCATTGTCAATCATAAAACGACTAGATGAAGGTGTCATTGATACAGACTGTGATGAAGAGGGGAAGTTCATGTTCTCCAAATGATATGTTGGGGATTTTAGTGTCATTAAAATATTTGGAGGAGGAAGCAGTAAGTTCTCCAACAAGTGATGCAAAAGGTTGTTCCTCATCATTAGGAGTGGGGATACACTTAAGATATTCAATGAGGGCTTGTTTATGGTTTAGAGAGCTTTGGATGAGCTCATAAAGTGACATCATTAACTGAGGACTAGTGAAGTTGTTTCATAACCCTTCATTAAATAGTAGCCAGGTTGAGGGGCAGACTAATATAGACCACCTTAGGTTTTTGATGAGGAAGATGGTGGGGTAGGCTCATTAGAGGGAGAGGCAGAAACAGTGACTTTTGAATTTGGATTGAGTGGGTGATCGGAATCCTTGTGAATGAGAACAAGTTATAACCCAAACCGAACATTCATGAAGAGCTGAGGACATTCTTTGGGAGAGGTTGATGTTGGTGGAAGCATAACAACATAAGTATTAGATGAAAGAGGGTATTTATATGTCTTGAAGGATGAGGGTTGGGATGACGAAGATGATTTGGTAGATGGAGGAGTGTGGTTATCTTTAACAAGAAGATTGTCTTCATTGATAATATTATGGATGATGGCTTGAGGGGTTTAACAATGTTCAGTGTCATGTCCTAGTGCACAATGGTATGCATAAAAAGATATTAGATTCAAACCATGAGGGTATTGGACCACGTGGATTGAAATTTTTGATGGGTGGAAGGTTAATTATGGATGCTTGAAGGAAAAATTTAAATATTTTCGTATAAGAACCCATGCGGGTGGATGGTGATAAGAGAAGAGATATACTCTGATGATGTTTGATCAGAGCCTTTTATTCTACTATAGTTTTAGAGGAAAATGAAATCTTGGTTTGAGCTTAGGTCAGTAATGACTTATATGATTTGAATTTTGATTTGATAGTTTAGGGTGTGGATGGTTTAGATGAAGGGTTGGTCCTAGAGGAAGGATTGCATTTTTTTGGTTTGTTAGATATATTGGTGTTACAAGCTTTGGATGAAGGAATTGGTCCTAAAATGGAAGGAGATGCTCTTAATGGATATGATGTAACATTCGATTACTTAAGAGGTTTTTATTAGGGAAAATAGGATCTAACTTCTTGTGTGGATGAGTTAGAGACTTTTTAATGGGCATGCTAAGGTTCTTAAGATTTGGTTATGATGATTTACCTTGGGTAGGAGTGATCATGATCCCAACTGATGGATTTGTGGAGGTAGGTTTTTGTAATGTGGATTGAGTTGTGGATATTGAGGATGGGAGTGGATTTTGTATGATACACTTGATGAGGTCTAAAGGGTTTTTGGATTGTGTGGATGTAGATGTGATTATAGGTACTGATGAGGTAAGATCCTTACTTGCAATTAGATTGTATGTTTTCGATATAGGTGTGGTCGTAGATTCGTATGTTGATGTGAGTATAGTGATAGCAGTAGATGGTATTGACATGGAAGTAGGTATAGATGTAGGGATGTTAGATAATGGTGTCAAGGTGGTTGTTGTAGATGGAGAATTAGAAGTGGTAGGTAAAGATGGGGGTGGTATAGATGGAGGAATGGGTGTAGTTAAAATTGATGTTGATGAAGTAGTTATTGACATAGTTGGGATATATGTAGATGTCGATGTTGATGGGGTTATGATGATGGTAGAAGATTCTAAAATGGGTGCCAAGATGATAGCCAACGAGATGATGGGTGTAGGTGATAGGGTTGGATTTTGGTTAATAGTATTGATAATATGGGCATTAGGTGGTTATGATGTGGAAGGTTGAGTTTGATTGTTAGGTGAATGATTAGGAAAGGGTTGCTTAAAGACATCCAAGGGTTGATTGGGTGGAGCATTAGGGTTTTCCACTTGGAGATCACCAAAGTCTACAATTTTTTGAACGACATCTTTAAATGAGCGACATCTTTTAATGTCACGGGCATGAACTTGGTGGTATTTGAAATAATTTTCCTCATGAGACCACACTAGTTTAGGTTGTGATTCATAAAATGGTCAGATGATAGGAAGACAAATGAGGTTAACCACCATCAACTTGTCAAATATTAAACTATAAGATTCCCCAAGAGGAGTATAGTTTGTAGGTGTTCTAGGAGCACGTTGTGGAGGATCCGCATTAGAAGTAGATGTGGATGAATATTTAACGATGATGGAGGTATCCATATTTTTATGTTTGTCACCATGTGTGGAAGATTTAGTGAACTTTGATTTGGGCTTGTTTGATCACAATTTAAGGTAACCTTACTCAAGGGCATGAAGTTCAAGTTTGTGAGCCATAATGAAATCCTCTTCAAAAGTTTGAAATGATTGTATTTGAAGAGTGGATGAGATGTGATTCACACAAATCATGAGAATAGTTCAATTAATGTAGTATATGTAAGGGAAAATGATAGTTGGTTAATGATGCCATGCCATCGTATGATGAAATCTGCGATAGATTCCTTGTCATATTGTTGAATGGCATATAGGTCTGTGATAGTGATATTACATGTAATGTTGATTGAGAAATTTTCAAGGAATAGTTACGTGAGTTGGTTGAAGGTAAATAATGAATGTTGTGGGATGCCATTATACCATTCCAACCCGGGGCTGGATAATGACATAGGGAATGTGTGAGGCATGAGGTCTTGATCATGGGTGATAAGGTAACATGGATTTCTAAAAGTGCATATATGTTGTCGGGGATCCTCCTTACTATTGAAATTAGAAAATTTTGGCATTTCCCAGTGAGGGGGGTAAGATTTTATGGGTATGGATGGATTGATTGGTTCATTACAAATTTTATATTATGAAAAGGTGGTCTTGGATCCTAGAGTAACGGATTCAAGGCTAGCCATTCTACTTAATAATGCTTGCATGAGATCATTGGATGGATGTGGTTGTGAAGTTAAGGGATGAGATTGTGATGCGTATGAGGTAGATGGATGGGGTTGTTGATAAGTTTGATATGTTTGAGGATGTTTTGGTGTTGGTGGAAGTGGTTGATAAGGGAGAATGTAATTAAGGGGTTGTGATTGGATGGGTTGAGATAAAGGTTGATGTTTTTTAGAAGTGGGTATGTGATAAGATTGGTTATATGGATTTGGTTTTCGTGAGATAGGGACATTCGATTTATTTGCAATCAGATGAGTCGGAATATAAGTGATAGGTGGTTGGGATACTTGATTTGGTTAATTAGGAAGGATTTAATGATAAGCAGCTCGAGGGGGAGGTTAATGGGTTTGGACCATTTCACAATGGTGTGGTTGTGAAGTGATTACATTTGCATGGGCATGGGAAGTGGAGATGATATGTAAAGTTTTGTTAAGTTGTTTGGATATAGGAGGGAGAAAGTGAGACTCTTGAGATGATTGGATGGGGGCACAAGTGACCATAGTGAATGATGAGGTGATGGGATTATAAGAGGAGCTAGTGGTATTGACATGAGGTAAATTAGGAGGGATGGGAACCACTAATTGGATAGATTTTTTATTATGAGGAATGGATGAAGATGGTTGATTAGGATCAAACTCATGTTGGGATCTAAAAATCTCACTCATGGATCTAGGAAATAAAACGACAAGTTTGGAAGTGAGAACTTTGGTAGATTCTAGATTAGAATGACAGGAATAGATTTTTTGCAAAGGAGATTCATCAATGGGTATGTTGGTGGTCTTACAAAAGAGATAGTCATGAAGGGAAATTGGATTTATGTCAAGAAGCTCCTAGAAATCCTCAAGCCTATGAGAGATGAGAGGAGGCCCAAAAGCATTGATAAAGGTGGCCAAAGGAGGAGTAGCTTGGCTCAATGGGATATGAAGGAAAGGATTGGTCTCAACATGAGTGTTTTATTGGTTCAATTGGACCTCTTAAAGAGGATGGATGGAGACAATGGGTTGAGAAACTGTGGAAGTGATAATCAAAGGGGTGGAGGTAAGAATGGAAAGTGTGGAAGTTTTTTGAAAGGAAGTGGTAGTGGGGATTGAGGTATTGTTTGATGGCATGTTTTGTTCCATTTTTTTGGCTTGAGATCTTAAGATAAATGGCATGAAAAAATCAACAAAAAAACTATGTTGATATTTAATTAAAGAAAGCAAGTCACGTAATAAAGTTTTGATCATCTTGGTTATTATGATGTGAAAAAGAAATGAAAAGGGGTTCAAAGGGAACCCAGGATATGATAGTCTATATCTGGTTTGGGATGGATTTCTTGATATACCTAAAGATACATGAGGAAAAAATCTATGTTGGTGTTGGTATGATTCCTACTATGGGGCATACCCCCTCACTTCACCGTCCCACAACAATAAGGAAGTCAGGTGCTTAGCTAATATATCTAGTAAACAACCTTATTTATACTTGATTACAACATAAAGTCAGATTTCCTATTGGGTGATGAAATCCCAATAGTTCCACCTGGGAGGAAGTGTTTTAGATATGTAGATTTATTTATGTGTTTTAGGATGTGTGTGATGAAGGTGTACGCAACTTGTTAAACCACCCAGTTAAACCAAATTTCCAAACAAGAATGAAGGGTTGTTTTTTAGATCCAAAAAGAAAATGTGGAGAATCGATGAGGAAAACAAACAATAAATTCAATGCGATAAAAAGAAAGAGATGGGGAATAAAAAAAAGGAATACCTAGATAATGCTTTTCATTTTTATCTAATCTTATATATTTTTTATTTTTAACAATCAAGCAACCAAAATTCAGTCTAAGAAACACGATCCAACACAAGTAAGCAAAGGGGACACTCCTACCTGAAAGGTTAGAAGAAGATATATGGAAAAAAATGAAAGATGAAAGACAAATGAAAAAGACTCACCAAGAAAGGGTGTGTCCCACCAGGCATGCCAAAATGTTGACCAAGCTTCTTCGTTCATGTCTAGATTAGTGAAATAGTAATAAAAGAAAATAAGTAACTAAATATGGAGGATTTAAGTTACCTTGAGATGGGATAAGACCGTGTTGTTCGCGGGAATGAGAGATCCTTCTCTAACATGGGGGTTGTTAAAAAATTTTCGCCATAATTCCTTACAAATGCTGCGACAGAAGGCTAGAGGGTCGATTATTTGTCTAACGTCATGCATACTGATGAAACCCAAATGACCTCACTGATAACAACTCCATTCACTCGGGGGGCACTGTCCTATCCGCGCGTCATGAGGGTCCATGTCCACCATCTAGACATGTTGCATCTTGCTTTTACTCATTGAAAAATCTTGCATTGTACATATCATCAACACACATACGCACTCATTGTGAAACTTGAAACTTCGTGCTCATGAAGGTGAAATGTCGCGCGTCAAAAATTTAGGGGGATACGCATCATTAAACTGTTCTTGGATCTCGCATGCATAAGTAGAATAAAAATTTGCGCGCGTCTCTTTATTTGAAAGTGTTGCTTCTTTCAGAGGGGGATACTGATTTCACACGTAATCTGGGGAGGAAGATCATTTTGTTTATCTTTGATCAAATGAGGTTGCAATTCGTGTTTCACTAGTTAATTTGTCTGTACGCGCTAGTCATATTAGGATGTTGTCGCTCGTCTGTAGCAATCTTCCTAGTTTTCTCTCCTGTATTGAAAAATGATTCAACTACCATGCTCACCAATATCCTCATCTGAAATTCTTTTTCATTTTTTTACTATGCATCAATATTTGCAGGGATACTGAATAAGAGAACCTCCCATTAAAGAGCGTCAGGGATGTTGACCCCCTTGTTCTCAGCAACTATTTTCCAACCACAGGATCATGATCAGTACTTTTTTGAATGAATAAGTAGACAGTGTTATCAAGTGAAAATTCGAATAAAAAAGTTTAGGCGAGTTCGTTCTCCTAGGTTTCATTAGAAGCATTGGTAGATGACCCGTGCCATGGAGAATTTGTTTGAAAAGTTTTTGATCTTTGAATATTCGATCATATTTTCCCTGAAGAAGAAATCATTAGACTTGTTATGTAAGGTTGTGTGGTATACCTAATGAAATGATAGTGGATGGATACAGGCCTAAAAACTCCTCGATCTAGGCTGGAGATATTGTAGAAATAACACGAAGCTTATGTAGATGAGAACTCAGTTTTCTGACAAAGGTCATATGATCCTCATCATAGAACTAACCTAAGTGATTTGAGGTACATTTTTGGCTGACTTATCTGGTTTGTAAAAGATAAAGATAATAAAAAAATATTACTGATAAAATTAGTTAGTTATGTAGTGAAACTTGATATGATGCAAAATCTGAGATAAGACAAAAAATGAAATATAGAAATGTAAAGAAAGTACAAATCTGAACTAAATAGATACTAAATAAACCATACTTGCACAGGTTTCCACAACCCAAGAATGCAGAGGCTAAGTCAACAAAGCCTGGGTTTGGATGAGAAGAAAATGTAGAGAAATACACTTGCAAGTCCTCCTGTGGCTAGATCTAGATCTGATGATGCTCTGAGATGACAAACAAGAACTTGCAGAAGGTCTGAAACAAGATGAAATAGAAAGGATGTGAGAAAATTAGGAAAACAAATGATAAATTGTATGAAAATAGATTAGATTGGTGGTGAATAGGATGGGTCAGAGGAGACCAAGGGATGGTAGAATATATATGAGGTGGCAGAGGGGACATAAGGATTAGATCTGCAAACTAGGTGATAGGGATCAAATAGGTGATGGGGTAGATGGCAAGAAAATAGAAACAGGGAAGCGGGTTGACGATGACCAAGACCAGTCAATGGAAACTGAGGATGATTTATATTTTGATGAATGAGATGGAAAAAATGACAGCCATAAGATGAAGATAGAGGTGAATGAATGTAAGAACGAGGCGCTGAGATGACTGCATAACTTGTAAACACAATGAAGATGGATGCAAAAAGATGATGATGATGGATATAAGAATGCAATGAAAAGAGGAATCCAAAGATCCCAAAATGAACAAAAGATCTCCAAGAAGGCTTCCAAATGTCTTGGAAGCTTCAAAAGAGGTCACAAGATGAAGGAAATATCACAAGAGCTTAGAAAATCTCAAAATTGCATCCTTGAACAAGGAGGGGTAAAGGTGCCTTTATAGGGTTGACGAAAACCCAGAGGGTCACCACTGACTATGGGGAAATGTCCATTTAGGAAGTGAAATGATGTCCAACTCGAAGAAAAATGGGTGTAAAGAGGGAAAATTAGGGTTTCAATGGATATGGATGAGATTGGGTGCATAGAAAAGATAAATGGGTAGGTGGATGGTTGAAATGAGTAAATAAAGGGCATGGATGGTTAAAAACATTAAATGAAGGCCTATAAAGGATAACATTGGAGATTTAGGAAGGATAATAAAATTAAATGAGGATTAGGGATGATTAAGAGTGATTAGGAATGATTAGGGAAGATAAACTAAATGGTGGGAAATAATGGTAATTGGGATAAATTGAATTTTGGAGGGAATATGAATATTCAAATAGATGATAAGATAGAAAATGTGAGGCAAGGGGTAATGATACCAAATTTTAGTTTCCGCATCAAGGACAAAAATTTCTTTCTTCGTTGCACAAGATCACCATGCTTGTAAAGTTGGAGAGTAGAGAGGATAAAGGAAAATAGAGGAAATCTAGCTTTTATTTCTTGATATAGAAGTGATATAAATTTCAAAAACATACATCAATCAACAATTACCAACCCTTTGGAATGAAGAATCCATTATAATTTATAGCATTACAATTGTATTTTCATCTCCCTCGAAATGAATTTCCCCTTTACTCATCACTTGTGACCTTCGATATTCCTAGGAAATGAACGCGAGTCTTTTTCTTATTGATGAAAAAGGAATCTTACAATATTAAGTTGAAGGTTACTTAAGTGACTAAGACAAAGTAGTAAAAAATTACATTCTTAATGAAGAATTAGAATATGGAGAGAGAGAGAGGAGGGTCAGACAATCTAATGAATATGAATCCTTTTTCGATGAATAATTTTTTGGATTGAAGCACTACGAACAAAATATCCTTCTTTTGTGAGATATGGAAACATTTTTGGGCATCAAATAAGTGTTCAAAAACACTGTCACGAGATCTACGTAATGATGGGAACATGATGATATTTTTGGCTAGTTAGGATATGGGGATCACTTCCTTACTCCTCTAGGCATTTAAAATTCACCTTCATGATGAAAAATCAACTTCATGATGATCAAACCTTTTATGCTTTTCTATCATTTACTGAAATAGGTTTTCATCATGAGATAGAAGGATTGATCCACAAATAAAAAATTGAAGGAATGTATGAGAATTAGTTCCATGTTCTTGAATTCCTAGCTGTATTGACACACTACAAATTCCACCTTCCTAACTTTCCAGATGTGAGCCCACTATAAAGCATTTATTAATTGTTTAAAAACAATTTCATGAGATGTGCATTGTTTGTGAGCTTGAGATGAATGCCAATATCACTCATTGTGATATTATCTTATGATGTTCGTAATGAGAATTCCCATCAGAGCTTTAATTTCAATAAAGTTATTGATGTTTCAAATCCTTCAAAAACTTCACGATGTTCTTGATTTCACTTGTTGTCTAAGTGACCATTTATCACACATATTGATTCACCCTGATATATTCTTTGTCATAGTGTGATCCATATGATGTCCCTTATTCTGAGAAAGAGAATTAATCACAAGGTAGGAGTTGAAATGAGATCTTATATTTCCTCCTCATTGCTCATTTGATCTTTAAATCTCAAATTTGTGGCAAAGAGGTCTCCTTCATGTGATGGAATCAACCTTGGGGACTCAAATATGTCTTGCAATGGTTGAAAGAATCCATCAATAATTTGGTTCGGGGCTTCCTATTTCACCTCAGTGATGAAGAAATATCTTTCTTGAATTAATTCAACCATGATGACTTCCTTTCTGTGGTAATTAGGATGAGTTAAATCATATAACTTCTTGCATCAAAATGTGTCATAAAAACTCACCTCGTGATTGATGCTTTGGGAGCATGTGGGGGTTGTTTCTTCTTTCTGGACCATGAGTAACTTCTCAACCTTGAAATGGTGGTGAAAAGAAATGAAATAGGTATAATGGGAGTTTCCAAAATATTTTTGAACTTAATAAAAAAATTTCCATTATTAATAGGTGATATCTAGAACTGCTATTTTTAGTAATTTTTCACCATTTTCTCTTTTTGATGTTTCTTTCTTTTTTGGAGTGTTGTGAAGGATGAGAATTCAAAATTTTTGGAAAATTAATATTTTTAGACATGAAAAACCTTATGAACTTACCATTTTTATAAAGAGGACTAACAGGTGTCGGGTTACAACGAAACTGGTCTCAAAATTCTAGGTTTTTCTCCAAGACCTTCTTCTCTAATTTTCAAGGTTTTTTGTTTGTCAAAACTCTATAGAACCATAAAGAAAAATTCATGAGCTTGGAAATTTTAAATTTATACTATAAATTTTATAAATAATATATGGAAGTTATCTTATAGTCATCTTGAAGGCATTTTCAAACATATTACATTGGTGAAGTTTTGTAGAGATATGGTAAACGAATTGAGAGATATGGGAAAAAATTAGTTTGCAAACTTGATGTTCTGGGAGTAATTGCAGAAAATTGAATGCAAATCAATTGAGGTTTGAAGGGAAAAAATGGAAAGTTGAATGTTTAAAATGGTTAAGTTTTGTGAGGGGAGGAGCTAGCCATATTTTCACACAATTTTTAGCTCACCTTTAACACTAATAGCTTAACCGGGGTTGGAATCAAGTTCTAGTGGAGAAGGGGGTCACATGTTTGTGTCCCCCTTGTAATCTTTACACCTTGGGGGATAGCAAGGACATCAATAGTGTAAAATTATGACTAGGGTGAGATACATGGGATATGAATGAACACCAGAGGGCTGAGAGGTGGTTTTGTAGTGACTAGGGGCTGCATGGAGAAGGGGTCACCCTTTTGTGTACCCCTTGTACCCCTTGAAAATTGGGGGATAGAGGGGATAAGTGAGTCCAAAACATTATGACCTTGAGGTTGCATGGTGAAGGGGGGTCGCACTTTTTTTATCCCCCCTTATCCCCTTTATACCTTTGGGGACATAGGGAACATTAGGAGTGTAAAAGTGTGACTCAAAGGTTGCATGGGGTGAAGGAGGTCACAATTTTGTATCCCCTTGTCCCTTTTACACCTTGGGGGAAAAAGGGGATAGGAGTGCAAAAATGTGACTTTTCCACTTTAGGAAAGCTGATATTACCCACTTTGTCCAAATTGGGAAAGCATTAATGAAATTCCCACCCCAAGAGAATGGGGAAATGTTTTAGGGTCAAAGATTATTGAATATTGAATCCAAAAAAATTTATAATATTGAATTAAAACCATTATCAAGATCCAATTATTCTTGAAATTTAAATTTTAGGGCATAGTTCATCTTTAATTGAGAGGAACAATTATTGTATTTCGGATTACCTCAGGTTATGTTTGAGTCTTGGAAAAAAGTTTTAAGTGTTCATCATGTAGAGGGTTGCATGAGATTTCCATTTGTATTTTTTCCTCATAACTTTTTCTGGAACTCCTACAATCATCCAGAGAGGTTAGCTTTCACTATTGAAGCCTTCATTCCTCATGCCCAAAAATGCAGCCTAGAATCTACTATGAATAACCCAGGTGTGCTGGCACATTACCCAGCCTGAGCTGAGCACTCACTGAAAGCATGAAAAGGTACCAGACCCCTCTTTAGATTTACTTGTGTAGGATGTTACTGTGATGAATATATGACATGTTCAGATCCATAAATAAACATAAACATTCCATAATGCATAATCCAGATCTAGATCTTAGAGACTCATGAATTAAACAATAATTGTAATAAGATTAATCATACATGAACTAATTTTAGTTAAGTCTAACACCATTATCCAACCAATATTATCCATTACATTAAACATTGCAAAACACATAAGCTTCTTACATTATAAAGTATAACCATAAGTCATGCGTGCAACAAATTCAGCAACATAAATTAACAATAACTTAGTCTCTTTAAACTATATAGTTTGATACATATTTATAGGGGTGGGGATTTTCCCTTCACCCACTTACACACTTCTCAAAATAGGTCGCATGTTGATAATAGCCATGCACCTTTACAATAACATGCACACATGCAAGTGTGCTATAGAAGTCTTATAGTTAACCGGAAGAAGTAATCCTATTATTAGCAACAACCATGCATGGAGCTTATCAGCTGCTCATTCCCAAAATACCATTTTTTCATGTCGTGCAAGTCTCCATCTAGATGTGTGCTCTGTATGCTATCTCCAAATATAGCCCTTATCCATATAAATGGCTAAGTACTAAGCCAACTGTTATGGCACATGTTTCCTTTCCTATTATTCCTCACCTTCAAATACACCTTGTTCCCATGCACGTATTCTTTGTGTGTCTTCTCCTTAGAAAAATATTATGTCTGATCAACATTACCCCACACTGAAGTACATTGTTGTCCTAAAAACAAGGATTCTTTTTGATGTTCTCAAAGAAGAAAGAATAAAAATTGAAAGAATTCAAAGAATCATTGTACAAAAGAATGAATATTTACTCTACAACATCCTCTTCTTCAACTGAGAGGATCAAATCTAGATATTCAAGGTTGATTTCTACCTCTAGTGTTTTCCAGTCATCTAGCACTATCCTTGTCTTTTCTGGAATGTCTACGGCAATGAAATCTAACTCATCTTGAGTAATATTTTCCTTCTCATTCTGCAGTACTCAGACAACAATGGCCATAATATATATCATTCCTTCTAAAATATCCATCTTTTGCACTATAAGCTTCCCAATTTCTTCTACTCTCTCATTATGTGGATCTTGGGCTGCTACAAGGGCTTCGTGCCTTTGTTTTAATAGTGCCAATATTTTTGGGCACCCTAAAGTCTCATCTTTCATTGCTGCCAGGAATTCATTATCTTCAACTAGAGTCCAGATCCTTATTACTACCTCTAGTGCTGCACACAAATTAAGAGCTTGGTCTGATTTCTTTAGCTCATCCTTTAAAGTCTGGAGCATCACCTCATATGTTTGAAATTTTTTTTGATCATAAAGGCTCTTGCTCACTCTGCTTCTTATTCAACATCTTTTGGTGCAGGCATTCTAAGTGGTCCATCTTTTGGCACCAAATCAACCAAAGTGCACACATAATGCATAGTTGAAGGGATTTTTTAGGTACCTTTGGTTCAAGATGAGGCCTTGCCTTTAGAATTTAGTCAGGCCTCATTCTTTGCACATTATTTTTCCTTCTCTACCTTTAATTGCTCTATCTCTACAGGCTTGTCCTTGTTATCCTCCATCAGTGCTCTAATGGTGGCAACCCTATCAATATTTATCTGTGCCACCTCAACTAATACGTTGACTAAGGCATTGTTGACCTACTCATTAGACATAACAATGGGATTTATGGTTGTGTGCATTCTCTATGGTGCCTTCTTTACTCTTCTCTAGACACACTATTCCTCACATACATATAAATCTAGTTCATTCATATGGGTTTGTATGGACCAGGATAGTTGTTTCTTTGTGCGCGTAGTGGCCATATCTGGATCCATCAACTCCCATCCATATAATTCCTTAAGGTCCATCGTGTTTTGAAATCGGGTGCAGAAATTTTTTCTTATGTCCTCAACATAGCCCATACTTGGCACAATATACTCTTCACTTTATCTTTGTCCTTGGCCCTTTGGGAACCTGAGTGCCAAGGTCTGGAGTTGGCCCTTCTCCTATCTATGTTGTAACTTGTGTGCTTGTCTACTTGTGCACAATCTCTTTTGATTCTTTCACCCCTTCTTCTTCATCCTCGATTTCTTTTTCCCAGGGCTCCTCCACATCTTCTGGTTGAAATGGGGTTCTAGTCGCGCTCTCTTTGGACTCATCCACCTCCTCACTAAGCTTCAGATTTATTATTTTATTGTTATATGTTGCTTCTTTCTAAGGGGAGAGGTGAGGTTGTCTTCTTACAAATTGTGATGTTCCCATGCCTTGGGTCATGGTTCTTATGAATACCCTCTTAAAATGGTGCTCTTCAGGGACTGCATCCTCATCCAAGTACTCTTCTCCTTCTTGTGCATGTGGTGGAGTATTTGTAGGCTCACTCTCCACTTTGTCTGTGGGTTGCCTCTAGCCTCTATGGTCTAAGCTTCCACTATCCTCACCTTCTTCTTCTTTGTCTATCTCTATGGTCATGGCAGGATTTAGAGCTTCCACATTCTCAATTGTGTGTTTTCCGTTAGGCGACCCTGGAAAGAAAAATTCATTCTCCACATACTTGTTATTCTCAAACCTAGGATTGAGTTGAAGATAGATGAGTGCAGCTCCACTATCCCTAATATCCAAATTTACTATATTTATATTTATAACATCTGAAATGAGCCTCTCAATATAGGAAGACTGACCTAGATAAACATATGTTTTTATGAGAGTATGGTAGTCACAATCTACCTTTTATGCTTTGAAGTTCAGCTAGCGCGCATCGGTAAACCTACAAATTGAGGCCCGGAAGTAGCACATTGTGAAGGTATAGGGAATTTTACACCATGGACTCCATGTCTCATTCTTCATTGTAAACTGCATGATGTAGAAATGTTGATACACCACAAAATGTACTGCCTTGCCCACTACCAAGGGTAGCTCCTTTGGAATGTGTCATTCCTCCTCAAATGCCACGTGAAGTTAGTCATACCATATTTTTTCCCTTGGCTTGAATGGGCCACTCATTGTTCCTTCACGTAAGCATTTCTCAAAGCTATCTGCGAGGGACTATTTCTCTATTGGCTATTCCCAAATTTTGTTCTTTGGCCCATCAGGTACTCCAATTTTTACAAAAAAAGATAATAGAATAGCGCCAAAACTTATCTTCTCATCTATGCACATTTCTTTAGTAATAGTCTCTACAATGTAGCCTGCTAGATTATAGACTTCTCCTTCTGACATTTTCTTCATGATATATAGCCACATGGTATTTACCTATGACCATCTCTCTTGATCATTGAACTTAGTGAGAAGGTGCGCGACTGACTACACTACATGATACTTCCTCAATTTGTATATGTCCATTCCGTGTGGACCCTTGGAGTATCCCAACTCCTTGCTGGTGCCTATAATAACTTCTTTATTAGTCAGATCACTAATAATATATGTCCTTGTGCCCTTCAGTCAATGTAGCAATCAAGGCTGTTATGATCCTTACACTCTATCTAGAAAAATAGAAAAATTCCTCATGGACTTTACTCATAAGCCACTGGTATACAGCTTTTGGTTTTCCAAAATATGGGAGTTCATATAACTAATAAACTCCTATCTTTTTAAGAAGCTTCTCCCTAACGTCATCATACACTACCATGTCCTCTACCGTGCGACTGTTGGTCTTCTTGTTTAACAATGCATCTAATTCTCCCTTGTTGTTAATGGTGTAGTGGTTGTAATCACTTACTTTACATCTATGGATATGGGAATCCTAATCCCATCTAACTATCACTCCTTCTGGATACTACATCTCTGAAGAATTATTTTTAGGAGAAATTTTGACCTCAACTTCCACTTTTTTCTTCCCCTTCGTAACTGTTGTAGGTTCTTTCTTCGTTTCTTGTTGATTAGTCAGCCTCTGGCACTTAGTGGAGAAAATACAAAAGGTTCACAAGGGAGAAAAAAGTGCATTCAAAGGCATGGAAGCATCAGAGAGGATCGCGCACAGAACAGAGACAGATTCAGGACTTAGCCATTTTCATGATGAGGATCTATTTTTGGAGATAGCATGCAAAGCACTCAAATCGATTGGAGACTTGCACGTCACACATTGGGTATTTTTGGATGATCGGATATGAAGCAGTTTGCATGGATGCAGGCTAAAGATAGAATGGCGGACTGATAGTTGACTAAGGGAGATCTATTGTTAACACTCTTACATGTAAGCCTATTTTTGTAATGGTGCGTGGCTAATAATAGCATGCAACCTATTTTGGGATTAGATAAGTGGTGAAGGGAAATTCCCCACCTTTATAAATATGTATTGAACTATGTAGTAGAGAGGGCATAGATATACATGTGAGAACTAGGTTATAGTGAGATTATGTTGTCAAATATGTTACGCGCATGAGCGTATACTACTGTGATTGTAAGGAAGATTCTGTGTATTTAATGTAATTAATATAATGGAGATTATGGAATGAAAACAAGGTGTTCTCATGGTTATAATTTAGTATTGCATGCTTGATTCCATTATGGTTATATGTTAAGTCTGTTATGTTCTATATCTAGGTCTGAATATGCACTGTTTGAAAGATATATTAGCTATAGATCTAAATGATTAAAGTCTTCATCATGCTAACATCTGTAATAATAACCCTAAAGAGGGGTCTGGTACCTTTGCATGCTTTGGGTGAGTACTCAGTCTAGGCTGAGTGATGTGCTAGCATGCCTAGGCTTGTATTGCTAAATTCTAGGCTACATCATTGGTTCCGTTACCGAGACCTCTTTTTCAGTTGTTTTCAGGATGGTTCATGATGAAGACATACTGGTTGACCTTAGCAAGTGTTGAGGAGTGGATACATGATCTGGAAGAAGAATACACATGGTGGTTCAACACTGGATTTGAGTTTAACGCACGTGTGTGGGTGGAACAAAACCTGTATGACAATTTATATGAGAGATTCTTCACTATCTTTCCAGTAGAATTGTATGAGTGGGCTGATTGCTTATGCATCTAAGTGGAATTTGGAGGTATCGTGCACACTTTTCTAGACACAGAAGAATTTAGGCCCTTTATGATGCTGATATGATTTGGACTCGAGCTGTGGATACATGGTTCCATGGAGTTTTGAACAGTTATATCTTAGAGTACTCAATTTCCACTTATTCATGTCCAAGAGGTAGTCTGAATTCAAATTTTTACGATATCCAAGGGGAACTTACCTCCAAGGCATTCTACTCGCGATCAGGATCTTGATGGTAAATTTTAATTAGGAGAGTAAACTGATGGCTAACTAAACCCCACCACACACGAGGCAGGAAAAGGTTTTGTGAAAGATGGTAGACCTAGTGGCAGAAAGGAAGAGAAAGGAAAGATGGTTTAAGTATAATGAGGTACGTGAGAGGGAGGTACAGAAGTTGTGAGAGGTTACAGAGCAAATGTCATTGTGGAGAAAGATAGTTCGAGAAGGAGTGGAATTTCACACCGAAGACGTGGAGCCCAAGTGTCAAGAACTCCCCCATTTTGGAAAACATGATAGGGAACCCTCCTCGGCCTCACGTAGAAGTCACACCAGCAGAGACAACCTGGGTTAGCAGGCGCACATCTGAATCCACCTGGGAAACCTTGCCTTAGCTGCTTGGTTTTCCATCATCTTAGTACAACAAGCAGTTAGCAAGCTACTTCAAGAAGTGGGAGAGAAGGAGTGATTCTTATGAAAGGCATAATAATGGTAGCAAAAATGGATTCATTTTTATATGGGAGTAATTTTTTAGGTCTATCATCAACGTAGAATACATGCGCCTAGATTTCTAGACTAACTTCTAGGAGTGGTAATGCTTCGTAGGCTGTCGGGTACAATTCAGTTCTAATGTTGGGATACATGGAAGTACATCTTTTGGTTTGACATCAGCTACATGTTTTGGATCAAGAGGCATGGGTAGCTTTGGTTCCAGTAGATCTAGTGGTTGTGGGTGTAGGGAAAACATAGGAGGTTCTGGATTAGGTGGGAAAGGTCTGCACCAACCCCAGAATATTTACATGGAGATGTCTCTTCATCTTCCATACTATAGGGGCATAGAAGATTCTATTGAACATGTGCATATGTGTGAAATACTATGGCATGCAAAAGGAATCATGACTTATGAGCATAGGGCAAGTCAATTTGCTACTACGTTACAAGGGCGCGCACACAACTGGTACAAAAGTTTTGACCCTGATCAGACTTGCGTAGACTATACAGCTTTAAAAGATGCATTCCTTAAAGAGTTTCACATCCCTGAGTTTGAGGAGAAGAGTATAAGTGCACTCAAGGATATTAAGTAATGCACTAATGAGAGTGTTAGAGAGTATGATGCTCCATTTTAAAATGACTGTTATGTAAGATTTCTTATGATATACATGCAAGCCAACATGCACAGTGGTTCGTTGGGGGTCTTGTTACCCCTTTTAGCAGGGCATTATCACATAAGACATACATTGATCCGCGTAAAGCACTTGAAGCAACCTTACGCATGCTGAGGCAGTTGGAAGTATAGATACTGGGGTGAGCCCATTTTTAGAAGCACAAATCACAGACTATGGTAAAATAGTTGGAGAAATTATCAGTAAATTCAGCACATGAGACACACACAAGGATTTGGTGTACAGATTGTGAAATAGAAGGTCACACAAAGGATATTTTTCCTCATAGATCAGTACACTCATTGTTGTTGGATTGTGAGATATGCTATTTAAACCATGATGCTAGCCACTGCCCATTATTACAACACACAACAAAGAAGAACATTTCAAGCTACTATAAGATCTGTAGGTCCATGAATCATGACACAAAAGAATACCAGATGATTGGTTAGATCCATGATGCTATAGATATTGGTGTATGATAGACATGAGTTTCAGATAACTTTAAGGGCAAGAACCATAGCATTAGGAGGGATTAGAATCAGGTACGCTATGATCAGACATTGGGTGCGCTATGATCAGAATGAAGGGCATTTTGAAGGCGGTCATGGTAGAGGTCGAGGATACTGCGATGGATTTGGAGGATGAGGCCGTGGTAGTGGAATAAGTGAGTTTCATCACGGAACATGTTATACATGTAGAATTGACCATGAGTTAAAATATTACATGTTCTTGTTTGTGGATCCATAGCTATGACCCAGACTTGTACATGTAACCAACATATGGAAAATCAATAGATGCCTAAGTTGGAAGCAGAGTTCGAGGCATTGCAAGTGAAGATCACGACCCGTGCTAAGGTGACACGCACCTGAGAAGCATTAGAGCAAAATCCTACCATTACTAAGGAGGAGGTTCTACATGCACAGTACCCATATCCTTCCCATTAAAATGAGGTTTATCAGGAAACCATGGAAGTTCTTAGGAATCTTCAGGGTGAGAAAAAATACTTAAAAGAGAAATCATAGAAGATGGAGCAAAATAAAGTATCAAAGATGGTCCAAAATGATATAGATGGACTTTAAGGGAAGTGTGTAAATTGTTGCGCCAGGAAAATATCATTTTGTTGTTAGGGGATTGTTTTAAGGGAAACACTCTGCACACAGAGTATTGAGACTGGATGGCAGATCCTATGCATGAGAATATTCCCCCTCATGATCCTAGATTATGATAAGGAAATCACTTCTGAATGTTTTTTGTGGATGGGTGGCTATTGAGTAATATACTAATTGATACATGCGTTGAAGTCAATGTTCTTACCTTAGATGCATCTGTACAGATGGGGAGACCCCCATTACATCTATCTTCTAATGTATTTTTCCTGGATAATCAGACTAAAGCCACTCCCATCAGAGTTTTGAAAGATGCATCCATTAATATACAAGGAGCCAAGTTCACTAGAGACTTTGAGGTTTTTAGTTTTGACAAGAGTTAGATAGATTCCTAGCTCTATTGGGGCGTCCTTAGTGCTATGAAAATAATGTTGATCTTTGGTTCAAAAAGGGCTATATTAGTTTCAAAAAACAAGGAGGAAAGAATTATTATCCCTTTAATAGATGGAAAATATGTGCCATATATTAATCCCTTACGTGAAGATGATCTGAATAGGATTTATGTACGTGCATCGTCCGAGACCCAGAGATGTTTGAATCAAACTAAAGAAGGAATAATTCAGTGGGATTATGCACAATTATATTAGCGTTACAACAAGTTTTTATTTTGATAATTGGGCTTATAGGACATTGTTGTTTTTCTACAAACAGGCACGATGATACCAGAAGAGAATGAAATCTTTGAGAGAAGATAGATTACGTTCTATCACGTGTAGACCCCCTATATGTTACAACTGGTGATGACCTTTTTACAAATTAGGCCAAGATGAGGATTATGCCTATGGTATGTTTTTGGAACCACGAGCACACGAACATTATTGATAGAATCCCATGGTGGTATTGTAGGAGGCCAATATGCTCGTATATGCCACTGCGTGTAAGATTCTACTCACTAGATGCTATGGTGGGATGACCCTATACAAAGATTGTAAGGAATTTTGTAAGGGTTGTGATGAAATTAGGATCAACACCTTGGGACTACCGGGTTCAATGATGATGCAATGCACCTACTCAAGACCCATGTAATTATCATGGTAATAAGCCTATTCAAGAACCATGGGCTAGAAGATTTTGTGAGTGTCCTATTTCACCAGTTGCACGCAGGAAGCTGGACCGCGTTCGCATCATTGGCTTGCACAAGATTTATCTGACACGGTGGGACAAACAAAACATACGCAGGATTGTGGTATGTATATGAGGAACAGCCATATAGAAACTAGAAATTGGGCAGGATATCAATTACAAGGTATGGATGTCCTAATTACAGTTTGACCAGTGATAGGGGCACACATTTTCTTCATGAGACAATTAGAATTCTGGAGGATGAATTCATGATTGCACAGTCATAAGAATTCTTGACCTATGGGATCCTTAGTGTTAAGGGTACTGCTGAGCTCCTTTAGGAGCTATTAGATGAAGGAGAAATTAGAAAAACATCTGTGATGTTGGAAGAAACAAATTGGGCTAATGCAACAGTATCTGCAGTGTTCTTTGGGCATATCATACAACATACAAAAGGTTGAACAAATGCCACTACCATTTCAGTTAGTCTTTGATGACAGAAGAAGTTCTTTCTATGGAAATTTGGATCTTAACCATTCAACAGTGTATTGCGCATGTTGGAGGTCTTGCTGACAGAGTAAGCATATAGAATAAATGTGTGCCTATCATAGTTAATCCAATTAGATGAATGACAAATAAGCCTTAACACGTTAGAGTCAAAAACAAGAGCCTAAGGCAAAGACGAAAGCATGGCATGACTATTGGCACATCAAGGATAAAAAGTTGTAGATAAGATCAGATGAGTGCTCCTTTATGGATTCTCAAGTTTTATGTGCCATCTAGGGGGTACCATGAACTCAAAGGCATACATTGAATCATTAGGGTCGTACGTTGATCACTAACATACTCGAATCAGGCGCTTGTCAGTCAGAGGCACAGTTGATGGAATACTATTACCTGGTTACTTCTACGGGATGTAGGCCGAAGCCATACTATAAATAAGTCTTCTTGAAGTGTTTGATAATAAGGTAGAAGTTTCCATTTAGATTAGGTTTTCAATTGATACAGTCCCTTAATGTGTTAGTCCTTCTTTGTTGCTATGCATTTGTCAATTTAGTTGATGTGTTTGTGTAATAAGCGCGTTTACACGGAATATAGGGAGCTGAATGCTACATTTGTCGACTCAATCCCTTATGCGTAGAGGGCAGCACATACACTAAGGAAATACTGGGGTAGGTTGTTGATATCTAGGTGTGAAGACTAATGGAAATAAGTCCACATGAATGGGAACTATCTACGGGTATCTATTCAAGGTTGGAAAATTGAAAAAAAAAGAGATTTCTTCCAGACACAAGGACCATAGATAGAGAGGAAGAAAGAAACAAGTATAACGTGATTGTAAGTAGGGGGTCAGCTTCAACCTACTACCAGTGAAAGACGCAGTGATGAGGTACTGAAAAAATGTGCCTGCTCTAGTGTGTCATGCAAGTAGAAGTTCACAGCCATTTAAGGTATGAGGGCTCAACTTCAGACATGTTATAGCTTGGGTGATTGAACAGTGTATCGCATTAGTTAAATATCATTGTGACAATTTGTCACTTAATGTTTGAGGATTGTTGGTAGGTAGAGGAGCAATTAAATGCACTACATTTTTGAAATTCTATATAAGGACAGGATGCGAGTTCATTTTCTACACCATTTGGGATATTGCTAGGACACATAATCTGTAAGGAAGGGTTAAGTGTGAACGAGCCGAGCAAAGGTTGTTGAGGTTATTATGGAGCTTGAGTGATCCTAGAAGTGGAGAGAAGGGTTGTGCACATGAAGAAGCTTGCGTGTCCCATACAAGAAGAGTATTGAGTGAAGTAGACATGTTATCAAATGAGCTAGGGCACGTGATTTCCACTAGGGCATTGGATATTTAAGCTAGGGTTTTGAATTGTTCAACTACAGAGGGAAGAAAAGAGAGACATTTCAAATGGCACCAAAGGAAGCACCCGCAGCAGGAGATAATGCGAATTCGAGAAGGTTTAAGTGGAAGAAGAGATACTGCCATGCCGAAAGTTCACTTCTCTTCATGGGACTAATGCAGTATCATGGAGGGCATGATTGATGGGACTCTGGAATGAGCCATTGGCATGGTATTCGCTCAACTTGTAAAAGTTATTACAGACTACAATCCCATCAAGCATCAGATATAGTAAGAGAGATCTTGATGCGTTGCTGAGCACGAAACATGAATTACAGCATTATAGAGTGTGAAGCTATATGTTAATGATACAATGACGCTACTTGAGAAGTTGCCGACATTACAGAATGGAGTATACCAGCCATATGAGCTACCATATTTATGGAAAGTATGAACCATTGCATCGATGGATTGGTAAATGAGCATTTTTTTACAATGGCTTCTTCTACTGTCGCGGATGGAGTTCTAAGAATTCATAGCTGCTTTGATTTCATAGTGGTGGTACAGGACCAAGGGCCTCAGGGTTGGATTTTGGACCAGACAATTTATCTGATAAGGCTATAGTCCTGAAGATGAGGCACAGGAAATCTGGGGTATACCAAGGTTCCACACGGTATGGACATTTACAAGTTGAAGAAGTAACTAGCAGTGTAGGTAGCTACACATCTTGTGTTAGAGCTGAATGACCAAGGAAGGTGGTCACGAGTAAACATAATGTGGTTGCACGTTGCCAAGAATTTCTCTCAAGGAGTGGTCTACAACATTGCATATCACGTAGCAAAGGAAATCATTGAAGAAGCGTAGACATGTGACATAATAAGTTTTGGTGGTGTGTTAGTGTCCTTAGTATTCATGGAAATCAGGGTGCCTGATGGGCCAAAGGAGAAGATTTGGGAGTACTCCACAGAAACACAAGTCACATGTGGAAAGATTTGACAAGTACTTGTGCGATGGATCAATGGGTGGACCATTCAAGTAGAGGGAAGAGATGTGATACGATAGACTCCACATGACATTCGAGGAAGAGTGCCGCATACCCAAGTATTTGCCTTCGATGGTGGGTAAGGCAGTTCAACTTGCAGTATACCAACATTTTTGCATCATGCGCTTTGCAATAAAGGACAGGGCTTGGAGCCCATGGTGAAAATTTCCGTATTCCTTCATAAAAAGGTATTTCCAGGCTTCAGTTCATCGGTTCTCAAATGTGCGCCCCTTAACCGTCAATGTAGACCATGGTAGATTGTGATTACCACACTATGAGGAAGAAGTATGTATACCCAGGGCGCAATGCATACATTGAAAGACTTATTTCAGATATTATAAGCATGGAACCTATGTGCTTGGCAATTGGGGACATAGGAGCAATGCTTGTGTACCTACAACTCAAACCCAAGCTAGATAATGCTAAGTATGTGGAGAATGAGTTCGCGCTCCTAGGGCCGCCAAAGGGTAAGCATACAATGGAAAATGTTCCAACACCCAAGCCCACAGAAATAATTCAAGTCGATGATGAAGAGGAGGAGCATGAGGATAGTGGTGGTTTAGAACACAGAGGTAGAAGACAAACTCCAAATAAGGATGAAGCTGAACACGTAACTACTCCACCTCAGCCATAAGAGGAAGATGATGAGGACTTGGATGTGGTCCAAGGAGAGTGCCGATTCAAGAGAGTATTAAGGAGGACAAGGACCCAAGTTGCTACTCCATAAATAGTACGCAGATCACCTTGAATCTCTCCACAAAAGGAGAAAACTAAGAAAAAGAATAAGGAAATTAAAGTTGAATGAGGAAGTGGAAGAGTTGGAGGAAAGTGCACCCAATTCTCCTACACCTCTAGAGAACGTAGAGGAACAAAAAGAAATGAGGAAATGAAGGATGGAGAAGAGGAAGGAAAAGGGGACATATAAGACAACAACCAAGACTGACTTAGGACATAGCAACATAAGTTCCCAATCTTGAAGCCCAAGTTCCTAAGCAGCCTAGATCAAGAAGAACAATTGGGGATTTTATTCCGCCAGGCATGGGCTACACTGAGGACTACAGGTAAAATTGTCCGCTGCCCGTTTCTAGAGCACAATGAAACAAAATGAGTTATACAACTGGGAGTTAATGGATGAAGTTATGGTGAAAATGCACACAAGGAATAAATTTTCACGGTCGATGCGCATGCACATGGATGAACCAGACTTTGATGTATGTGAGGAGTCATGTGTGTCAAGGAGGTTGAAAAAGACACCTCAGGCTAGACATATAATAGTAAAGCCTATTGTTATTTTCCAGATGAACAGGTGAGCAATGCTTTGGTGAAATTCTCAATAGAAATCACATGTCAGAATATGGATATAAGCTGGCACAATTTGGGCGCTAAGGGAGGAGATTAGGAATAAGGATGAGGAAATAGCGTGCACCTAAAATAGGAAAAATACTTATCACAGAAGAAGAATGACGTGTTTATCAGCATGGTGGAGGAGATTGGTGATAATGTCATGAAGGCTAGGTCACATTTAGAGCCAAAGGTACCTAAGGCGTTTCCTTCAGCCATTACATTATGTAAGTACATTGGTGGACTTAGTATTTGAAGATGAACCTTTGTGCACATGCCAAAAACAAAGGATCCAGCACACAGGAAGAAGAGCGAGAAAAGGCTTTAGTGATTTGGAAGATTGCATCATATGAAGGATTGCTTCAGAGCTTGCAAGAGGAACTCAAGAAGGCAGATCAAGTGATTGAATATTTATACAACGCCAGAGGCCGTTATAAGGACCAAGACTATTTTGGAAGATAATAAGGTCCTGAAGGCCATGAAGGATGAGACATTAGGCTACGCAAAATGGTCAGAACTTGTTAAGAAGAAGCGTGAGGCCCTTACAACAGCTTAGGAACCACATAAGGAAAGGATGGATGAGCTTCAAAAACTCATCACTCAAAATATGGACTTGTTAGAAGGAAGAATGACTGACATGTCCAACATTGTGTTGGTCTTAGATAATGAAAATGGAGAGATTACAAGGGATGAATTAGAGTCAATTATAGTGGATATTCCAGAGAAAGTAGAGGTAGCATGCTTAATGATTGGTAGAACTTATAGGTGGAGATAAAAGAAGAATATCCCTAAATTGATTATTCAAGTTACAGCAAAAGATATTATAGGTTAAAGATATTATTTTATTCATCAAAATTCTTTCTATTCTTCTATTCATATTATTTGATTCATTTTTGGAGACAACCATTGTCCGGGGTGACAATGCAAACTAGTGTGGGGTAATGTTGATAAGTCAGACTCTAGCACTTAGTGGGAGAAAATACAAAAGGTTCATACAAGAGAATAGAGCAGCATTCAAATGCACAGAAGCATCGGAAAGAATCACGCGTAGAACAGAGATAGATTCAGGACTTAGCCATTTTCTTGACGAGGATCTATTTTTGGAGATAGCGTGCGGAACACTCAAACCGATTGGAGACTTTGCATGCCACACATTGAATATTTTTGGATGATCGGATACGAAAGCGCTTTACATGGATGCAGGCTAAAGATAGAATGGTAGATTGATAATTGACTAAGAGAGATCTATTATTAACACTCTTGCATGTAAGCCTATTTTGGTAATAACGCGTGGCTAATAATATCATGCATCCTATTTTGGAATTAGATAAGTGGCGAAGGGAAAGTACCCACCATTATAAATATGTATTGAATTGTGTAGCAGAAAGAGGCATTAAATATATGTGTGAGTAACTAGGTTATAGTGAGATTATGTTGTCAAATATGTTACGTGCATGATCGTAGACTAATGTGATTGTGAGGAAGCTTATGTGTATTTAACTACAATTAATATAACAGGAGATTATGGACTAAAAACGAGGTATTCTCATGGTTATAATTCAATATTGCATGCTTGATTCCATTATGGTTATTTGTTAAGTCTGTTATGTTCTAAATCTAGGTCTGAATATGCACTGTATGAAATACATATTAGCTATAGATCTGAAATGATTAAAGACTTCATCATGCTAACATACTGCAATAGAAACCATAAAGAGGGGCCTGGTACCTTTACACACTTTGGGTGAGCGCTCAGTCTAGGCTAAGTGATGTGTTAGCGCATCTGGGCTTATATTGCTGAATTTTAGGATGCATCAGTGCCATAATAAAAATCCCACCTTTTGTCTTCTATGTCAAGTAAGTTCAAACCCTAGCTTGAAATCACATGCCCTTGGCTCAAAAATGCATGCCTTAGTTCTTTATCAATGCTTCTACTGCACTCAAACCCTTCACCAATGGGGACGCAAGTAACTTCCATGCACAAATCCACTCTCCATGTATGGTTTCACAACTCTCCGCACCTCAACATGCTTCATTTGGCTCAATCACACTTAGCTCGCTTGAATAATTGTGATTGCAAAGGTAAAAATGAACCCACATAATGTCCTTATATAGATTTTTAAAAATTAAGTGCATTTATTGCTCCACCTACCATCAATCCTCTCATTAATTGACCATTTTCCTAATTTCCATGTGGTACACCTTCACGCCCCAACTATAACCTTCTAGCGCGCCTTCCTACCTTCTGGCTGCAGAATTCTCTTCTGCACACTTCCATGCATCAAAATACCTCACCACTGCATCCTCTTCTAGTAGTTTCCATAGCCTTTGCTTACCTCGCATTATACTGATCATTAATTTATTTCCATCTATGGTCTTCATTAGAAGAAATTTCCTTTCTAACAACTCTTTTCCATACTTGAATAACACCTGTAATAGTTTTTTCTCATGTGCACCCATTTTTGAATAACAAATAACAACCACCCCACACATGGCATGTGCAGTCCTCTGTGCATAAAAATAATTCAGATTGTAATTATCTTATACGATTCAAACACACTTATTACACAAAACACCAAACTAAATTGCCAAAGCATAGCAACAAAGAAGGAAATACATGAAAATAAATATAGAAAGGAAAATTTATACTAAATGGAAATACTTCCTTATTACAAACACCAAGAAGACTTATTTATAGTAGGGCTTCATCCTACTCCCAATAAAGTAACTGGGTAACCATGTTCCATCAAGAACCTCTAACTAAAAAGTTCCTGATTCGAGGATGTGAGTGATAACATACAGTCGCAAATACTTAGAATCATAAATAAGTACCATCTATCCAAATTCAATCTTCTTATCCCTGATGTGTCTGTCATGTCATGCCTTCTTCCTGGCCTTTTCCTACTTTTGACTCCAACATGCTATGACACACCTCTCATCCAACTGTATTAACTTGTCAATTATTTATTCTAATGCATGTTCATCATCTAGATCTCCAACACATGCAAATTCACAATGATGGTAACATGAATTCCATTGGAAGAACTGCTTCCACACAAAACACTAACTGAAAGGGTGTGGCCTTATTCAACCTCTTGTAGGTGTTTCTATACACCCAAAGTACAACAAAAACTTTATCATCCGAATCTTTCCTTCCGACATCACAAATTTATGTCAAGGTCTAGCTCAGTATCTTATTGAAAGCCTCAATAGTCCTATTTTCCTGAGGGTGATAAGGTGTATTCTTGTGGTGTGCAACCATAAATTCATCCAACAATATCCTGATTGTCTCATTCAAGAAGTGTGTGCCCCTATCAATTTTCAAGCTCAGTGGACATCCATACCTATTAAGAATATTTTCCCATAAGAACCTTGCTCCTGTAGATGTTGTACAATCCTTTATAGGTTATCTTTCTTCCCACGTTGTAAGATAATCTGTGCAAGTGATGATATAACGTGATCCAGTTCTGCACGCAGCTGGGGAAATAGGACCCAATAAGTCTATAACACATTTCTCAAATGGATATACACTAGCAATAGGCCTCAAAGGAATTTCATATATTTGCCCAGGTTTTCCAAGGCACTGACAGTGATCACACATCTTACAATACTCTTTACAATCTTTATACTGGGTCTCCCACCATAAGCCAGTGAGTATAATCTTGTGCACAGTGGTGTCACCTACATAATGCCCACCTATAATACTATCATGAGCCTCTTCCATGATATCTCTGCACTCATGTTCCAATACACATCGATGCAATAATTCATCTCAGTCTAGTTTGTATAAGTCACAACTGATCAACATGAAGGGTTTCGTCAAAATCACAAGTTGTTTCTTCTCCAATGGTTTCATTCCTTCTAGCACCATAACTGTACATAAAAAGAGAAAAATATCCTCTAATTATGAAGGTGCATGATGTAACCTGTACAACTGTGCATCTGACATTGTATCTTCAATTATCTATGTGTCCACTCCTGATTGAGTTCTTGATAAGTGGTCTGGGCTAGAATTACTTTTACCTGGTTTTACCACAATTGTAAAGTCAAATTCCTAGAATAGGAGCACCCATTGACATATGCACCCCTATAAAATGGAATTATTTACCAAGTATTTTAATGCCATGTGATCAGTAAAAATACAAAGGGTATCACTAGCAAATACTGTTTGAATTTACACAGAGCGTAGATGATCAAAAAGGCCTCATGCTCTGTAGTTGTGTAATTCTGTTATGTAGGTTTCAACTTTCTACTAAATAAATAAATATGATGATCTATAATACCTTCTCTAGGATGAGATAACACCATGCCAATGGTTTTTCTAGAGGCATCCACATGTATGTGAAATGATTGGTTCCATGATGGAAAATGTAAAATAGGTGTTGTAGTAAGTCTCTCCTTCAATGCCTCAAAGGCGTGTTGTTGCGGTTCTCCCCAATAGAATGTCCCTTTTCCTTTAAGTAACTCTTTCAGGGGTGTGAAAATATTTGCATATCCTTTAATAAATTTTCTATAATACCCTGCGTGGCCCAAGAATCCACGCACCTCACTCTAACTGGTAGGATCCTCCAGGCCTATAATAAATGCAACCTTAGCTGGATCTACTAACAAACCTTCCTTGCAGATGGTGTTCCCTAACAAAGTTCCAAATGGTGTAGAAAACACACACTTATTGATGTTTATAGAGATGCTTAATTGTATACATCTTTCAAATATCAAGCACAAATTTTCACAATGATCCTTAACAAGCCCATTTACTGTTCAATCATCCAAGTAAACCTACAAGAATTTGTGAATAAAATATTGGAATGCTTGAACAACTATGTGTGAAAATATAGCAGGCACAATTTTCAAACTAAAGGGAATCATAGTATTTACAAAACTTCCCCATTCAGTGGTGAAATTCATTTTCTCTTGATCTTCCGGTGTAATTCTAACTTGATGATACCCATAGAATTAATCTATAAAAGAGTAAACTTCAGCTTCCTGCAACACCTTCTAATATTTCCTCGGTGAAAGGGGTCGGTAGGAAAAGGATCAATCACACATGCAAAATTCAGTTCCCTATAATCCACACAAATCCTAATCTAAACATCTTTCTTTATACTGATTACCATGGGGCTAACCCATTCTAACTCTCCTAGGGGATTAATGATACCACATTCAACATTTTTTCAATTTCTTCTTTAAATTTTATGCGTAGGTTTGGATTCATTCTGTATGGTCTCTTCTTGACCGAGCGCACTCCTTCCTTTAGCTTAATATTCATCTCCCATAATGACTCATGAACTCCTTTTAACTCATGGTAGCCCCTAGGGAATAAATATTGAAAATCTCATAGTAACTCAATTATCTTTTCCACTTTAAAATCATACCAATAATCCCCAACTATTTCCTCCTTAGGTTCAGCATCTATGCCAAAGTTCACTTTCTTTGTCTTCATAGGTTCATGATAGGTGCACGCGTTATTATCCACATTACCTACCACTTCGCTCGTACCTACTGAATGAGCTATTTCCAAATCTCCTACTTCCTCATGATCCATTATGTATACCATCTTTCCTTTCTCTTTCTCAAAACAAGCATGCGTAAATAAATCGAAATCTTTATCATCTACTTCATCAAAACATTCTCTTGAGTTTTCCTCACCAAATAAATCTTGAATGAGTTATTCAGCCTTGACAGTGTCTCTCATATTAAAGTGCTCCATAACACGTAATGCCTCTCTTACTAGAGGTTTAGTAGAAAATTACTCAAAATTCTGGTTCATTCCTGCAATCAAGTCCTAACAATTTCCAGTCTCCCTATGCAGTTCTACATAAACATACCAATCCTTGCAATGTGGAATAAAGTTTGTGCACCCAAATTGAAGGTGGTAAAGCTTCTTGCCCTACTGTTCAGAGTATCTCACATTACTAAACATGGTGCTGAATAAGTTGATTCCCCTGATATATGCATATTTGAGTAGGTGCATTTCTCTTGAAGAACTGAGTGGTTAGAGAAATTCTAACTTCATTAAATTCTATGAGATTATCCCTATGAACCATCCACCAGTGCACTCCTGTCCCGCATAGGGTATACACTAACATATTTCTTCTTTCAACCTAATTTTTCCATTAATCCTCCATTGTGCGCAAGATTATTGTTGGATCTCCTTCTTCAGTATACCTAGGTACAAAGTTGTTACATATTATCCTAATATAATGAGGGTTTCTTCTCTATGAAAATGTGCTCCTTACTTCATGCCCAACCATCTCATAGGTGTCATGCACCCAATTATCACAAGCAATACTTGTAGTATCACTAATAGATTGTGCATCTTCCCACCAGAGGATTACTTCCTTATATGGCTCAAGTACTTCTAGATCCCGAATGGCGCGTACATAAATTTTGTTCAAGTCTTCCTCACTCAATGGTTCAACATAAGGTGCATATTTCCCATCTTTCAAAGAAATAATAAATCTTTCTTCCTTTTTCTTAAAACTTATATACCCCTTGTTGAACAGTACATCAACATTATTTTCATAATACCAAGGGCTCCCAAGTAGAGCTTAGAATATTTATGCTTCTGTAAGTGCTAGGACCTCAAATTCCCCATTGAAATTGGCCCATTGTATAGTAATGGATGTATCCTTTAAAACCTTGATTAGAATGGCCTTATTTTGATTAGCCATAAACAACACATTAAAGGATGGCTGCAATTGAGGTCTTCCCATATGTACCCATGTATCTAAAGTAATCTCATTCACTTCCACGCCAGTGTCAATATATATATTTCTCAAAATCCATCCATCTACAACAACATTCAGAGTGATCTCCTTGTCATAATCTAAGCTATGAGGGGAAAGATTAGCATGCAAATCTGCCATCCATTTTCAATACTTGCCCATAGAGTGTTCCCCTTTAGACAATTCCCTAGTAATGTAATGATATTTTCCTGGCGTAACATCTTATATACCTCTTTCAAGTCATCAATATCTGACTGGACCATCTCTATTGCCTTCTTTTGTTCCAACTTCCTTAACTGTTCGTTTTAATGTTGTATTTCATCCTGAAGATTTTTGAGTACCTCCATGGTCTCCTGATAAAACTCCTTCTGATGTGTAGGATCTAGGTATCTGACATGTAAAAATTCCTCCTTAGTGATGGTAGGCTTCTATTGTAATGTCTCTTTGGTGCACACATCTTCAACATGTGTAGTAATCCTCACAGGTACTACCTTAGGTGCCAGTGCCAACTTTGACATCCACTGATTCTTTATGGCACATTATATTCTAACCATCCATGCACCCTTGTTATCTTGTTTATGTTGTTTGCTAAGATGCTTATATAATTCCAGGCATTCCTCACAGTTATGATTCTTCCCATAAAAATAACAAGTAATATTATGAGGAAATATGTGCCTGTAGTGGTTAGGAGATCCGCATGTAAAACACGTTCTATGAGGAAACTCAACTCATCCACCACCATGGCCTCAGCCCCTAAATCCACCATGGTATCCTCAACCTATGCCACGACCTCCTTCAAAACACCCTTTGTTCTGATCATAACACCCTTGGTTGTGATCATGATCATGGTGTTCATTTTTACTTTTAACATTTTACTATACCCCTATCTGTCGTACCCCCAATATCTATGGCATCATGGATCTGACCAATCAACTTGTAGTCTTCTATATTGTGAGTTGTGGACTAAAAAATCTTACAATAGTAAGATACATTCTTCCTTATCTCACATTGTAATAATGAGAAACAACTTACATCATGGTCTAAATGACATATCTCGAAGTCTAGCAACAATGAACGTACTGACATGTGAGGAAAATTATCCTTAGTGTGCCCTTCCACTTCACATTCTTTACACAAAATCCCAATGCACATCTCTTGTGCTGAATTTGCCAATAGTTTCTCCAACTACTTTTCCATAGTTGTAATCTATGCTTATAGGAATGGGCTCACTCCAGTGTGTATACTTCTGATTGCCTCGACATGCAACACTGCTTCAAGTGCATTGCGTGGGTTTTTATATGTCTTATGTGACAGCCCCCTCCTAAATGGTGTGATCAAATCTCCAATGAACCACTGTACATGTTGGATTGCATGAATATCCTACGAAATTTTAGACAAAAGTGTTTTAAAATAGGCATCATATTCCCGAACACTCTCAGTAGTGCCCTGCTTAATATTCTAGAGTGAGCTCATATTATTTTTCTTAAACTCAGGGATATGAAACTCCTTAAGGAAAGCTTCTTGTAATGCTACATAATATATGCAAGTCTGATCAGGGTCAAAATTCCTATACCAACTGTGAGTGCATCCATTTACCATAGTTGCAAACTAACTTGCCTTGCACTTAGAAGTTGTGATTCCTTTTGCATGCCACACTATCTCCCACATGTGCACATGCTCAGCAGCATCTTCTATGCCCCTATACTCTAGAATATGAAGAGATGTCTCCGTGTAAATATTCTGGGGTTGATGAGGACCCTACCCACCTAAGCTAGAACCTCTTGTGTTACCTTTTCCTCCAGATCCATCAGAACTAGAGCCACCTATGCCCCTTGATCCTCCACCTATAGCTGGAAGCAGACCAGTGGATGTACTACCCTTTGTCCCTAAAATGGTACTAAACTGAACTCCTACAGTCTATGAATTGGTAATACTCCCAGAAGTGAGTCCAAAATTCTACGAACTTGAGTTATGTGCCGATGATGCGCCTGAAAAAGTACCTCCAAATAACAAAGAAGACATTTTCCTAGCCATAGATGCACTTTCTACTTGTTTGAATCTTTTTCTACTACTCCCCAAACTAGCTTGCTAACTACTAGTTGTAATGGATACTAGAAAACTAAGCGCAAGGGATAGGTTGCTAGGTATATTCAAATGTGCACCCACAACCCATGTCGTCTTTGCTGGCATGCTCCAATGTGATGCCAAGGAGGGTTACCTGTCATGTTTTCCCAAATGGGGGAGTTCCAGATGCTCTGGCTCCATGCCTTTTGCATGAGCTCCAAATCCTTCATGAGCCATCTCTCTTCTCAACACCATCCGCTCTGTAATATCATGCTACTTCTCTATCTCCCTCTCTTGTGCCTCATTGTACTTAAGCCACATTTCTTCTCTTTACCTCTCTGCCGCTAGGTCTGCCATCCTTCACTAAACCTTCTCCTGCCCCCATGCGTGGTAGGGTTTCAAATTTTCTTCCAAGTTCAGGGTTATCATCAGAGAAAGAATATTCTACACTATTCCTAATTGAAAAATTAATTAGAGAATAGAACGGCAAGTACAAAAATGAGTAACAACCCCCAATAGAGGCTGGTACGATTCAATTCAACATTTTGTTCATTCAGGTTTGATTGTGTCATTAGATAGCTCTATGATTTATTTTATATAGATTTTATCGCTGTATGAATTGCGTTGCTGATATTGATCCCAAGAAAAAAATTGTAGGTACAACTAGTCTGTGAACGGCCAAACATCTAACTGTAAAAATTGGATCAATATTTTGATCACACGGATGGGTGGGGGAATTCCTTGCAAATAAATTCCCCTAGGATAACGTAAAAATTGGAACTCAGCTACCTCTGAGAAATAATAAGTGGAAATTGAGTACTCCAAAATATATCTATTCAAAACACCATGAAACCAAGTATCCAAAACACAGGTCTAAATCAAATCAACATCATAGAGAGATTGAAATTCTTCCTGTGTCCAAACAAGTGTATGATACCGCCAAATCATTTTAGATGCATAAGTAACCAAGCACTTATATAGATCTACCAAAAAGATAACAAAGAAGCTATCTTACAAAAAAGTCATACAAATTCTACTCCACCCATGCGTGTGCATCAAACTCAGATCCAATGTTGAACCTCCGAGTGTACTCTTCTTCAATATTTATTATCCACTCCTCAACACTTGCCAAAGTCAACGAGTATGTCTTTATCGTGAAAAATCCTAAAAATAACTAAAATAGAGGTCCCAGAAATAGAATCAATGATGCAACCTAGAATCTACTATGAATAACCAAGGCACGCTGGCACATCACCCAGTCGGAGCTGAGCGCTCACCCGAAGCATGCAAATGTATTAGGCCCTTCTTTAGAGTTGTGTTATCTCTCGAAAACTACTATGCATTTTCATAGCTAAATTCAAAGTTTTTGAGCTCATTCCCTTCATTGGTGTTTAAGCTGAATTAGAGATTCAAGAAATTAGCAAAAGTCATGCCCTAGAGCTATTTAAACCTTTGTTTTGCTCATTTTTAGAAATCCTCAATTTCCCAATTTGTGTATGTAATATCCTCTTTGCAACCTCAATTTTTTGATCAAAATTGTTCACTTGTTCTATGGCCTAGGTCGTCAAATCATTTTTTTTCCTCCATGCCTTTGGTTCGTGAAGGAAATTTGAAAATTGGACTCAAAGTGATGAAGTTTTCTTCCTCTGCGTATTTTCCATAGTTGGGATGACAGGCATCTTTTCCCCATCAAATTTTGACCCCAATGAATGCAAGTACATGGTCAGATCCTATTGGATGGGGAGGAACATGATTTTTGGTGAACTTAACACTTTTGGTCACTTTTGGCAAAAATGGTAAATTTACCCCGCGGCCCCGATCAGGCTATAAAGGTAAAAGTCAAATTTTGAGCCCGCAGAGAAAAGTCAAAGTTGAAGCCAATAGGGAAAAAGTCAAAGTGGATGAGCGGGCCATTGGGGCACTTTTGGAAATTTAACCAAATTCCCAAAAGTGAAGTAAAAGGTCTAGAATGCTCCGCAGCTCCGCCAAGGTCTCGGGTACCTGCCGTTGAAAAGTCAAAGCGGAGGAGCGGAATGGTGGAGAACTTTGAGTTTTTGAGCCTTTTTCCAAAAAGGTTAAAATGTTGAGAAAAGGGCTGCGACCCCATTTCCAATCAGAGGATGCCACGTGTCAAGAGTTCAATCGGAGCAGTGGGCCAGTGGAGGAAATTGATTTTTTGAGTCTTTTTCCAAAAAAAGGTTAAAATGTTTAGAAAAGAGCCATGACCCCATCTCCAACCAGAATGTGCCACGTGTCCTAGTCAAATCAGAGCAGCGGGCCAGTGGAGGAAATTGAGTTTTTGAGCCTTTTTCCAAAAAAGGTTAAAGTGTTTAGAAAAGAGACGCGACCCTGTCTCCAACCAGAATGTGCCATGTGTCTAAGTTGAAAAGTCAAAGTGGGGTTGCGGGCCAATTTGTTCCAAATTTCCAAATCTCACAAAAAATCACAAAATGTGAAAGGCTTCCCCCATAACCGCTCCAATCCCTTCCTGCCATGTGGATGACCCAATTTCAGAGTTAGAGGAGCAAATCAAATGGTCTATATTTAAACTGGAAAATCGAATGTAACGGTTGCTTTGCAAGATCTGGGTTTTAACCCGCCATGAGCGTTTTCTTTACAACAGAGGAATTTGAAAAGGAATTGAGGATTTGTGAATTTGTAGCGGTTTCTTGCAAAGATTATAATGGCTTCTCAACGTCATTCTAAGGGCTGGCGATTGATTTCAAAAAAGACCAGAGTGCTTTGTACCTAGAAAAGATAGAAAATGCCACACTTCTTATATTTTCTCTTCTTCCTCAATTTTCTTCCATTCTTAAGCTATGTACAAACTCTACTCGAGCTTCAATAATTAAAGAAGGAATTTTTGCCTCTTTGATTGAGGGATTGATTGGTACCTTGTGACCAATTAATTTCATTTGGTCTTTTAGCTTTTCCTGCAGATTTGTTTTTTCTTCTAACTATAAATGCATGTAAATGAAATTTCTAATTAATGTGTGTGGGCATCTAATATTCTACTTATAACATTAGTTTTCTCCTACCTCCATTTTCACTCCCTTTCCCCTTTCAAAGACAAATTTTCTTCTCTAGTGAGACATTGCTAGCTTTGCCACAGGGTCAGTGGAGTGCCCCTGTTGGATCTCTGGTTGAAAGGCCACCATTGAAATCCACTTTTTCACGCATGCACATATGGAAGCTACACCATTCAAGTAGAGGGACTTAGATTCCCATATCATTGGCTTGAAACCCACCAATTTTTCCACAAGACAAATTTTCTCCCTGACATTTTTTGGCACCCACCGTGGGGTATATTTTTCAGCATTTGCACCTAGAAACGACCTCAGGGTCATTAAAAAAATATTCTGGAAGAAAAGTTTCTGGTGATTGAATAATCACACAAACTACATGGATGTAAATCATAGCTATTATGGGAAATCCTTCTATTGAGAGGCTTGATTTATTGTTTCACATCCAAGAAGACATTGCTTCTGATTTGAGAGAAGCTATTTGGCATAATAGGTGAAATTCCAATCATTACTTCATTTCCATAAGGATTTTGGGGCTGGAAGACGAATGTGCTGTCAAATTGGAAAGGCACAAACAAATTCTAGCACCCCAAAGAAGAGCATAAACTTTCAAGCTGGCTAATAGAAGATACACCCGGAAACTAAGACAAGGATGAGAAGTTAATCCCACATTTGAAGAGCTTGAAAGAGAGGAAAGATCCGAAAAAGAGATAAGGGCTCAACTTGAAGAAATATAAAGACTCCAAATTGAAGCAGAAGAAAGAGCAGCAATAGAAGCAACCTTAGCAAGACCAAAGGATAGAAACAAGAATATAGTGGGTGATCATGAGCATGAAGTATGTAGGCCTAACGTACCATGGGGAAGAAATACTGGTCCACTTGCTCTTCCACAACCACTTCATGAGCTCCCAAGAGGCTCAAGAAAGAACTTCCCAAAATTCAAAGGGGATGGTTCTTAGCTCCCAGAAGAACATGTAGCAGCATTCATTACTGCTTGTGGAGTGTTGGGAGTTGAAGATGAAGATGTTTTAGTTAGGCTCTTTGTGGAGTCACTCCAAGAAAAATTTGCTGAATGGTTCTACATGTTGCCCCAAGATCTGTCACATGCTGGGAAGATATAACAAGTGCATTTGAACATAGGTTCAAGAGCACATAAGATTGTTAGGATCTGCTAGTCCAATTGGTTCAGATGAAGAAGGAGACCTCTGAATCAATGAGAGATTTTGTAGCAAGGTATGATAGGTTGACAAGAAGAATCCCAGAAGATGTGGTACCCTTTGAAAACAACTTGAAAAGGTTCTTCATCAGTGCTTTGCCATCAAAATTTTGTTTCTTCCTCAGAAGATACCAACCAAGAACATTGAGGGAAGTTAAAGACTTTGTAATTGAGACTGATGATGATCTAATTCTTTCTGGAAAAGTGAAAGGACCAAATGGGAAGCAAAAAGGTCAGAGTTCAAATTCAGTCACCACTGATCCAATGTTCCAAAAAATGGCAAATGACCTAGTTGCTTTAAAGAAATAGCTGTCACAAATCACAATGAGGAATGCTCCAAGGAGACCAAATCTTCCTGATAGATGAAGAATTTCTCCACCTCCTCGTAGGCTTTCTCTTGAAGCACCACTAGTCAATGCCATCTATGACATTGGGGAATCAAAAGAAGGATCAGACATTGAGGAAATTGAAGAAGAAATCATGGATGACTATGAAAACTATCTTGAAATTGAAGAGGTTGGCATGCACAATGGCCTAATTGAATACGTTGCTAATAAGGAGGAAAGTGATGAAGAAGCTCCAAGTTTTTCATGTGTTGTTTTCACTCGTGCACAATCCAAGAATGGTGTTTTAGCCTCAGTAGTTGCAACTGAGAGTAGGAATAACAAAGAAGATAGCTCTCCAAAGCCTCCACTAAACAAGATCATCAGCAGGGGATCACCATTACCACCTTCCATGGAATCAGCTACAGAGAAATAAGATTCATTAGTTGTCAAGGATCACATTATTGTGCCAAGTAAGTTATCTTATTCTTCTCCCAACTCAAAAGTTGTTAAGAGCAATTCTCTTTTAAATGTTGAATCTGCTAGAACGTCTAAATTTAAATCAAAGGCTACATCCCCATCTCCTTCCAAGAAAATTGTTACATTTGAAAAGGATAACCCAACACCAAAAGTAAGGATCCACCATTTAAGTCCTCATCTACCATAAATTCATTTGACTTTGTAGAGCATGCTAGCAAAACCAAAGTCCAGCTCTCTAAAATTGAATACCTACAAACACATCCTACCCAATTTGACAGATTCATCAAGGTAGTTCGGGGTGGTAACTCTACATCCCCAATCTCTTATTCTAAAGGCTTACTTCCCACACCATCCACACCATCTTCTCAAAACATGCTAGCCCTCAGTGCCTCCACCACCAATAGAGTTGAGCCTTTTTACCTGTCACTTCTCATCAAAGGTTTCCAGTTAAACAATTACATTATAGATTCTGGAGCCTTAGATAATGTGATGCTAGCAAAAGTTACAAATGCTCTTGGCCTCACTTTGACCTGGGTAAATGGCACATGCTACTCAATGGAATCCAAACAAAATTCCATTGGTAGGAAGGATAAAGGATGCTCAGGTTGCACTAGTTGATTACCTTGACAAGAAGATAATCCTAACCATTTTGGTGGCAGACATCCCAACATCTATTGTTGAGTATAAGTTTTTGCAAAGATTTAGGTGGAGAAATAAAAATGGATTGGCCATCTGCAACTATCCCAGTGAAAGGAGAAATGAAGAAGTTGCTGCCAGTCAGAAAAATGAAGTTCATAGTAAGGAAGTATGATGATCCAAGAGTGAATATCCTTTTTCAATATCGTGGGCTTAGAAATTACCTCCTTACATCATATAAGGAATAGGACTTGCCACTTCTCATGGAGGAAGAAGAAGACCGAATCTGGACAATGTAGTTTGATGGCAGTCATTCCAGAGCAGGTTCAGGAGTTGGTGTAGTATTATACTCTCCCTCCAATGAGGTATATCCTTTTTCCTACAAGCTGCAATTTGACAATACAAATAATACAATAGAGTATGAAGCATTACTCTTAGGCATGAATATAGTAGAGGACATGGGAATCAAGAAGTTGAGATGTAAAGGTGATGTAGAGTTGTGGTAAAGTAGGTCCACCAACAATATCAGGTGAAAACCCCCAAACTTAGGCACTATAAAAATAGAGTGTGGGATTGCATTGAATCCTTTGATGCATTCTCCATTAAAGCTATCCCTATAGATTAGAATGAAAACGCTGATTCTCTAGCAGTGTCAGATTCCTTAGTGACACCTCATCCTTCTTTTGGAAAGGATAAAAGTGACCATTGAGATGGTGTTCAGACCCAGCGTATCAGACAATGCAAATCACTGGTAGGTCTTCAATGATGACAATAAGATCCTAGCCTTCTTAGAACAAAGGGATAACTTCAATAATATTTTCTTTGAAGGAAGTGAAAACCCACACCATGAATCAGTCCCCAAAGAAGAGAAGGAAGGAATTGAGGGAATTGATGAAGAGGGAAGTAATCAAACAGAAAGGAAACAAAATCCCTAAAGGCCTAGTTTCTTTGGAATATCTCTTTGACAAGCATGATAGGTTCATCCAAGAGAAAGAAAAATAGTCTTCTCAGTGTCCATCTAATTTTGATCATGAAAACATTGGCACTTCAGAGAATCCAAGGATGGTTAACATTGGTAAATGCTGCTCACCAGAAGAGAAGAGAAAGTTTGTTTCTCTGCTAAAAAAGTACTCAGATGTCTTGGCCTATTCCTATGATGAACTCAAATCTTTTCAGCCAAAGGAAATGCATCACTCCATTCCTTTGAAGCAAGGAGCTAAGCCCTTCAGGAAAAAAAAAAGGCCCTACAATCCAAATATTATCGATGTTATCAAAGAAGAGGTGAAAAAGATGCTCAATGCTAGAATCATCTTCCCCATCCACCATTCAACATGGGTGGCTAAAATTGTGCCAGTAAGGAAGAAGAATGGGGAAATAAGGATTTGTGTAGACTTCTGAAATCTGAATCAGGAATCTCTCAAGGACAACTACCCTCTTCCAATCATGGATCATATTTTACAAGTAGTCACTGGATCTGAAATGCTCTCTTTACTTGATGGATTCTCAAGGTACAACCAAATCAAGGTGGCAGAAGAGGATTGTAACAAAACAACCTTCACAACACCTTGGGGAACTTTTGCCTACAACAGAATGCCTTTTTGCTTGATCAATGTTGGGGCCACTTTCTAGAGAGAAATGGATTTGGCTTTTAAAGATTTGAAATATTACATTGTCATTTACCTTGATGACCTCACAATTTTTTCAAAGAGGATGGGAAATCATATATGTCATTTAGAGCAAGTCCTTGCAAGGTGTAGGAAATATAGCATTTCTATAAATCCAAAGAAGTGCATTTTTGGAGTCACAGAAGGTAAGTTGCTGGGACACATTGTGAACAAAAATGGAGCACACATTGATCCTGAGAGGATCAGAGCTATCCAAGCACTAGCCTTACCAACTAGCAAGAAGGGAGTTCATTCATTCTTTGGAAACTTAAACTTCCTTCGTCATTTTATGCCTAAGTTTTCTGAGCTGAATAAGCATATAACTTCCATGATGAAGCCTCAAGCAAGTTTCAAGTGGAATAAGGAAGGAAAAACAACATTTGAGGATATCAAGAAATCCATTGCCAAAGCTCCAACTCTTGTATCTCCAGATTTCAACAAGGAGTTCATCATGTATTGCTATGCATCAGAACATACCCTCTTTGTTGTCCTTGTTCAAAAAAATGATGAAGGTTTGGAAGCACCCATTGCTTTCATGAGATTGTCCTTTGAAAAATCATGAGCTAAAGTACAACCAATTAGAGAAACATGCCTACGCAGTGGTCAAAGCTGTTAAAAGTTTCAGATTCTACATTCTCAATTCCCATACAGTGGTAATAGTTCCTAGAAGTGTAATCAAGTCCATTTTGACTCAACATGATCCTAGGGCTAAGAGAGGAAGTTAGATTACAAAGACCCAAGATTATGACTTGGAGATTAAATGCTCTAATATGGTAAGAGGAAATGGTTTGTTCAAGATGATTTCTAAAGATGAAACTCTCAAGACTTAGCAAGAATAAAAATATGGTGTTTTCTCAACCTGTTCAGGAGACAGTCCACAGGCACTCTTTGTCATCACTACTAATGAGTGGTATACTGAAATTTCTTACTACCTCACTTATGGAAAACACCCTCCTCATCTTAACTATAAACAAAGAAGGACAACTCAAGATAAAGGTAACCAAGTTTGTGATATGAAATCATGCACTTTACAAGAGAGGCCTAAATGGTTGTTTTCCTAGGTGTGTATGATAAGGAGCAGTAGCAAGAAAATTTTCTCATGGCATAGCATGATCGAGCTTGTGGTGGACATTTCTTAGCAATGGTCAACGCACATAAGATACTCATAGGGAGATATTATTTGCTGTCCATCTTTACAGACACTCAAGATTGGGTTTCCAAATGTAAAGTATGCCAACAATTTGTTGGAAAGCCAAAAGTAGTTGCATTGCCACTCAAGACTATGGTGATTGAAGAACCATTTAAGAAATGGGGGCTAGATTTTATTGGTGTTTTGAATCCTCATTCTAGTGTAGGGCATACTTATGTACTCACTGCAACTGATTACTTCACTAAATGGGTGGAAGCCATCCCAACCATGTAAGCCAGCTCTGAAATAGTTTGTAACTTCATCAAGGAGAATATCATTGTCCGTTTTGGAGTACCACAAAAGATTGATGTAGACAATGCCACCTATTTCTCTTCAAAGGAGCTCACAGAGTTTTTTTTATGGTTTTGGAATCTCCTTATCTCACTCTTTTGACTACTATCCACAAAGAAATGGGAAAGCTGAGTCAAGCAATAAGAACATTGTGACCATTGTTCTCTAGCTGGTAGATGAGAATCAAAGGAATTGGCACAAGAAGTTATATGATGCATTGTGGGCTGATAGGATCACTTCTAAGAAGGTAATAGGTATGTCACCTTTCCAAATGTTGTATGGAGTTGAGGAAGAGATTCCCCTCATAATTGAGATGTCATCTCTCAAGTTGTTGCAAGAAATAAAAGATGGTCAATACAAAGACTCCATTGACAAGAGAATCCTCTTCCTGGAGAAGCTGGAGGAAAGTAGATGCCAAGTGGTGGATAGAATTAAAAAACACAATGGAAAGTGAAGAAGATCTTTGACAAGAGGGAAAAGGAAAGAGAATTCAAGGTTGGAGATTTTGTCCTGCTTTGGGACAAGAGAAGAGAACCAAAGGGCAGCCATGGAAAGTTTGACTCATTATGGCTTGTCCCATTCCAAATTCATGGAGCTTGTGGTGAGAATGTTTTTCTCCTCTCATACTTGGATGGAATGCCATTGGAATTTCCTTAAAGCAGGAAATACTTGAAATTGTATCATCAGTGAAAGTGGGTTGTCCCCCACCTTGTACCTTAGGTGTTTTCTTGGTGTTTTTTTCCCTTTTCTATTGTGTGGTTTTGGTTTAGTTTTATTTAGTTTTTGTTGTGTGTGGTTTGGCTTGTGTGTTTCCTCCTTATTCCTTTCTTTCTTTGAATTGTACATAACTCTACAAGGACCAATGCATAAGGCATTGGTCAATGTAATATGTTTTGACACTAGCCATGCCCAGTTCACGCCCTAGCCATGCCCAGTTCACGCCATGTCCCCAAGCTAGAGCCAACTGTTGTCTCCTGAAAACTACTCTACGTTTTCATAGCAAATTTCAATTTTTTTGACGTCATTCCCTTTTTTTGTGTTTAAGCCAAGTTATAGATTCAAGAAATTAGAAAAAGTCATGCCCTAGAGCTATTTAAACCTCTGTTTCGCTCATTTTTAGAAATCCTCCATTTCCCTATCTGTGTACGTAATATCCTCTTTGCAACCTCCTTTTTTTGATCAAAATTGTTCACTTGTTCTATGGCCTAGATCTTCAAATCATTTTTTTGCCTCCATGCCTCTAGTTCATGAAGGAAATTTGAAAATTGGACTCAAAATGATGAAATTTTCTTCCTCTGCGTATTTTCCACAGTCGGGATGACAGGTGTCTTTTCCCCATCAAATTTTGACCCCAGAATGCAGGTACGTGGTCAGATCCTATTGGATGGGGAGGAATGAGATTTTTGGTGAACTTAACACTTTTGGAAAAAATGGTAAATTTACCCCGCGGCCCCGATCAGGCTATAAAGGTAAAAATCAAATTTTGAGCCCGCAGAGAAAAGTCAAAGTTGAAGCCCGCAGGGAAAAATTCAAAGGTGAAGCCCGCTATTGAAAATTCAAAGCGAACAAGTGGGCCATCGGGGCACTTTTGGAAATTTAACCAAATTCCCAAAAGTGAATTAAAAGTTCTAGAATACTCTATGGCTCTGCCAAGGTCTCAGGGCCCCCGTTGAAAACTCAGAGTGGAGTAGTGAAAAGACGAAGAAATTTAAGTTTTTGAGCCTTTTTCCAAAAAGGTTAAAATGTTAAGAAAAGGGTCACAACCCCATTTCTAATCTGAGGATGCCATGTGTCAAGATTTCAATCGGAGCAGTGGGCTGGTTGAGGAAATTGAGTTTTTGAGTCTTTTTCCAAAAATAAGTTAAAATGTTTAGAAAATATCCGCGACCCTGTCTCCAACCAGAACGTGCCACATGTCCTAGTCAAATTGGAGCTACAGATCGGTGGAGGAAATTGATTTTTTGAGCCTTTTTCCAAAAAAGGTTAAATTTTTTAGAAAAGATCCACGACCCCATCTCTAACTAGAACGTGCCACGTGTCTAAGTTGAAAAGTCAAAAAGGGGCTGGGGGCCAATTTGTTCCAAATTTCCAAATTTCATGAAAAATCACAAAATGTGAAAGGCTTCCCCCATAACCACTCCAATCCCTTCCTGTCACGTGGATGGCCCAATTTCATAGTTAGAGGAGAAAATCAAATGGTCTATATTTAAACTAGAAAATCAAATGTAATGGTTGCTTTGCAAGATTTGGTTTTTAACCCACCATGAGTGTTTTCTTCACAACAGAGGAATTTGAAAATGTGTTGAGGATTTGTGAAGTTGTAATGGTTTCTTGCGAAGAATATAATGGCTTCTTGATGTCATTCCAAAGGCTAGTGATTGATTTTAAAAAAGACCAGAGTGCTATGTACCTGGAAAAGATAGAAAAAACCACACTTCTAATTTCTCTTCTTTCTCGAATTTCTTCCATTCTCAAGCTATGTACAAACTCTGCTCGAGCTTCAATAATAAAAGAAGGAATTTTTGCCTCTTTGATTGAGGGATTGATTGGTACCTTGCGACCAATGAATTTTATTCAGTCTTGTAGCTTCTCCTACGAATTTGTTTTTTCTTCTAACTATAAATGCATGTAAATGGAATTTCTAATTAATGTGTGTGGGCATCTGTTATTCTACTCATAACATTAGTTTTCTCCTACCTCCATTTTCACTCCCCTTCTCCTTTCCAAGACAAAGTTTCTTCTCTAGTGAGACATTGCTAGCTTTTCCACAGGGTTAGTGGAGTGCCCCTGCTGGATCTCTGGTCGAAAGGCCACCATTGAAATCAACTTTTTCACGCATGCACATATGGAATCTGCACTGTTCAAGTAGAGGGACTTAGATTCCCATAGCATTGGCTTGAAACCCACCAATTTTTCCACAAGACAAATTTTCTTGCCAACAAGTTGCTTGTGTAGGATGTTAATGTGATGAAGATAAGACATGTTCAGATCCATAAATAAACATAAACATTTCACAATGCATAATCCATATCTATATCTTATAGAGTCATGAATTAAACAATAATTGTAATAAGATTAACCATACATGAATTTTTTTTAGTTAAGTCTAACACCATTATCTAGCCAATATTATCCATTACATTAAACACTGTAAAACACAAAACCTTCTTACATTATAAAGTATCACCATAAGTCATGCGCGTAATAGATTCAACAACATAACTTTATAATAACTTAGTCTCTCTAAAATACATATTTAAATACATATTTATAGGGGTGGGGGATTTCCCTTCACCGCCTACACACTTCTCAAAATATTTCACACGCTGAAAATAGCCATGTGCCTTTACAATAACATGCACACATGCAAGTGCGCTAATAATAGAAGTCTTATAGTTAACTAGAAGAAGTAATCCTATTATTAACTAAAACCATGCATGGCACTTATCAACCTCTCATTTCCAAAATACCATTTGAGTGTCACGCAAGTATCCATCCCGATGTGTGCTCTGCGCGCTATCTCCAAATATAGCCCTTATCTAGACAAACAATTAAGTCATGAGCCAACTATTATGGTGCACATTTCCTCATGCATGGCACTTATCAGCCTATCATTTCCAAAATACCATTTGTGTGTCATGTAAGTATCCATCCTGATGTGTGCTCGGCACACTATCTCCAAATATAGCCCTTATCTAGACAAACAATTAAGTCCTGAGCCAACTATTATGGTGCGCATTTCCTTTCCTATTATTCCACGCTTTCAAATGCACCTTGTTCCTGTACATGTATTATTTGTATGTCTTCTCCTTAGAAAAATATTATGTCTGCTCAATAGTCCTGAAGTTTAAATTTTAGGGCATACTTCATCTTTGACTGAGAGGAACAACTATTATATTCGGATTACCTCGGGAAATGTTTGAGTCTTGGAACAAATTTTATGTGTCCATCATGTAGAGGGTTCCATGAGATTTCCATTGATATTTTTTCCTCATAAACCTTTCTGGAACTCCTAGAATCATCCAGAGAGGCTAGCTTTTATTGTTGAAGCCTTCATTCCTCATGCCCAAAATTACTTGATGGTGCACAAGTTGTTCCTGAATCAATTGTTTTTACAAATTTTTCTTGAACTACCTCATAAATATTTAAATCTCTACAAAACTACCACTAAATTATTTATATTTTCTCTATAGGCTTCTGGAGGGTATTTACTAGCTGCAAAATGGCCAAAAATGACATTTTTTAGGACTCTAGAGAGAGTTGTCTTTCATCAATTCTCAATGAGTTCATAAATAATATTAGGTAAAATTCACTGCACATTAAAAAAATTAAAAATATTGTTAACACTATCCTCTAATCTAGAGTGAGGGTGAAATTAAGGGTAGGCTAGCCAAAGGAAAGGATCATAGAGACTGTGAAATATAATTTTTAATTATGGGCTTAGTTGTCATGATCAAAAGTTTCAATTTTTCATGTTAGAAATTTTACATGACAACATGAAAAAGGAATACATTTCCTAAATGATATAGTATGCTTTATTTTGCAAGATTTTATAGTCGCAAACCATAAAACAACTCCCTATCACCCATAGGAAAATGGAATGATTGAAGTGTTATACAAAATACTCAACAATACCTTAACTAAAATTTATGATGCCAGATGTAAATATTTGGATAAAAAAGTGTTAAAGATGCTATGGGCATACATAAAAACTTACAAATATTTGAATAAACCAACACTATTCTAACTTGTATTTGGGATGGAATTTGTGCTACTTATTTAATTTATGGATCCATCATTATGACTAACATGCATTACAAATTTGGATGATGATGCCTCAATCAGAGAGTGCCTAAAAAAATTGATGCATGTATACAAAAAAATAATACACACAAGGTGGAGCCAAGGAGTATAAAAATTAATAAAAAAGGCATGGAATGATCACAACATCAAAAATAAGAAATTCAATATGGGAGTGAAAGTATTATTATAGAATCAATGTTTACATGACACCTAGGAAAAATGAAAACACATTGGTTTGTCCCATATGTATTCAATGAAATCTTGCCCACTAGGGCATGCAAGTTGAAAGACATAAGTGAAGAATTTTTGTCAGGATATTTTGATGGAAGTAGGATAAAACCCTACTATAAGTAAAATCATTTTTAATTGAATAATGTTTATGCCACTATAGTAATTTTAATTTTGAAAATGTTGTAATAAGCCACACTAGCTTATGCATTTTTTTAATGCATTAATTTTTGTTTTAAAATATTATATAAATAATTAAAAAGGTTTCTCAAGTAATAAATTTAAATTTCATGCTGTAGATAGTTCAAGAAAATTATTTTGGGTGTAGTTGGCATAAATTAGGCGCACAAAATTGAAGAAAAGAAAGAAATGTTGAAAAAAAATACATGTGTGAAAAAATATTTTTTTTATTGAAATAAAGGTGGATTACTTAGTGTGTGGTGTGTAATATTTCATGGATAGAGGTGCATGTGGAATTGGTTTAATCTGATGATAAAAAGTGCACTTCATAATTGGCTGATTTTGGATGTAATGATGCATTGAAAAATGATAGGATCTTATTAATGGAGTTATGGGAAAATAAAGACAATGTGCTTGTGTGAAATAAAAATGGTAAAACATGGAGAAAAACTTGAAAGGAATTATGAACCTATAAGTAGGGATAGTGGATCATGAAAAAAGATTGATATAGAAAGGGAAAGTTGTTTCCAGGGAAGTTATGGGGAAAGGATAAACACACACAAAAAGAGAAGTACAAAAGGAATGTAAGAAACCTAATGTATCTATAGTCATGGAAGGAAAAAGTAACACAGGTCCATAAAATTTGCAGCACACACATGTAATGGGGTCATCAAATCAAGTGAAAATTAAAAGTGGTAAAAAAATATCAAAATAACTTGGTATTAAATACAGTTAGTGGGGAAGTGAATTTTCACACATGCGAATGGATTAAACATAACATTAATTATTTATTTGAAAGGGTATAAAAAGGGGATGGTAACTCATTTGGAAAGTTACCTCGCATATAGAAATCAAGGGCTCCATATGTTGCATAACAATGGCAAAAATAAGTGAAACAAGTGACTCATAGCATCACAAATCTACAAAATTATTCACCATTAGATAGGATCTAAAGCTTTTCACAGGTCACTAGAACGATGGATTTGAATAATAAACGATTCGCATAATTAACTAGAGGTGGCACACATAACCATAAGTGGAAAAGTAAAGGTAGAAGAATGGTCTCTGTCAAAATCTTGAAACTTAACCCTTAGACCTCGCCATTAACATGGAGATCAATCTCTATTCAAATTACGAGGAACTTTGGTGGCCATAAACCACCCTAGAGTAAATTAGAGTGGATCCCAAGGTAGGCACAATAAGAAGGCTAGATTAGAGGAGGTGCACAATAATAATGTTGTACATAAGAATATAGTACTTCTAGTGACACTAGTTCAAGCACTTCCACGGAGCTCAATGTCTGGATAAGCCTTGGGAGGCACTACTTATCAGGGAAACTTCCAAGTGGGGAATAAGAGAAATATATTGAAGAAGTGGTGGAAGTGTATGAGGTTGAAGTAGAGGCAGGAAATAGTTCTTCTGAATGCGCACAAGAAATAGGAAAAGAAAACAATGAATCCTAGATGGAAAGCAAAGAAGGAATAGGAGTCTCATGCAAGTAAAATTTGAAATGCAATACCCAAAATATGGTATTAGAAGGGGAGAAATGGATAGACCCAAGTTATTTCACGCAATATTTCCAATTGAAATCAACTGTGTTCATGGATTAGAAGGACTAATAGTTGGATACATGGTACATGCAACATAAACGAAAAGACATGATAAATGGAACGCATCATCTACGATGATAGAGTGTGAGAACATATGCTTGAGAAAGTAGGAATCCTTTGAGATTTATGATCTATCCTAATTCAACAAACTAGTAGAGATCTTAAAACACCTAATTTTGCGTGTGCGTGAGAGGGTTATTTTTATTTTGCAAGATAGGCGCCTTAGAATCATCTGCTCATTGATCATCAAAAAAATTTAGGTTGATCAAGTATTGGAGAAGATTTAGTGCAAGATCTTTGTGCAATGAAGTAAGGATATTGATGAAATCCTGGAGATCTCTTAAAATATAAAGAAATTAGGGGCGTACCTTCTCTATTACATAAATAAAATACCTAGGTACAAGAGTCACGACGGCATGACTTTATGGCATCCAAATTGTTGAGTGCAGAAAGGTGGAAAAAGGTGGATAAGAAATTTTTGTACATCATGCAAAAAATAGCGCAAAGAACCTATTACAATATATCCTAAAATATATGTTGAGAGTATAACATTGACAGGATGAAAAGTTTGGACATAGTGAATATGTGGTTAAATTTCAATGAGGAACAGTAATTTTTCTTTAAGTCTTCGACAAGACACGTGACATCTTTAAAGGAAAGTATAAAACCTAATTGGGTATATACATTTATGTAGAAAAATTCCCTCACATAAGTGATATAAGCAATTTATTAGCGGTGCCTACCAAGTCTCAATAATTCATATAAGACTAAACATAACAATTGTCTAAAGCACTTGTATGATGTTTTTGAGAGAGATTGGAGAATTATGTGCTCCAGTTGGCCCAAGTGAGGTAGAAGGAAAATAAAAAGTTTGTTGTGATGTACATCACTATTTCCTAGTAAGAGCTTTATGCAAACTTGGTGAGAATATGTATGCTTGGTCCATATTTCCCTATGATTTTACAAGTCGAATATTTTATGTGATCCATGAATTGGATCAAAGATTGCGATGTGGATCAAAAATTGCATGCTCAAGATTGACGTAGACATACACACCCTACGAAAAAACCTACAAGTATGAAGGGAATGGAAGCATATGTGGAGAGGCGTGAATTAGACATTTACTCACTTAGCCAGGTGGAGACAATAGCCTACTTGCACAACTATCACTTGGTTTTACCACCACAACACTTGTATAAGGTTAAACAAGTCAAGGACTATGAGCTCAGTGACATGGTCAATAGATAACAAGGCGCACCAGATGTTATTTTACTACTTGAGGATCGAAGAAGAAGACAAACACAATGGTCCCCACATGTGGAAAAATAAAATATATGAATGCAAATGATCCCACCCTCCATGATGAAGGGAAAGGGGGCGAAGAGGCCAAAGCAAGTACAGAAAACTTTTGAGAAGGAAGGGGAACATAAGGCCTCACCCAAAAAGAGGCAAAGGGTGGACACAACACAAAACTTTCGGCACTCAGCACTCGAACTCTGGAGCAACTTATAATACTAGAGGGAAAATGAGTTGAACAAAGGGGATGATGGGAAAGAGATACTAGGTAGCACATGAACTACCAGTAGGGCTAGAAGAATTTAGCGCATCATTGTTAGATGGACACAAGTGCAAGAGTTAATGGTGAAAAAACCCTTTCATGCGAAGAAAGGAGGAGATACAATTCATGAGAGCAAAAATGTAAAAAAAATCTTCCAAGGTAGCTTACCCCTACCACAAGACATTCTACACACATAGAGAGTGACCCAAAAGAAGAGGAGAATTATAAAGACTCGGGCGCAGGGAAATCCACAACTTCTAAGAATCGTCTTTAGAGGTTGTCACCGTTGAATATGAAGAAGAACGGGTCTGACGAAGAAGGAGCAAGAAGAAGGATGAGGATGAGAAATAGCATGGAGGTGGTGGAGACTCAGAGGACAAGCGCGAGGATGAAGAAGAAGCTGAAAAATGACATCAAAGTAAGGGTAAAGGCGTACACACTTTGGAACAATTGAATGAATAATAAGATGAGGAGGTTGATAAAGCATTGAAAGTTGATCTAAAAGAATCTCACATAATATATCTACTTCAAGCCGTAGTGCAAAGAAGGGGAGGGATGTACAAATATTTTTTCACTGTGGGATTAGCATGATAGGATTTAATAGGGATGGATTCGATCAAAGAAATCATTATCCTGTTCATCCATTGGATGTTTTGCACAAAGGAACCCATAATATAAGCTACCTATCTCTATCCTAGAACCAAATTCCCATAGAAGATGGAGGAACCCATAGCCCTTGCAAAACATTACTAATCTTTTGTCGAAACCTAATTAGGCAAGGAAGAGCTTCTAAAAATAGTTGGTGAAGTGGTCCAAAAAAATTTGAACAATAACACAAACAACTACATAAAATGGAAAAGAGTGAATGAGATGGCTAGGGAGCTCAAAGAAATGAAGAGTAAAATGCATGAATTGACATGGGAACACATAACCCTATAGGAGAAATAATCACAAGCGCTGATAAAAAGGAAAAATATTTAAGTGATAAAATACTTTTCAATGAACCTAAACTTATAAGAGAAAACCCGATCATCCTGGGTGAGAATATAGAATAATTGGATCAATTGTTAAACCTCTAACTCAAAAAGATGGAAGAAGATAAAACTAGAGTGCAGTAAGGAAAGAGTGATAAGGATAATATCAAGGTCACTTGTCTAGGGAGAGAAATTGAGGGCATGAACATGGATTTGCAAAGACAACTTAGGAGAAAAGAAAACATATGGACAAAGTTAGCTCAAAGTATTATTTCAATCAAACCAAAATTATAAACATGTGCATGATTGAGTATACACAGAAACAAGCCACCCTGCAAGCACATATAAAAGGTGATGGTGTTGAAATGGATTCCCATTATGAGATCATAGAATAATTTGAAAGGTTAGGGAAAGAGGCCAACATAAAATGAGAAAATATAAAATAGTGACTGGATAAACTAAGGAATCTAACTACTAAGGAGGAAATTGAGCTGGAAAAGGAGGCCACACAAGCCAAGAATGGATTAAAATACATACGAACTAGGGCACAACTGATCCTAAAATAGGCACATACAAAGCTGTTAGTTAAGTTCTAGCCATGTGGATTGATCAAATTAGGACCCCTCTCTTCAAGAAGGATCACTTAGATGGATGGAACATGCACGTAAGAATTTAATCCGGAAAGATGTTCCCTGAATTATTTAGAGGTAGCAGAAAAGAAGTTGTCTAGTGGTGAACAATAGAAATAGTGTGGGGTGATATTGAGCCCAAAAATTCTACATTATTTTATTGGTTGAGCTCTATATTGTGAACTAATTCTTCATTCTTTATTATTTATATTATTTGAACCATGTGCACGTATAGAAGACTATTAAGAGCAATACATATCAAGAATAATCGAGTGCACGATTTATGGAGGAACTGTACGAAAAGGTTAGAAAGTGCATAAGTTCTAAAAGGAAGCACAAAGGATTCAAGATAAGGGAAGAAGCTTCGCACCTAAAAATAGAACATGAAGGCACACATGTATATTTAGAAAAGAGCATGTACATGCAAGTTATAAAGTAACGCACCAGAAATAGATGGGATAAAGATAGCAAAAGTAACTGCAAATTTGAGTTACTTGCATGGAGTCGAGTTACATGAACATGAAATTGACGGCTAAAAACATATGCTAAAGATAACACATGACCATAGAACATGAAGCAGAGACATGGTTAAATATAGTCACAAGACTTTTAGAATATTACCATGTAATATGTAGAACTAGAATATGGTGACATGTGGCATAGTCATTGCTTCAATGTAATAGCTAAGTGGTAATTATAGAACCCAAGGGATAAGAATAGATCATGTTCAAATGGTGAAGGGCAAGTCCACATTGGCATATATACCCCCATATAGTATTCATTGTAGAAAGAAGGATGCTCACAGACATATGTAGGTCTTAGGATGCACAAAGGATCTTCTTTTGGAACTGTTATGCAATGTTTGGAGCAATCAATATAAAGTACATAATGTTATGGAGCAAGTATATTTTTTATGGGCACGAGTGTCTAACATGTGTGTATTTGATTAATGTTTCTATCTATGTCATTTGTTTTAAATCATTTATCATAATGCCAAAACATGATGGGACCAGTAATGCTCTCATGCACCTCAGGTGAGCGCATCAAGGTTTCTACTTTGGCGTGCTAGGCTGGCACAAGAGGAGTGAGAATAACTATGCTTGAACCAGTATAGCAAAGGTTTCACGCGCATCAATGTGATTTTGTAGGTGCAATTATATGTGCAACACTTATGAAGTGATGGTGGTAAAATCCTTAGTGGGAATGACATCCACCCATAAAGTGAGATATTCATTTTTTGTAATGATATATTTTGTGTTTATCCAAGTAAAAATGGGGAAATATGACCGATAAAATTAATGGCTCATTTCTTGAATGGTTCTTATATAATGATTGGGAAAAATAGAATTCTGTCATGCTTGTTTGGTTTTCCTTTGTACTATAAATGGTCACACATTTTAACGTATTCCTTTTCATCCTAGAAAATAATCTTCCACCATAGTCAAGTCATAAGTATTCTTGTTGTTGTAGTGTTCCTTACATAGTGACATTTGGATATGCCTTTGTTTTGCATATAGTTTACCATTACACATGGGTATGAATATTTTACTACTCTAGTGGGCACCTACATTATTTATCTCTCTACATCAACTTATCAATCTAAGAAAGGAAACTTTAGCATGCTCACTGGAGGTGTGGGAGAGTACCAATTCCCATCATGTTTAGCATGTTGATAATGAAGTGTTTTAACAAAACAATAAAGTAGAAAAAATCACACTAAAGTAATATAAATACAACCAATACAAACATATTCATGTAAAAAACAAATTTATAATAATCTTATCCATATTGATCAAAAAACATATATCCCATACAATAATCATCAATGTGATCTCTCTGCTCAGTAGACATATAACTAGATTGGTATCTAATTGGTGTCACCCTCCAATTATAATGATCCTGTTATCCCAAATTTACCCCCACAGAAAATGCGGTCAAGAAAACTCCTGCACATAAGGAAATTATGAAGGAAACAACTCAGACCTGCGAGCTCACATTCTAGGATGAAAAACAAGATACAAGTGGACTCAGAAATGAAGGAGCAGTTTCGTAGAGAGAGCCACGTGTCCTAGTAGAGCTTCTCCAAAGATGAATCCATAAAGGGAGGCTCAAACAAGCCCTACATCTCCATGTGTCCCAGGTCAAAGCGGGCCATCGGGGGGAAAGTTGGTTTTTTGCCCCTTGTTATTCTAAAAGGGGTAAAAGTTACAAAATGGGCCGCAACTCCACCCAAGGGAAAAAGTCAACGCTTGAGCCCGAGTCAAGCCAAATCCTGCCCTCCTGGATGGACCTAATACAAACTTCGAAGGGGAATGTCTTTCGACTTACGACTCGAAATATTGCAAATCTGACACCATTGAAAAGATCTCGGCCTCACCTACACCACGGAGGTATAAAACTATAATTTTGAGGAAGTTAGGTGAAGAAAAATGGAGTAAATGTCTTATGGCCTTCAATGCAGGACCCATCTATCTCAACAACCAAATTAGATTCAATCTATTTCCACCGTTTCCAATTATTTCAAGGCGCTGAACAAAGGATCGATGCAGTAAAGACGGATTTGGGGGAATATTTTATCAAAATCATTAACAATAGTGGTTGAGTTCTGACCTGATTTTCCCGCTTCTCTCTCTCTTTCTTCTTTCAGGTTGAATCTATAAATACAGGGGCATGATTCATTGTAAAGATTTTTTGTTCATTCTTCTTCCCTGACCCCCTCTCTCTTTTCTTCCCCAGGGTTGAAAATGGAGTTTGAACCTCCTTTCATGGCTCTGTAATGGCATTCTCTTTCCTCTTGCCCACTAACAATGTATTGTGTGAACTTTTGGAGCAATAAATTATGTTCTGTGATGCATCTGTCCATCCTTTGCTTATTTTATCATCTCTCCTTACCTCTCTTCATTTCAGGGTATACTGTACATATTCTGATGTTTGTTACAAGTCTTGGGAGCTGTGTTTAATGGGTTTTGAAGTGGTGTTATGTGTGAAATTTATCTCTAGTCTGTGGTGCATCTTGTCCACCCTCTCCTCTGCTCACCTCTCTCCACTTCAGGCAACTGAGACTGTGACCAGAAATCCCCTTTTCTTGGTGCTATCACCTCATTAGTGTAGGATTTCCCTCTTTATGCACTTTCTCTCTCCCTATCTCCTTGACATTGTTAGGATAGGTATAGTTAGACGCCATTTATATATTAGGAGTAGTTTAGCATTAGGATCAGGAAGAAGAAGTCGGCTTTCTCCGGAGGGCCATCTCAAGTCCACAAGTCCCATAGCTTGAGAGATGGTCCAATGTTATGCAAATCACACCAAATGAGTTTGCCTTAGAAAATAAGACCTGTATAACTCATTTGGGGGTGTTACAATTTCACGTTAATAGATCCCCCAAGGGGTATATATACTAGTGGGACTCGCCATTGATGAATTAAACATGAACTATAAATAGCATTTGGATTGTAGAAATAACACCATATTATTACAAAGACAATGTTTATACCAATGTTTTCATAGTCTATCTCATTTATTTACATGGAAGTCTCATTGCTCCTAGTTGTTTTATCCACTTCCTTGCATGATTTTTTTGCGTCTATCTTTAGGATCTCTATTTTGAATCCTATCTATTTTTTCATACACCACCTATTTTTAATTATCATTCATTTTTCATCATAAATTTCTTTTGTTTTCTTATCCCATCTATCTTTGTCACGTTGAATTCCTTTCCCATGCATTTTTCTATTTGTGTTTAATTTTTCCACTAAAAGAATACATCTATATTTAACCTCTTGTTCTATTTTGGCATGTGGATTTTTTCCCAAAACTTGCACAAAATTTTTCATCCTTCTCCCTATAACGTGTATACTCCAAATAATATGAAAGAATGAAAGAATAAAGGGTGTCAATTATAATAATATGCCTTATGTGGGACTAAACCAAATGAATGCATATAAATTTAGGGGCTAAAAATCACCCAACACTAAGTTATTTTCCTTCCCTTAGGTAATAATTTATATAATTATTCAAATAATTTTAGAACATCCTACCTAACTAGATATTTTTGTTCCTTCCACCTATCTAAGGTCCTCAGGATAAAGGGGGGCTATATTTTCAATTTACATGGTGTGTTCCTTTAGGGATTTGATGGTTTATTTGAATCTTGCACTTCATCCTGAAATTTATACAAGGATTTCCTTACCACTATTTTGGATGCATTCAACATGCCTTATTTCTTAGAATTTTTTATTCAAATATCCCTCAACCATTTCTTTATTTTTCCTTCTTTGTATTGACCTCTTCCTCCAATTTTTCAAAATATTATAAGAGTTTATCGTGGCTAGCCTTTTCTATATCCTTGTTATCAAATTATTTATACAAGGATTACTATTTTTAGGTTTTAAGGATAACATCCATGTCAATTATCTTGGACTACTTGAAGAATCCATTTACCACTTTATCCTTGTATATGAGCTTGTCTTCAATCTTTGCCCCAGGTTTGTGCAATATTTTAATTTATTTTCCTAGGTAGCTGTAGATATTTTAAAAAAATGTTCCTCACTTATTTACTAATTTTAAAATGTGTATAATCTCCTTACATTTTTTTAAGCTTGTTAATGTCATGGTTGGTCTATATTATCTAATATGTGTTTATATTTATCCCCTGATCTTATGGTAGCACCTTGACTAAACGGATTAGTGAATATTTAATAAATTAGACATGGGGAAGATCTAATAATAGGGGAATATCACCGATAAATTAGATCACTGGAGGTAAAATAGGGAGTCAAAATCTCTATGACTCTACTAATCACAATATCTATGGACTTACTATTGTGGCACAATCGTAATAATATTATTGTAATAATATTTTTTATATTTATTGATGGTTGCTTTAAATGCATATATGTATTGGCATGTTTTGTTGACTTCTATTTGTTTTGCACCACTTGTCCCAATTTTATTCCATTTTAAGCATAACATGTCGATATCCCAGGTACTCAATAAGTTGGAATAGTATTAGTAGTATTTCCAATGCTTCCTAATTCATAGCATCACACCTATTGGAAATAGGGTAGGCATGATAAATTGGGACCTTCAAACATGATGTCCTCTATGTAGGAACATAGAGTGACAGGACCAACTAATGTGGTACTAACATTTTGAATACATGACAGAGCTTTCATAGTTGTAGAAGTAATTCCATGAATGAACATAAGTCCTGTATATAGCTTCCCCTTTGGGTAGTTGGAGCAAATAGTATTTAGAGGAAATTAGATGAGTTATACTTTGGATTTCTGAAGCCACAAAAGATGAGAGGGGAAGGGCAAGTAAGTTTTTTCCCTGCATCATGTAAAATTGTGAATAAATCCTCTTCAATTGATTTTTACAACACAACTTTATTCTTCATAATTACAGTGTGATGCACTCCTGATAACAACATAAAAGTCTAAGATCTTACAACATATTTTTCCATAGACACATAGTCTAAGAAAACCACATGAAAATATCAACGGTATATTCAACATGTATCCACTTTAAAATCATAAATAAGAATGGAGTAGGTTCTCATGAAGGATCCTAGGGATATAGGAAAATATGCCACCTTCAGGTGCAAATGGATGTATGAACGTGGACTAATGTATGAGAGGGTACATTTGACATTAAGTAGGTTTTATGGTACACACCTTGTGCTTGCCTAATTATAATACCATGGAGTCTATAAACTAATGAACAAGGTGTTCACTAAGAGATAATGTATTATTATCCATGAAGAGTGTGCACATTCTTCTAACCCTGAGTGTGCTATCCTAAAAACTATGTAGGAATACCTAGTAGAAAAAGCTGGATATATACATTGTACCACATTTTGAAAGGGGTATGTAGATTCCCCCATAGATATAGTTCAAAAATATATTTAACAATTAGTTGATGTCCACTTATTAAGAACCCGAAAAAGAGACTCTTCCATTTTTTTTTCCTTGGGGTGTTCCATAATCATTGACCCTTTTGTCTTGTATCTTGAGGCTACACACATAACTTCATATGCCTCTTCTACCTCATAGACACCACTTGTTTTATTATTTTTAGGATTTACGGTCCTAGAAAAATGTGGAATGACTTAATTTTCCACTTGAATCGTGATAAACATAAGGTCTAGCTTATAGATAATTAGATTTCATGTTGTCTCCACATAGGAGGTTTCCCCCTCATACTTGTAATTTGTAAGAGTATCTATGTTAGAATTGCAAAGCTTTCTCATATTTTTGGCATCCCTAATCCAGTAAATGGATCGCACAAAGTAATTTTTAGTGAAGGAAAATGGAAACTTGGCCTAAGAAGACATTTACTATATCTTCATCTTGAATTGTGCCAAGGAGTAGGTCTGCATTTCTTTCCATCATGATAGCCCTTTCCTAATGTGATTAATGTGTCATAAGGTTTTGTATAAAAGAAGATGAATATACAATAGACATAAAACTAAACCCTAGTGTGTTGTAATAAACGTACTTGATTTAGAATTATTTTCGACCTGACACCATAATATCGTGTTAAGGATCTAATCAATAAGCATGGTTGCATGCTAATGTTTATCATACCCCCATAAATTTAATAAATGTGTGTCCAGGGGATAGCATGTTATTTCTTTCTTATTTATTTTCTAGATTAGGGTCTATTTGGAAACAAGATGTATACATTGAGAAGGATAATTAGTTACATCCAGGTTTTATGGGATAAAGACATAAATATATAGCGATTCCCAAGATCAAGATAAATCAAAACATGTTTTTGTTTATGAAGGATGTGTGTCAGAAAGAGGTTATGCGAAAGATAAGTGTAGGTTATCTAATGGTTCATAGAAGTTGTTAGAATCCGATATGGGAGTGGTTTGAGTGATGAAAAGACTAGTAAATTCCTTATAGGATGTTTCATCTCTAATGTATGAAAGTGATATTGCATACTGGGAGTAAATATAATGTTATTTACAAATAAAACTCAGGATAAGGGTTTACTAAATAATATGTTCTTGATTTGAGCAATATATGTATGGGATACATGGAGGCAGTTTTAGGAACTTTTTGGTGATAATTTTAGGTGTCTACAATACTGCTACAAGCTATAGTGGATTATGATCATCTGAAGGCAATCTTTTAAAGGAATTTATAATCATACCCAAAGTTTGATTCAATAGATCCTATTCAGGGCTCAAGGAAACCCTATAAAAACTCATTGAAAGTGTGTAAATGGGTATGAAGTGCAATGTTTACACCACCTACATTGGAACTACTCAAAAGAGGCCTAAAAATACATGTAGTTATTCATCATGGAGATGTAATGGTCTATATAGATGCAACTATATTCATGTCATTAACTTGTGTCATCTCACATCAATGATTGTAACAGATTTACTTGTTTATGCTTGAATTGGATCTTTGATGGTATTTAGCATTAGGAAGCTTGAATCTAGAATTTGGTTAGGAGTGCTTCAGACCTATGTCATGAGGGTACTCCTAATGTCTATTGTTTCATTAGGAATATTTACATAGATATAATGTTTGGGAGACATGCAACTTTAGTGTAGTGCATATTTTACTTGATATAAGCTACATTAAAAGTGTCAAGTAATTACCCAAGTCCAGTAAATGATTGTATTTGTTTTTACTTAGCATAGGGTTCCATAGGTTTAGTTTTTTCATTAAGCATCTAACTTCCATGGGGAAATTATCAACTATACAATACTATATAAAGTGTAACTCTATTGCAAAATGTTCGGTGTCCTTGTGAATGATAGCCTCTAATTTTGACGTGTGGAATCCCTTATACATCAAAATAAATCATGAATGCACATTTCACTTGTTGTTACTAAGATACAGGATCAAACTTCCTATGTATTTTAATATTTTAGAAGTTAATGAATGACATGTGTAATTTACAGGTACTTAATAATATGAGGTGGATAGTAGATGTAGGTTTTCTTCTCCATCTATAATCTTGTTTCAAATGAGAATTAATGGACCATTAGTAGCGATCCTATACGAAAGAGCTTAGGAATTTTCCTTGGGTACTAGAAAATCCTATATAAATTGAGTTTTAGGCACGTAAAATTAATGGTAACATGTCATGTAGGATTCTCACGATGCATACACAATGAAATTTCTCACTCTTCAAGACCTCACATTACCTTTTCTTTGTATCATAGCCCTGTTATAAAGTCATAGATCATCATAACAAAATTCAAGAAATCAATAATCTCTTCTTGATCTTTTCAAAAATCTAGGAATCGACACAACAATATTATTACATCTACAATCCTCCTTTCTTAGGTAAAATATCCTCTTGTTATCATGTATCAACATATACAAGGTACGTATCTTCATTTAGTAAATCATTATGTATATGCATCATATATAGGCATAAATCAACCTTTTTAACATCCCTTTTGAGCTTAATTTTCATTCATTCTCGACCTTTAAAATTTCAAAGCAATCATTAACGACTCCCATAATGGATGATGATTCACTAGAATCACTGAAAATTCACTAGAATCACTGACGATTCACTAGAATTGTTGACAATTCCCCATGATTGCTGACAAAATTGTTGAGGGTTCCTATCTAAAAGGTATTTTAACCCCTAAGATTGCTTTTTAGACGTTCAAATCCCATAATTTATTACCGCAAGTCCCTTCAAGTGTTTGTCTAGTCATATCAATATCATTTGAGCCATATTTAGCACTCTATCAATTATCTAAATCAAATCTATCATCTTGCTCACCTTTGTGAGTACACAACCATCTATATATTTGCTCCTTTGAGTCATTTTGTGATCCCTAGACTCCCTTTGAGTCTGGTATCACCATTATACCATCATATAGATGTGGAACATGTCAGTCCCCTTTCCTTACATTGTTGGTTATATCGTATGTTTTGTCGTTTTATCTTATCATTATCATATTGATTTCTTAAACGTGGATTGAAATCCTTGCAAGAAAATGATCATAAATATTATGGGGACTGGAATTTTCCAGATAGAATGATTTCCACTCATTTCGAAGCTCCGATTCTAGTTCACAAATATTTATATCTAAGTGTCATGACATGTGTTGTAGTTTAGATTGTATCCTGATTTTTTCTAGTCTAGATCCATTAACATTCATCAATATCAAAATTATGGGTGATCTAATGAGTATCCATAAAACTCCTAAGGACTATCCCCAAGGTCAGTTTGATTTTGTCATCACAACTTCACTAAGAGATACTAAAATTAGACATCATCAATTACTCTTTGACCATAGGTATCATATCTATTGAAAACATGTATGCACATTGTCAAACAATGTTATAATATAAATGGATAGATTTGATGCATTAGTGATTATTTTTACTTTTTACAAATATGAACTCAAAAATGTGGTTCGCACTTATGAGTATACATGACACATTTTTGTAGCTATTGTGATATTATGGTACATGATATTTTACCTTTTTTCATAGAATATGGCAGGCCTAGTTTATTCTAATGGGACCGTGGTAGTTAAAAGAACCTGAATTCAAGATTACGTCATAAAAATGTACATAAATGGTACCCCAAAAAGGTTACTTGGTAGAAAACATAGTGACCAATACATTGAATTTTCAAATTTTACTTCCATTGATATATCTTAATCTAAGTTACGTAGCTTATGGTTCAACTTTACGTGTCATAGTATCTTATGAAACATTTTGATGACATGTCATCATTGCAAACCAACAATGCTAACCCACTCTGGATATCAGATTATGTATTGTATTAAAGTTACCTTTTTAGTGTTGGTATCAATGCATTGAACCAACAATAAGAATCCACTACTTGTTTCACTTTCTTGTATTTTAAGAAAGTCTTTTTAGACTTCCTCGTGACAATATATGTTAGCAATTAAGATTTGATCTTGCAACCAAAAGGTGTTTTAGGGATATACAATGTAGACAAAAAATTACACACTTCGGGTAATTATCTAGTCCTGATCTGCATAATACTATTCATATGATTCCTAAGTAAGAAAATTACTAATTAACCCATGTATTTGGCCATCTTTTCTTTCTTTTCTACTGCCACTGTTGGTCTTACACACATTTTTTTCTCAGTATGATCCTCTGACACCTTGGAGTTTCTCATCCTAGACACTGGCAGGTCTAGCTAAGACACCAACACTAGGTGCCCCCATACCCTATAGGTGCCCCTGACCTCTTTGTACTTTGTTCACATCTTTTGGGTCCTTTCTAGTTGTTTGAGCATCTTATATTTTTGGTAGTTGACCTTTTCGGGGTTAATTATGAAATTCAAGAAAGGGAATCATATAAATATAAAGTTATGTGATCATAATAAAGGACCAAGCACTAAGCATTAACTATCACCACCTAAGGTTGCATCTAAAGGCCATTCAAGAGCATTCAAGCATTCATTCAAGGGAAAGGGATTGCATTCTTCTGCATACACTTCATAGGAGGGGAAGTTCATTCTATTCTATGAACACATATTTTTACATCTTCTGCATATAGCTATTTTCTCGTTATCAAGTGTGACATGTATAAGATCCACCTAGGGCATGATTCTGTAGACACACACACACACACACACACACACACACCTAGAACTACATTGGGTATGAAATATAGTGCAACACTCATTCATAAGTTCACTTGTTTGAAAGCTGAGGCCAGTTTGAAACCTCATTTGCATTCTTTTCTTTTTGGGATTTGATGTACTCTTGATGGTTTTACAAGTCAATATTTCATTACAAGTTATCAATGACATCAATGATCATTGTGTGACACACTAGTGACGAGATCAAATCTGTGGCACCCATATACACCCCTGAACCATTCTAGGTGTCTCAGTCCAGGAAGATCTTCAACTCACACATTTTCCTGAGGTTTTATGTGACACTTCTCCCTTTATTTTTATCATGTCAACACTTTGACATAATCTAGATTTTTTTGTGAATAAACTAAGTCTTTTTATCCCTTATTTTCAACTAGGGTTTCATATTCTTCTAGCTTAATTTTCTTGGGGTCAGATTTATTCTTATCGTATATTCATTTTACTACTACATTCTAATTAGAATTAGGCATCCATAAATAATATATTTTCTTAATCATTTGGTGAAATCGAACATTTCAAACCATTCCTTCTGAATATTTTTTTTCCTTATTGAGTCATGGATTAATCATCTTATCCTTCTTTCACTCCAACTAGGGTTTTTAGCATGGTTACTACTGTTGTTGATTTCATGCAAGTTCGTACTTAACATCCTCCTCACTTTATTACGCATATGTCTTATCCTTTTATCAATGTACTAACCACTCTCTGCACTCATCCTCCTATAGGTCCACCCATTTCTATCTTGCCACCTATCACTTCTATGATTCCTCCTACAACTTCTCGAGCTATGATATCATTGAGAAAATTAAGAATATAGTGGCCAAAATATCTCTCTATGACTTGTTACGCAATGCACCTACTTATTGTCATACATTAGAAGCCTCCCTTCATTATATTCACATTGAAAGTGATAATTCTTTGGTGGCATTCAAACACCTCATTAAGTCTCTTAAAAATTTTCCACGTGCTATATCATTTACTGATGAGGACATATCGCCATTTAATCTTGACAATCCATGTGCACCTTTTCTAATCACTGGTATTATTAGCACCACTTGTATTAAGTGTGCACTCATTGACAATGATTTGATTGTTAATTCATGTGCTCATTCTCTTTTAAAAAAACCCGGCATTAAAGATAATCTAATTTCTAAGAATTCTAATCTTATTCATGGTTATGATTCAACTACTTGCACGTGCTTAGGAATAATCACATTACATATCAAAGTCAAGCCTAAGACTGTCCCTATAGAATTTTTCGTTATCAATACCTCATTTCAATTCAATATTTTATTGGGAAGTCCACTATTCATCAATGTGTCAAATTCTTACATGATGGCTATGAACATACCATTACCACAGACCTTGATCCATTCAAATTCTATCGCATAGATCATGTTATTGTTATGATAATTCCCCTATCATAGCCTATTACATATAGTAACACTGATACATATGATGTTGGTCAATCTAGTGCTTCACAATCTTCATCTGCCACTCTCAACACTCCGACTATTTCCATTCATACTATTGATATCATTTCACCCACTGTGTCTACTCTAGTAACTACTACCGATCTAATCATTTATGTTCCTCTTTATCCTAGTGTACCTCCAACCAACATCCTCGATACTTCTATCCAGCATTATAATTCCACTACTGATGATTTTGATGTTGAGTTCGATCCTATTAAAATTACTAATGACAAATTGTGCAATATCAATTTCACTCGTATTGATGTCAATAATTCATATTTCAATGACACTTTCATTGTTGATGGCCTCGGTGAATAAAAATTAAAAAAACCTCCTTATACTAATGTTATGGTACTTTATCATGGGTCTTTCCATACGCATGACACCATTTCACCTTCTCATGGGAAATCTAAGTTCATACGAATTCCTTTCACTTACATGCTTTTCATAAAAAAATATTATTGGCATCATATTTTGTTGGATTATACTTTCTCTGATACTATTTGCACATACGATGACTTGAATAGGCTTGGCTTGACACTCAATGATATCCTACCTTTTCCTCACTCACCTCATCTCTATCATGGATATGTTCACATTACAACTACCTATAGTCTTTGTGTTTTCCATTTAGTAGTATTTGTTGCACTTTATTATCACAAAAAAGTAGCACCCTAGGATTATCTGATCATAAATCCCTATTTTTTTCTAACATGGGACCATCTTTTAAGTTGTGGGACTTGCTACTTGAGATGGACATCCAGAGAAGGCCGAATTCCTCTACATAAATTTAATGCTAAACTACTCTTAGAAGGGAAAATGCAACTAACTAATCCTAAACTAACCATTCCAAGGGACTAGGGAGAGAGAGAGGGGAGGGGGTTAAAATGATACATGGAAAGGGACATCCTACACTAGTAGAGGTGATAACACTAGAAAAAGGGGGTGGAAATATATCACTGAGGGGGAAAGGAGAAGTAAAATGGAGTTAAGGGAAGTTAGAACAGCTGTGACATAGTCCCAAGGTACCATTCACCATCTAATCCATATGAAACACAAAAAAATAGACCTGAAAATGAACAAAACATGCATAGAATGCAACATAAAAATGGAGAGGCAAGGGAAATACAATAAGACATGAACAAGGGTTAAAGAAACACCACAAAAAACATATTTCATTGCTTCAAAATATGCACAATCTATTTAAATTTGATGCATAGAGGCATTGGAACACTTGCTAAGACCAAGAGAAGGCTTGCAACTCATTTGTGCTGAGAACCAAAAATGGTAGAGTTTCCCCACATCCCAGAATAATCCCCCTCTCTTAAAAATGAAAAGTGTACATTATATAGAAGAAATGAGAAAGAGAGAGAGATAGAATGCCATATTTCCCCATTCTCCCACCAAAAAAAGTCATTAAATTATTTTAAAATGGTATGGGCAGCCTACAAAATTCATTACCCAATGTCCTTTGGCTTGCTGGAGGAGAAAAGAGACCATACTTCATTAAATGTGGTGTTTGGGCTGCATAGATCTATCATTTAGTGCTGGAAGTGTTTTTTTTCATTTTTTTACCAATTTACCCACATCCAAATATGATTTTCATGATTCCATGGTGAAGATGTGGTTGATATATTTCCATAACGTCCAATATCTTGAAAAATGGAGCACCTAGTCAAAAGTTATGGCCATTCGGATTTACGAAGTAACACTGCTGCATTCCTTTACTGCGGGATTTTGGCCCCCCACTGATGCATTCCTTTAATGTAGGATTTTTACCCCCCACTACTACATTCCTTTGTTGTGGGATTTTTACCTCCCACTACTGTATTCCTTTGTTGCAGGATTTCAACCCCCCACTGTTGCATTCCTTTGTTGCGGGATTTCGACCCCTCATTGCTGCATTATTTTGTTGTGGGATTTTGGAGTTGTTTTACTTAGGTTCACAAGTGAGTATTAATTCAAAATAATGCCACATTGCATTCCCTCATTACTCTTCTTCTTTATTTGTTGCGATTTTTGCAACTACTTTACTTAGTTACTTTTTAAAGTAAAGTAACATTGTATCTCTAGATTACTATTTGTTTTCTCCATTTGCTATGGAATTTTTCTTGTGCTTTACTCAGGTCTTGGAAAGTTATTTTCTTGACTGATTTAAATAATTAAAGCAACATTGGTTTAACACAAAGAGGGAAGCTATGCAAATCGGGTATTTGGGACTACTTTGCTTAGTTATTTTAAGGAATTAAAGTAACTTTGTATCCCCGCATTACTACCTTTCAGGCCTTCGTTCTATGGGTTTTGGGGATGCCTTTGATTTGGGTTTTTGGGATTACTCTATTTGGGTTTGTGCTTGGCCACTACTTCACAATAATACTAAGTCACATTTCCAGATTACTTCTTCTTTACTTATCCTTCTTTGTGGGGTTTGCCAACAACTTTACTCGATTACTTTTAGCAGTAGAGTAAAAACATAAATCCTCATTACTCTTTTCCTTCTTCCATTTGCATTGTGGGTTTCCGAGTCTTCTTTTCTTGGAATTTTTGGTGAGATTTTCTTTGAAGTAGTCCCACATCAAAACTACGTATTACTCCAAACTTCAATTTTTTCTAACTTTTTTGGATTTCTCTTCGACTAAGGAGTTAGAAAAAATATAATAGAGTGCCCCAAAGCCAATTTTTTTCCTTTTTTGAAAATTTTCATCCAAAATTGACTAATTATGCAGAGTATGAAGCCTAGAGAATGGAAATGCACCAAAAATGATTCCATGTGCCCAAAATACTTAAAACTAACAGATTCTCCATTGAAGCTCCATTAGTTGCCTAGGTCCATTTTTTCAAGTTTTCCATTTTTTCCGGGGGATAAAAATGGATAGAAATTTGGTGACTCAGGACATCTTCCTGATAGATGGGTTGATCAATGGCCTTGAAGAATACATTGGGCATGGAGCCAACCTAGTAACCATGAACTAGTTTGAACTTGAAATTCAGCCCGTGAATCCACTTGAAGCGTTGCTCTTTGTACCTAGAACTGATCTATTCTTTCTTAAACTGACCATCTCACATCATAAAAAATATTATGAACAAGGTTTTATGTGAGTGGAAAATTGATTTGAATACGAAATTTCATCTTGTTCACTCTACAATTGATCTGTTGGGGTGAAAAATGAACATCTAAACCTGTCCTAAATCTAATTTTTTCAAAGTTTTGAAGAAAATTGAACTGAATCATGACAAAGAATGAAGATTTATAGAGCTCTGAAACACATGCTGATAATGGAGTGCACTTGGAACTGTTAAAACATTGCTTTCCCAAACATTTCCTTGACTGAAATGGACTATGTAAGAGCAACAAACACCACAAAAATATATACAAAAGGAAATATCATACATGTCCCAAGTGGAAACGTGTAAAGTTTTCACAAGCACTTCTTCCACTTAAAAAAAACCTACCTACTCTACTCAAAACTAGATGCAAAGGAGGCTAAACAAACCCTGTAACCAGCTGGTAGAAATAACTACCTTTCCTCACAAAATGTATCTATGTGATCTGTTTGGAAACAAAAGTACATGGTGGAAATGAAAACACATCTTGAAATCCCAAATTCTTCAAAGTATCATCAAAAAACAAAATGAATACCTCCTCAAGTTGCTCTGCATTTGGTTGGAGGCATTGTTGGAGTTGACCTTTGGTACTCTTAAGTTCTTCCTCATGCTCTAAAGCAAGCATGACTAGTTTTGACTCCTTCCTTGGATCTAAAGAATCCAAATACTTGATTGGGCAAGGCCTGATCCTTGGAGTTTTCCCATTTCTATGAAGCTCAATCCCACAGTTGGGATCTTCTTTCAGATTTTCGTGAATGGATTTTCTTGAAATTTGTTTTGAATGCTTCTCTACCTCTAAAAATACCTTTGTCCCCTCCAAAAAAACATCCTCGAAGTCTAACTGACTTCCTTTTGAAGTAAATTCCCTCCTTTGTTTATTTTGTGCAATCCCAATCAGAGTCATAGAAGTATTCAATGGTTCTACAGTCATTAATCATGATGGGACTGGTTGGGGATGAAACATATGTGAGGGGTTGCTGATGTTTTGCACTATTAGACACATAAGATGTGGAAGAAGGTGGAAGAATGGGGAAAATGGGAATGGACCTCCTTTGTCCAACTTGAATGAGACTCTTCTTAGCTAATATGACAATGTCAAATTCCTGAGGAATAGTGTTGCCTCCTATAGCTTGGATCAATACAACCAAATTGGAATCAAGGTGTTGATCAGTAAAACTCTGATACTTAGTTGAGAAAATACAAAAGGTTTGCATGGGAAAATAGGGCATGTTCAAAGGCACAAATAGATAAGAGAAACACACATGCGGAGGATAAGTTCATATTTAAGGACTTAGCCATTTTTGCACATGAGGATCTATTTTTAGAGATGGCCTGTAGAGCACATAAACGAGGCAGAGAATTACATACCATGCATTGGCTATTTTTGGAGGATCATATACAAAGAACTTTGCATGGATGCAGGCTAAGAATAGGTTTATCACTATCAATTAACTAAAGGAAGTTTATTATTAGCACACTTGCATATGGGGCTATGGATGTAAAAAGTGTGTAGCTAATAATAGCATGTGAACTATTCTAGGATTGGATAAATGGTGAAGGGTAAGTCCCCACCCTTATAAATATGTAGTGAACTGCATAGTAAAGCATAAAATATAAAAGAATATGTAGAGAGATGGATATATGTCCGTATGTGTGCAAGACTGGACTACTATATCAGATCTGTGCACGTATGGGTGTAGAATGCCATTGATCAACCCTAAAGAGTGACCCAGTACCTTTGCATGCTTTGGGTGAGCACTAAGTCTAGGTTGAGTGATGTGTTAGCATGCTTGGGGTCTTACTAGTGAATTCTAGGCTGCATCATTGGTTCCATTTTTGGGACCTCTTTTTAAGTTATTTCTAGGATGGTTTGTGATGAAGACATACCACTTGACCTTAGAAAGTGTTGAAGAGTGGATATACAATCTGGAAGAAGAATACGCACAATGGTTCAACATTGGATCTGAGTTTAATGCACACATGTGGGTGGAACAGAACCTATATGATAGTTTATATGAGAGATTTGTTACTATTTTTTGAGTAGAATTGTAGGAGTGGTTGATTGCATATGCATCTAAGTGAAATTGGAGGTATCGCGCACTTGTTTGGACATGAGAATAATTTCAAGCCCTTTATGATGCTGATCTGATTTGGATTTGAGTTGTGGATATGTGGTTTTGTGGAATTTTAAACATTTATATCTTGGAGTACTCAATTTCCACTTATTTATTCCCAAAGGTAGCTGAATTCTAATTTTTACGATATCCAAGGGGAACTTACTCACAAGGAATTCCACTAGCAATCAAGATCATGATGGTAACTTTGAATTTGGAGATTAAACTAATGGCTAACTAAACCCCACCACGCATGGGGGTATGAGCAGGTTTGGTGAAAGATGGAAAACCTAGTGGTAGAAAGGAAGAGAGAGGAAAGGTGGCTTAAGTATAATGAGGCATGTGAGACGGAGATCGAGAAGTAGCAAGAGGTTTAAGAGCAAATGGCATTTTGGAGAAAGATAATTTGGGAAGGAGTTGAAGTTCGTGTAAAAGATGTGGAACCTGAGTCTTAGGAACTCCCCCATTTGGGAAAACATGATAGGGAACCCTCCTCAACCTCATGGAGAAGCACGCCAGTAGAGATGAGCTAGGCCATGGGTGCACATTTGAATCCACTTGGAAACCTTGCTCTTGCGCTTGGTATTCCAGCATCTAGTACAACAAACAATCAACAAGTTAATTCAAGCAGTAGAAGAGTAGGATTGAGTCTTATAAAAGGCACAGTGATGGCAGTGTAAAAGGCTTTGTTGTTATATGGGAGTACCTTTTCAGGTGTATCATCTACATAGAACTTAGGAGCACCGATTTTTGGAATAACTTCTAGAAGTGGTAATGCTTCGCAGACTATTGGGGTATAGTTCAATTCTACTGTTGAGACACAGGGAAGCACATCTTCTAGTTTGATACCAACTACAGGTGTGGGATCAGGAGGCATATGTATCTCTAGTTCTAGCAGGTCTGGTGGTTTTAGAAGCAGGGGAAACCTAGGAGGTTCTAGATCAGGTGGGCAGGGTCCGCACCAACCTTAGAATATTTACATGGAGATGTCTCTTCGTCTTCTAGAGTATAGGGGCATAGAAGATGTTGTTGAACATGTGCACATGTGTGAAATATTGTGGTGTACAAAAGGGATCATGAGTTTTAGTGTAGGGCAAGCCAATTTGCTACTACATTACAAGGGCACGCACATAGCTGATACAGAAAGTTTGAACCTGATTAGAATTGTGTAGATTATACATCCCTAAAAGAGACATTTCTTAAAGAGTTTCATATCCTTGAGTTTGAGTAGAAGAGTATAAGTGCACTCAAGGACATTGAGTAAGGTACTACTAAGAGTGTCAGATAGTATGATGCTCATTTTAAAACACTTTTATCTAAGATTTCTTATGATATACACGCAAGCCAACATGCACAATGGTTTTTTGGGGGCCTAATTACCCCTTTTAGAAGGGAATTATCACATAAGACGTACACTGATCCATGCGAAGCACTTAAAGTAGCCTTACGTGCTAAGGCAATTGGAAGTATAGATACTGGGGTGAGCCCACTTTTAGAATCATAGATTACAGTTATGGCAAAAACAGTTGGAAAAAATATTTAAAAATTCAGCACATCATACGTGCATAGGGATTTGGTGTACAGATTGTGAAGTAGAAGGTCACAAAAAGGATAGTTGTCCTCGTAGATCAGTACACTCATTGTTGGATTGTGAGATATGCTATTTAAACCATGATGTTAACTGTTTCCCATTACTACAATGTGTGCTAAGGAAGAACGTTTCAAGCTATTGTAAAATTTATAGGTCCACAACTCATGACACGGAAGACTACCGATGGATTGGTCAGATCCATGATGTTATAGATATTGGTGTATGACAGATAGGAGTTTCAGATAACTCTAAGGGAAAGAACATGCATCAAGACCAGGATCACAATCAGGTGTGTTATGAGTGGAATGAAGGTCATTTTGAAGGCAGTCATGGTAGAGGACAAGGATACCATGGTGGATTTGGAGGAAGATGCCATGGTAGTGGAAGAAGTGAGTTCCCTTGTGGAACATGTTATACATGTGGATATCTTGACCACTATAGGAGCAAATGTCCTCAGAATATTACATGATCATTTTGTGGAAAGAACCATAGCTACGAGGAGTGTCCAAACTTGTATGAGCACCTTAGTAAGCACCATAAATAAGAAAACAAAGGCATGGAAATGGTTAGGATATAACATGTTGTGGAAAATCAATGGATGCCTAAGTTGGAGGCAGAGTCCAAGGAGTTGCAAGTGAAGATCGTGACCCGTGCTACGGTAGTACACACTCGAGAAGTATTGCAGTAGAAGCCTACCATTACTAAGGAGGAGGTTCTACATGCATGGTATCCAGATCCAACCCATCAAAAGCAGGTCTATCAGGAAACCATGGAATTTCTTAAGAATCTTTAGGGTGAGATACAATACTTAAAATATCAATAACGGAAGATGGAGCAAAAGCAAGTATCATATATAGTCCCAAATGATATATATGACTTAAGGGAAGTGTGTAAAATGTTGCACTAGGACAATATCAGTCCATTGTTAGGAGATTGGTTGAAGGGAAAAATTCCACGTGCAAGTATTGAGACTAGACAACAGATCCTGCATGTGAATCTTCCCCCTCATAGCCTAGATTATGACAAGGAAATCACTCTGAATGCTATTATGGATGGTTGGCTATTGAGTAATATATTGATTGATACAAGCATTGAAGTCAATGTTCTTACCTTAGATGCATGGGTACAAATGGGAAGACCCACATTGCAACATCCTCTAATATATTTTTCATAGCTAATTGAAGTAAGGACACTCCCACCGAGGTTTTGAAGAACACATCCATTACTATACAAGGGGCCAAGTTCATTGGATACTTTGATGTTTTAGTGTTGGTAGAGTCAGATAGCTTCCCATCTCTATTAGGGCATCCTTGGTGTTATGTAAATAATTATGATCTTCGGTTCAACAAGGGATATATCAGTTTCGAAAATAAGGAGGAGAGAGTTATTATATCTTTAACAGATGGAAAATCTACACCCTATATTGAGCCCTTAAGTGAAGAAGATATTAATAGGATTTATGTACGCGCCATTCAAGATCCAGATATTCTTGAGCCAATGAAAGAAGGAATAATTTAGTGGGAGGATAAATAGTCTATTAGCAATACTACAAGTGTTGTTTGTGATAATTGGGTTCATAGTACTTATGAGTTGGTAGGGCGTGAAGTAAAGAGCATATTTCCTAGAGGTAGAAAACCATGTTATGCTAGGAGAATAGGTAACAACTCGGCACCTTGTTACATTGGAGGGGGAGATCCTATGGTATTCCTACACACCATGGAAGAATAGTGGATAGACCCATTGGAAAGAAGAAGTATGCTAGCATATACACTCTGTGGGACAGTAGCATGCTGGTGGATGGCCCATAAGGATAATCTTGTAGGATGTGATGAAATTAGGATTGATCTTGCTACTAGGTTATTCAGGGGCAATGTACCTACTCAAATATGAACTTATGATGGCAATCAACCTTATCGGCACCATGTTCAAAAGTGTGAGAGTCTCTAGACAAAAGGGCATGAAGCTTTACCACCTTTTCTATAGGTGCAAAAGTTTTATTTCACTTTACATGGATGCGCACGTGCTTGGTATGTATATGCAGAAATCCATAGAGAGACTAGAAATTGGTAGGATTTAATTACAAGAATAACCAAGACATTTGAATTCTTCTCTACAAAGCCTCCAGTGGACAAAGCGTTGAAATTCATAAAGTGCTTACCTATGGGAGATAGTGCCAAGGATGAATAAATCCTTCAGGAGTTATTAGATGAAGGATCCTCAAGAGTGTGTCTTGTTGAAGAGATAGAGGCTGATGTAACATTGCTTCAATGTGCTTGCCTTGAGAAAGATAAAGGAAAAATGGTCTACTTAGTGGATGATGAAGAAGTAGAAAATATGGATGTAAATCATTCAATGGGTAGGCGAGAGGTGTTGGACAATACAGATAAGACCACGTGTGCCTATCATGCACCTATGAAGACAAAGAAGATAAATATTGGATCAAAGGCTGAGCCTAAGGAAGCCGTAATTGGAGATTATTGGTTAGACTATGAACTTAAAGGTGTGCATGAATCGTTAGGCGAGACGAAGATAAAACTTAAAGAGGGTGCATGTCCAGTTAGAAAGAGACCCTACAGGATGAACCCCAACTTGCACAAAAAGGTCAAAGAAGAGATTGAAAAAATGTTGAAGTCTGGAATTATCAAGCCCCTTGATGAGTCAGAATGGGTTAGTCCAATGGTGATTAGTATCAATAAGGATGGATGTATCAAGATTTGCGTGGAATATAGGGAGCTGAATGTTGCATGTGTGACTAATCCCTTTCCCATGCTATTCACTGAGGAAATACTAGAAGGCATTGTAGGGCATGAAATCCATTTGTTTACAGATGGATTTTTTTGGTATCATCAAGTTCAGATTACACAGGAGGATCAGGAAAAGACTACATTGACTACTGAATGGGGTAGCTTCACCTATACTGTAATGCCTTTTCATCTAAAAAATGTGCTTGTTATATTTTCATGCATAGATGTTCAAGTATTCAAGGAATTTATTCACAACTTCTTACAGGTTTATTTAGATGATTAGACAATGTATGGATTAGTTAAGGATCATTGTGACAATCTATGTTTAATGTTTGAAATATGTAGACAGTTGAGTATCTCATTGAACATCAAGATGTGCATATTTTCTACACTGTTTGGGACACTGTGAGGACACATGATCTACAAGGAGGGTTTGTTGGTTGATCCAACCAAAGTTGTAGTCATTATAGGCCTAAGGGAGCCTACCAGTCAGAGAGAGGTGCATGGATTTTTGGGTTATATAAGATATTACAGGAAGTTTATCAAAGGATATTCCAAAATTTCCACATCGTTGAAAGAGTTACTTAAAGGGAAAGGTACATTCTATTAGGGAGAACTACAGTAGTGTGCATTCGAGACGTTAAAGGAAAAAATTACTACCACACCTATTTTGCATTTTCCTTCTTAGGACCAACCCTTTCATGTACATGTTGACACCTCTAACATTGTCATTGGTGCAGTGTTGGCTCAACCTGGAGATGGTATTGTAGATCATCTTATTTTTTTTATGAGTAGAAAGTTGACTCCTACAGAACATAAATACACAACTATAGAGCGTGAAGCTTTGTCAATGATCTATGTGCTACATAAATTCAACTAGTACTTACTAGCTACACCATTAATCTTTTATATGGATCACATGACATTGAAGTATTCGGTAAACAATCCTTTTATACAAGGGTGCATATGTCGATGGGTGCTCTTATTTCAAGAATTTGGTTTCATTGTTGTGGTAAAACCAGGGAAAAGTAATTCTGGACTAGACCATCTATCAAGAATATAGTCAGGAGAAGAAGCATGGGAAATTGAGGATACCATGCCAGATGCACAGTTATACAGGTTACAATAAGCACCATCAGAACTAGAGGACATTGTTGTCTTTCTACAAACAAGGATGGTACCAGAAGGAATGAAATCCTTGGAGAAGAAACAACTTGCTATATGTGCATCCCCTTATATGTTAATCAGCAGTGACCCGTACAAATTATGCCAAGATGAAGTATTGTGCCGTTGTGTATTTAAACATGAGTGCACATATATTATGGAAAAATCTCATGGTGGAATCGTAGGTGGCCACTATGCCGGTGACGCCGCTGCACGTAATATTCTACTCACTGGATTATGGTGGGAGACCCTGTATAAAGATTGTAAGGAATTTTGTAAGGCTTGTGATCATTGTCAATGTCTTGGAAAACCAGGTCAACAAGATGAAATTCCTATAAGACCCATTACTAGTGCAAAACCATTTGAGAAATGGGCTATAGATTTTGTGGGTCCTATTTCACCATCTATGTGTAGGAGTGGATTACACTACATCATTACTTGTATAGATTATCTCACAAGGTGGGAAGAAGTAACACCTACAAAGGATTGTATGGCGGCTATAATAGTTAGGTTTCTATGGGAAAATGTTCTTACAAGGTATGGATGTCCTCTAAGTCTGATAAGTGATAGGGGAACACATTTTTGAATGAGACAATCAGGATATTATTATATGAGTTTATGCTTGTGAACCATAAGAGTACACCTTGCCATCCTCAGGAAAATGGAACTTCTGAGGCTTTCAACAAGATTTTGAGCTAGACCTTGAAAAAAAAAATTGATGTTGGAAGAAAGGATTGGGATGATAAAGTGTTTGTTGTACTTTGGGCATATCAAACAACTTATAAGAGGTTGAACAAAGCCACACCATTTCAATTAGTGTTTGGCACAAAATTCGTTCTTCCTATGGAATTCATGTTACCTTCTTTGCATATCGCATGTGCTGGAGGTCTACCTGATAAGAAAGCTTTAGAAGAACGGATTGAAATGATAATCAAGCTAGATGAGTGATGAGCCATAAAATGATGGAGTCAAAAACAAGATAAGGCTTGGCAGAAATCATGGCATGACAGACATATCAAGGGTAAAAAGTTGGAGATAGGATAGATGGTTCTCCTATATGATTCTAAGTTTTTATGCCATCCGAGAAAACTCAAAGTACATTGGTTGGGGCCATATGCTATCACTCACATACTTGAATTAGGCACTTGTCAGTTAGAGGACCTTGATGGAATACGGTTATCCAGTTACTTCAATGGGAGTAGGCCAAAGACCTACTATAAATAAGTCTTCTTGGTTTCTGTAATAAGGTAGTGTTGCCATTTAGATTAGGTTTTTAATTTTGTGGTTCCTCAATGTATTTCCTTCTTCATCGCTATGCTTTGTCAATTTAGTTGTTGTTCATGTGTAATAAGTGCATTTGCACATGCGAAGCTAATTACTATTTGAATAATTTTTATGCATAGAGGACTATACATACTTTTAGTGTGGGGTGGTTGTTGATATCCAAGTACAAGACTGTTGGAATTGAATGATGAAAGGAATAAACTACTACGGGTGTTATTCAAGTCAAAGGATTGCTCCTAAAAAGTGACCAAAGATGGAGATGAATGAAGGGACAATATAACACAAGGTAAGTGGATTCCATAACAACTACCAGTGGAAGGTGCAGTGACAAGATACTTAGGTGCAAGGAAGCGTGTTGAAGAGAAGTCTGTGACCAGAGGGTAGGAAGGCATGTTAGAAGGTTATAGTTAGGGTGTGAAGATGTACCAAGTTGAACAAATGAAATTGTTTAATAAATGAGAGGACATTGGGTAGGCGATGGAGAAATAAATGCATCAAAATTTTGAAAATCTATGTAAGGATGGGATGCGAGTTCATTCTTATCATTGCGATTAAGATAATTTGAAAAGATATAAGTGTGAAGGTCCGATAAATCATGTTGAGGTGCAAAGAGTGTGAAACTAGGTGTGGAAAGGAGGTTTGTGCAAAGGAGAAGCTTGCGTTCCCACAGAAGAAAGGTTTGAGTGAAGCAGACGCATTATAAATGAGCTAATGAACACAATTTCCACTAGGGCATGGAGATTTGAGCTAGGGTTTGAGTTGCATGTTGTAGAATTCAAAAGACGAGTATTTTCATAGGATTGTAGGGTATAAATGGCACCAAAGAAGGCAAATTTAGTAGGAGTTAAGGGAAAGAAGAAGGTGGTTGTGGAGGGAGAAGAAATGACCCATGAGAGCAATTTTTTAGAGATCTAATATCCAGAGGGGGTTATAGTAGGCCAGGAATGGGATTCCCACATTTGGAGAAGCAAGATAAGTTATTAAAACCATCGTACCACAGAAAACATGAAGGAGATAGATGCATTATTGAAGATGAAGGCAAATAAGCACAAGGCGGAGGACATGCCGGTATATGATGAGGTTGGGGAGAAGTTATTGAAAAATATTTAAGTATATTAGTTATACGAACTCCCCTAATTTGTAAAATATGAGCCCTTATACCAATGGATCATGAGCAGAGTACACGAAGATTTTTTATACTTTGTAAGACGTAGAGTAAGGATTTCAGCCGAGCTGATCTCCACAGTGACAGGGTTGAAGACATGTGAAGACCCCAATGGGGACTTAACAGACAAGGCCACAATTTTGGAGACTAGGAGGGAGCTAGGGTACACCAAGGGTCTACATGGCATGGATATAGACAAGATAAAATGTACCCTGTTGTGCAGGAAGTCTTGCACCTTGTGAAAAAATTAAATGACCAAGACATGTGGTCATAAGTGAATACCATGTGGTTGTAGGTTGCTAGAAGGATGTCTGCAGGAATGGTCTACAATATTTTAGGTTACATTGCAGAAACTATCATCGAAGAAGCACATTCAAGAGGAAAGATCAGTTTTGGGTCTGTTATGTTGTCTCTGGTATTCATGGAGATCGGCGTGCCTAATGGACCAAAGGAGAAGATTTGGGATTATCCCATCGAGAAAAATTCACCTGTAGATCAATTCAGCAAGTACTTGTGTGAAGGATCGATGACCAAAACAGTCAAGCAGAGGGTTGAGAAGTGGTATGATAGGCTCCACGCAGCATTTGAAGAGGAATGGCACATCCCCAAAAAATTTCCTTCGATAGTTGGTAAGGCAGTATAGTTTGCAGTTTACTAGCATTTGTGCATCGTACGATTTGCAATGAAGGATGAGGCTTGGAGCCCATGGTGAAAACTATCGTATGCCTTCACAAAAAGGTATTTTTAGGCATCGGTTCACAATTTCTTAGATGCGCACTGCCTAACACTCAATCTAGACAAGGTAAACTGTGACTACCACACATTGAGGAAGAAGTATGTATATCGAGGACGTAATGCATATATTGAAAAGCTCATATCAGATGTGTTGAGCATAAATCTAGTAAGTTTGGCTATTGGAGACATTAGAGTAGAACTTGTGTACCTCTAGCTGAAGCCAAAGATGGAAAACAAAAAGTATGTGGAAGATGAGTTCACGCTCCTAGGGATGCCAAAGGGTAGGCATACCATAGAGAACATTCTAGTTCCTAAGCCCATAGAGACAATCGAAGTTGAGGATGAGGAGGATGAGAATGAGGATAATGGTGGTTTGGAGCATAGGAGGAGGCAAGCATCAGATAAAAGATAATCAAAGTGCGTGACTACACCAACTCATGGGCAGGAAGAAGAAGAGGATCCAAAATCAATTCAAGGAGATGGCCGCTTTAAAAGAGTATTTAGGTGAACAAGTACTCAAGGTGCTACTATGTAAATAGTGTGTAGATCACCTCAAATCTCCCCACAAAAGGAGACAACTGAGAAAAGGAGAAGGAAATTAAAGTTGAATGAGGAAGTGGAAGAGTCAAAGGAAAGCACGCCCAATTCTCCTACACCTCCAAATAATGTAGAGGAGAAAAAAGACGAAGAAATGAAGGATGGAGAAGAGGAAGAATAAGGGGAAGAAGAGACAACAACAGAGACTACTCATGACATAGCAACACAAGTTCCCAATCTTGGAGCCCAAGTTCATGAGAAGCCTAGATCAAGAAGAATGAGTGGGGAGTATATTCCACTAGCCATGGAATACATGGAGGACACATATAAAATTATCCGCGCCCATTTACAGAGCACAATGGCACAAAAGGAGTTATACAGTTGGAAATTAATGGATGAAGATATAGTGACAGTGCGCACAAGGAAGAAATTATCATGGTCGATGCACATGCACATAGATGAACAAGAATTTTATGTATGTGAGGATTCATGTGTGTTAAGGAGGTTGAAAAAAACACCTCAGACTAAACACATAATAGTATAGCCTACTATTATGTCAGTTGAACAGGTAAGCAATGATTTGGTGAAAGTGTCAACAGAAGTAGCATGTCGGAATATGGACAAAGTTACCACAATTAGGGCACTAAGGGAGGAGATCAAGACTAAGGATGATGAAATAGCATGAATGAAATAGGAAAAATACTTGGCATAAAAGAATAATTTTGTGTTTATCAGCATGGAAGAGGAGATTGGTGGCAATGTCATGAAGGCTAGGCCGCACTTAGAGCCAAAGGTACCCAAGACATTTCCTTCAGAAATATATTATGTTAGTACGTTGGTGGACTTAGTACTTGAAGATGAACCTCTACACATACCTGAGATAAATGATCCAACATAGGAAGAAGAGCACAAAATGGATTTAGTGATGTGGAAGATAGCATCATATGAAGGATTGCTTCAAAGCTTGCAGGAAGAACTTAAGAAGGCATATCAAGTGTTGAATATTTATACAATGACAAAGGCTATTATAAGGACTAGGACCATTTTAGAAGACAATGAGGTCCTAAAGGCCATGAAGGATGAGACATTGGGCCACACAGAAACCTCATAAGGAAAGACTGGATGAGCTTGGAAAACTCATCACTTAAAAAATGGAGTTGTTGGAAGGAAGAATGACTGCCATCATTGTGTTTGTATTATAGAATGAAAAAGGAGAGATTGCAAGGGATGAATTAGAGTCAATTGCAGTAGATATTCCAGAGAAAGCAGAGGCCACACTCAATGAATGGAAGACCTTAGAGGTAGAGATAAAAGAGGATTATCTAGAATTGATTATTCTGATTACAAAATAAGATACTGCAAGTTGAAGACATTCTTTCATTCATCCAAATTATTTTTATTCCTTTATTCATATTATTTGATTCGTTTTTGGAGAAAACCATTTCCAGGATGGTAATGAAACTAGTGTGGGGTAATGTTGATCAGTTAAACTATGACACTTAGTTGAGAAAATACAAAAGGTCTACACAGGAAAATTGGGCATGTTCAAATGCGCGAATGGATAAGGGAAACATGTGCATGGAGGATAAGTTCATATTTTGGTACTTAGATGGTTTTACACATGAGGATCTAGTTTTAGAGATGGCGTGAAGATCACATAAACAAGGCAGAGACTTGCGCGCCACGCATTGGCTATTTTTGGAGGATCAGCTACAAAGAACTTTGCATGGATATGGGTTAAGAATAGGTTTATCACTATCAGTTAATAAAAGAAGTATATTATTAACACACTTGCATGTGGGGATATGGCTGTAAAAACTACATAGCTAATAATAGCATGTGACCTATCCTAGGATTGGATAGGTGGTGAAGGGAAATTTCCCACCCTTATATATATGTAGTGAACTACATAGTAGAGCATAGAATATAAAAGAATGAGTAGAGAGATGGATATATGTACGTATGTGTGTAAGATTGGACTATTGTATCAGATTTGTGTGTGTATGGGCATAGAATGCCATTGCTTAACCATAAAGAGACACTTGGTACCTTTGCGCGCTTTGGGTGAGTGCTTAGTCTAGGCTGAGTGATGTGCCATCATGCTTGGGGTCTTACTGGTGAATTCTAGGCTACATCACAAGGGCCTTAAAATAAAACAAGAATGCCATACCTTGTGAGGGTTTGAATTTTTGAGGAATTCTATACCAAGTCCTCTCAAATATGATGTTGAAGTCTGAAATATACTCCATTGAATCCCTTTATATTATTCTGAGATGTTCCATGAGGATAATGACATCTAAATTCTCTTTGAACAGGTTGTAGAATTGTTCTCTCAACTGATTCCAAGTGGAAATGGATTGTGGAGCCAAACTGCTGAACCAATATTTTTCTTTTCCTCTGAATGATAGAGCAAGGATTATGAGGAAAACATTTACTTCAATGGCATTGTGAATGGTACAATGGTTAGCTATATCTTAGATATTAACTATAGGAGATTGATCTCCATTTCCATGAAAGAGGGGAAAATTTATCAGGGATGTTTTGTGGAAATCATCCCATTTTATAAATAGAGGGGAGAAGAATGGAAATGAGGGAATGGGAGAGCTCCATGAGGAGCCATGAATGAATTGGAAAGATCAAATGAATGAAAGGGTAAAAGGAAAGGAAGAAATGAATGAAAGGAAAGCTCTGAAAATGAGAAATTGGGTTGGTTAGATCAGTGGAATCATCATATGTGTTAAGAACACACCTATAAAGGTTGAATACCACCAAACACATATCAATCTTGCTAGAATGAAGATGTAAATCTCCTCAATCTTGTCCCATTGGGTGTGAAAAAACTGTTATCACAAAAAAGTAGCACCCTAGGATTATCTGATGACAGATCCCTACTTTTTTCTAACATGGGACCATCTCTCAAGTTGTGAGACTTACTACTTGAGACAGACCTCCGGAGAAGGTCAACTTCCTCTACATAAATCTAATGCTAAACTAATCCCAGAAGAGAAAATGCAGATAACTAATACTAAACTAACCATTCCAAGGGACCAGGGAGAGAGAGAGGGTTAGAAATATGCATGGAAAGGGAAATCCTACACTAATATAGGTGATAACACATAAAAAGGGGGTGGAAATATCTTATTGAGGGAGAAAATAGACTGAAAATAGAGTTGAGAGAGGTCAGTATAGCTGTGACAGAGTCCCAAGGAAGAATTCACCATCTAATCCCCATGACACAAAAACAAATAGACGTGTAAATGAACAAAACATTCACAGAATGCAACTACAAAATGGAGAGGCAAGGGGAATACAATAAAATAAGAGCAAGGGTTGAAGAAACACCACAAAAAATAGATTTCATTGCTTCAAAATATGCACAGTCCATTCACATTTTATGCATATAGGCATTGAAACACTTATTAGGCCTTAGAGAAGGCTTGCAACTCATTTGTGTTGAGAAACAAAAATGGAAGAGTTTCCCCACATCCAATAATAATCCCCCTCTCTCTAAAATGAGAAGTTTATATTAGATAGAAGAAATGAGAAGGAGAGAGAGAGAGAGAATCCCATATTTCCCCCTTCACCCACCAAAAAAAATCATTAAATGCTATGAAAATTATGTGGGAAGCCTGCAAAATTCATTCCCCAATGTCATATGGCTTGCTGGAGAAGAAAAGAGACCATACTTCATTGAATGTGATGGTTGGGCTGCCTGGAACTATCATTAAGTGTTGGAAGTGTTTTTTAAAATTTTCACATATTTACCCCAATCAAAATATGATTTTCTTGATTCCATGGTGAAGAGGAGGTTGAGAGCTTTCCAAAAAGTCCAAGATCTCAAAAAACAAAGCACCTAGTCAAAATTTATGGCCATTCGGGTTTACAAAGTAGCATTGTTGCATTCCTTTGTTGCGGGATTTTGACCCCCCACTGGTGCATTCCTTTATTGCAGGATTTCAACCCCCTACTTCTAAATTTATTTGTTATGGGATTTTGACGTCCCACTGCTGCATTCCTTTGTTGTGGGATTTCGATCCCCCCACTGTTGCATTCTTTTATTACCGGATTTCAACTCCTCGTTGCTTTATTCCTTTGTTGCAGGATTTTGGAATTATTTTCCTTGGATTTCTGAGTGATAATTAAGTCATAGTAATGCCACATTGTATTCCCTCATTACTCTTCTTACTTCTTTGTTGTGGATTTTTGCAAGTGCTTTACTTAGTTACTTTTTGAAGTAAACTAACATCGAATCTCTAGATTACTCTTTATTTTCTCCCTTTGTTGCGGGATTTTTCTTTTTATTTACTCGGTTCTTAGAAATATATTTTCTTGGTTTCTTTAAATAATTAAAGGGAATTAACTTAGCACAAAGAGGGAAGCAATGCAAATCAAGTATTTGGGAATACTTTGCTTGGTTACTTTAAAGAAATAAAACAACTTTGTATCCCCACATTACTACCTTTCGGGCCTTAATTCTACGGGTTTTAAGGATTCCATTGCTTCAAGTTTCCAAGATTACTCTACTGGGGTTTGCATTGGGCCATTACTTCATAGTAATGCTAAGTTGCATTTTCAGATTACTCCTTTACTTATCCTTCTTTGGGGGGTTTTCCAACAACTTTACTCGATTTCTTTTAGCAGTAGAGTAACATTGTAAACTTGAGACATTGTAGGTTTCCAGGACTGCTTTTCTCAGATCTTTTGGTGAGATTTGATTTGAAGTAGTCTCGCATCAAAACTCCGCATTACTCCAGACTTCATGTTTTTCCATTTTTTCTATTTTTTTTGGATTTCTCTTGGACTACGGAGTTAGAAAAATATAGTAGAGTTCCCCAAAGCCAATTTTTTCTAGTTTTGACATTTTTACTCCAAAATTGACTAAGTATGTAGAGTCTAAATCCTAGAGAAGGAAAATTCACCAAAAATGATTCAAATTTCCCAAAATACTTGAAACTTTCAAATTCTCCATTGAAGCTCCATCAACTGTCCAAATCCATTTTATTAAGCTATCTATTTTTTCCAGGGGGATAAAAAATGGATAACACTTGCCCCTCATGTTTCTCCACTGATTCTTGGGAAAAATTGGCTTGATTATATTTGGGGCAATTTAGACTCTAGTGATACTTCTATTACTTTCCCTATTCCGTTCAGCCATGTTTCTATCACTAATGATTCATCTCTCGGCTATTCACAAAATCTTACTCATTGGTATGCACACAGTTGTCTCCCAACACCTTTCACTGATGAAGATTACACCATGACCATGTACACCTTACGTTGTAATGGCTCTATATGATCTTCCTTATACTATTTATTATCAAGTCTCCAATGCATCTCTAGTTGGTTTCGATCAGGACAATGATGAACTTTTAGACAATGTCACTTGATCACTCTCATCATCGCAAACTTGGGGGGGGGGAATCCAACTTATTTACCCCTAGTATTGACACACATATTATATTCTCATCATTTCACATCTAATCTCTCACATACAACATATACATCTTGATACATTAATATCGTCATTACCCAATGACGCACTCTCGTGCTACGGTTCACACTTGACTGTTGAGGGGATCCTTTATGCATGAACCTCACACACTACAAAAAACCCTAAACACTACACTACATGTTACACACTACAAATTTTGTGTATTCATCTCTTCTTATGCAAAATCTAATCTATGCATTCATGACATATCTTTTTGGCATCTACTTATACACGCTGTGGTCATCACCCTATGACACATTCTAGTTCCACACTCCATACTCGAATACCGAGGGTCTACATATCAAATGAACCTCACCACACTCACTCATTCACTCACACACTTACATGTTATTCTTTGCACTTTGATGATCACATATTTCTAATACACACAATTCAAACCATTTCCTGATGACACACTCTTTCTCTATAGTTCATTCTTGACTGTTGAGGGAGCATGTATAAATGAACCTTATCTCAGACATATACATCCACTCATGGGGAACTCTGCCCTTATCACACTCACATTGCATTCCATTCCATCTCATCCACAAAATGTTACATATCTTTGTTGCATTTACTCTTTCTTACATTTACTTGTTCCATGTACACTTTATTACACATGCTAGATAGATATCTTATATGTAATTATCTTTCCATCCACACATGCATGATAAATTTCTTTCTAGTTGTGACTATAGATTCTACAAATATATACATGCAACATGGATGCTTGGCACAATACCTATTAGCAGTCCCACATCCTCTCTTGGGGGAATCCACTTTTGTACACTACATGTGTTATTGTTTCATTTTTCATAACACATTACTTTATCAGATTATACACACTTTAAAATAATTTTTATGGTTCTAACATGCTAATGGTTTCTTCATGTACAACATTTGTCTTACAGGTCTATTTAATTCCATGGTTTTCTATTACATTGGTTTTCATTGTTTGCCACTATTTGTGGGCTTTTCTCTTTGTATTGTGTGTACACTTGTCTGTGTTTAGCCTAGCCGGCCTTGATTTTCTTATGAACTCATGAGTTATGTCCCATGTTTAAAACCCACTTTTCTCAGTTTACATTGTCTTCTTGCATCTTAGCTTACACATGGTCTGCTTACTTGCTAGCTTACATTTTAAATGTTTGTTTTTCTTGCTTGTAATAACACTTGTTTTCCTATCCACTTTGTTTGTGTGTGCCTTAGTTTCTACCAAGAACACTCCCTCCCCATTGTGACTGGTTCTCCTTTGGGCATCAGTTTCATCACTGTGGTTGGTTCTCATTTGGGCCACATACTCCTTAGCAATATTGTATGCACCCAAAACGAGGGGGGCATCATTTGGGTGAATCAGTCACCCCATACAATAACCTAAAGTCATCACACAACATAGTTTAGTACCGGTACATCACAATCATCAGTCTCAGATAGGGATAAGAATCTAACTTGGGTCCTTATCACAACAGAGACACCAATGCCTAAACCAAGACAATAGCGCCTAGGTTCTCTTGAACCTTCCTAGATGCCTGTGACCACAAGGGAGTTACACAACATTTTTTAATGCAACAAAATATACAACACTTCACGCAATGGATTCTACAGGGCATACAATCCTTAACACTCAACATCCATGCACCATACAATATTTTCTACTTTCGCATTGGATTGAAAATGGTCAAAATGGATCATATTTTTACACACCATCTGCAGTGGTGTTCCATACAGTAAGAAATAGTTAAAGGTTAGAGGATGACACCATAATTTTCTCCTTATACTTCTTCTAGTACTTGGCATGAGATCGCCTAAAAAACTCACATTTTGTGTAGCTGGCGTGAGATCACCCAAAAAAACCTATTCTTCTACATCATCTTCAAGATTGTTTCTACACTATTTTCCTCATCATAGATTAGATGCACATGTTCCTTTATCACATTTTCTCATTATACATACTTTCTTAAATAAGTTTTTACACATTTTGATAATTGTATTTGACTACTTATTCGTTCTTCTCTTTTACAGGTTCGTCCTTATGGGAAGTGCTAGTCACATCATCCTACATCATCATACATCAACAAACAAACCAATCACAACAACACATCAACAACAATCGACATCAACAACATGTACAATGGTGACATATACACACACATTTCCACCATAGGGTCATCATCATTATAACTTTTTGAACTTTCTCCTCTCTAATTTCCACACCCCACATTTTTATCACTAAATGCTTTTCCTTGTCTCTCGACACAATTTCACCATCAATATATATGGTTATTAGGTATATATTTCTTATCTACTTTATTTTATCGAGTATTCACTCAACAACATAAAGTGGGGGAAAATATAGACAAAAATCATGCACTTTGGGTAATTATCTAGTCCTGATCGCATACTACTATTCATATGATTCATAAGTAATAAAAATACTAATTAAACCATTTCTTTGGCCATATTTACTTTATTTCTATTGCCACTTTTGGTTTTACACTCTTTTTAGCTCAATTTGTCCTTTCACAACTTGGCATTTCTCATCCTAGACACTAGCACCTAGCTACGATGCCAGTGTCAGGCACCCCTACCCCCTTTAAGCACCCTTGACCTCTTTATACTTTGTTCACATTTTTCTGTCCTTTCTATTTGTTTGAGCATCTTATCTTTTTGGTAGTCTGCCTTTTCAGGGTTAATTATGAAATTCAAGCAAGGGAATCATATAAATATAAATTTATGTGATCATAATAAAGGACTAAGCACTAAGCATTAGCTATGACCACCTAAGGTTGTATCCAAATGTTATTCAAGAGCATTCAAGCATCCCTTCAAGGGAAAGGGGTTGCATTCTTCTACATACACTTCATAGGAGGTAAATTTTATTCTATTTCATGCACACATCTAGTTACATCTTCTACTTCTAGCTATTTTCTCGCTATCAAGTGTGACACGCACAAGAGTCACCTAGGGCATGATTTCATGCACACACACACACACAGAACTACATTAGTTCTAAAATGTAGTGAAATACTCAATCGTAAGTTCACTTGTTTGACAACTAAGGACAGTCTAAACCCTCATTTACATTATTCTCTTTTTTGGGTTTCATGCACTCTTGAGGGTTTTACAGGTCAATATTTCGTTGCAGGTTATCATCGACATTAGAAATCATTGTGTGACATACTAATGACAATAAGTGAAGGACAACGAACATCTCACATCCCTGTGATGGAGGTTTCCTGAGGGTTTGAGTAGTCACAAGTTCCTAGAGTAGGTATGTGGCGCCTGTAGGTGCCCCTAACCCATTCTAGGCACCACATTCTAGGAAGATCTTCAAATCACACATTTCCTAAGGTTCTGTGTGACACTTCTCCCTCTTTGTTCATCTAGTCAGTACTTCAGCACAATCCAAATTTGGTTGTAAATTAACTAAGTCTTCTTATCCCTTCTTTTCAACGAGGGATTCATATTATTCTAGCTTAATTTTCTTGGGTGAGATTTATTCTTATAGCATATTCATTTTATTTCTACATTGAAATTATAATTAGGCATCTATAAATTATATGTTTCTTAATCAATAAGTAGGAGTGATAGGTTGGATAAGGATCCTGTTTGCATAATATTACACCTCTTTATCTCTAGACTTATCATTGTCTTGGAACACACTACTTCTTGGTTCTCTTCATCCTCTCTTTCCATTTCCTACCTTAACCAATGGTTTTGGTTTTCCCCGACAATTTTTGGTTGAATTCCCTTGACAAATTATTTCCATGTCCTCTATCACCTTGCACCTTTTTTCTTAATATCACATCCTTATCAACATATGTTCATCCAAGGAATCTATGGTATAGGCTAATTTTCTCATTCATTTTCCTAACCTTATGTGTTGCTCACGTGTGTGGAATGTTTAGCTATCTAGGTTAAAATTTTCTATACCCTTGTTTACCATCAAATTCTTAATTTGTAAGGGGAATTACTTTAGATATGATCCACACAGCTCTCAAAATAATTTTTTTAGGCTTCACATACACAAGAAAAAGTAGATATTGAGTATTTGATAATATAACTGTTAACCAAACCTTTCCACCAATAGTCCATAGCTTGTGTATGAGTTGTGTTGTGTTGTGAAAATCCTCATGTGCACTCCAGGGTGTAAGGGTGGTTCTTCCCCAATTTTTATTTTTCCCAAATGGTAAGATACTACCCAAGCATGCAAGTTTATTTGAATTCTACCAAAAAATTTCTCATATAACTTGTCCTATATATTAATCTCCACCCATGTCCTTAGAGATCATTTATTTTGGAAAGGATGTCTCTGCATGAATGAATCTTCAATAGAGTGTTTTTAGATCTTGATATATTCCTGCATGAGTATGAACATCTTTTATCCACCTTATCATCTTTGCATACTTATGATGCTATTAACAATGGAACCAAAAAAATTTGCATCTAGCTACACCTTCATTTCCACACTTATCCACATGGAACTTATTAGAATATTAGTGTGCATAGTTATCCTCACCCTCGTGCTAAATTATGACACCAAAGTAGAAACCCCAATGCACTCATTTGTGGTGTGAGAGAATACCAGTCCTAGGATGTTTTAACATTATGATAAAGAAATAAATAAGATAAAAAATCAAAAGCATTAATCTACAAACAAACTTATCTTAATATACTTATGCATAAAATAATTCACTTGCTCCATAACACCCTATATTTCATATTGATTTCTCAAAACATTACATAATATTAATTGTATCATACCCCCTCTCTTCATATATTTTCCCTCTCCTCTTTACAATGAAGCCTGCAAAGGGTATATATACTAGTGAGAAAATTCCCTTCACTAGTTGAGAAAAAGCTATTCTTAGCCCTTGAGTTCTATAACTATCACTTAACTATTACATCATGGAAATGATTTTGCAAGTTGCTATACTCTAGTTATATATTTTAAATAACAATTTTTTATAATCCTTACAATTATATTTAGCCTAATCCTTTCTCTAACTACATAATTCTCCATCTTTATATCACTTATCTTTATCTTGTTCTACCTTGTTCCTCACTGAATTCATGCAAGTAACAAAAACTATAATTACTTTTGTTATCTTCATCTCATTTATTATTGGCACACGGTTTTCTCCTATTGTATGTTCATGATATTTTTTGTCCCTCTAGGTTCTATTTTTTGGTACAAATCTTCCATCTACCTTATCCCAATTGTGCACGCCTCCTTCTAGAACTTATGCAATTATTTATATATTTACATTGTTCATTCTCAACCCTTGCGCCTAGTTATTCTAATACTCTTATGTGTGAATTTTTCTCATTTTTACATGCATCTCTTTTAACATTATTTCATGTAGCTCTTATAACATTATCATGTCTAAATATTTTGTCATTCTTGCATGAATAATTTAGAATATAAATACCAAAGAATGAAGAGTTAGTTCCAAATGTGGAACTTAACCAATGAAAGAATGTATATTTTGGGGATCAAGATGCATTATACCCCAGTACAAGTCTCCATATAATTGTTCACTTTCAATATTTATAATTGATTCACCATCAAAACAATCTATACCTCCACAAAGGAACTAACCCCACTGTCTATGCTTCCAACTACTTTGGTGCGTAAAGTTTCTTCAAGGGATTCATATGGATCCATGAATATTCTATGTAAGAGGTTGCACCTGAATGGCTAAGTAACCCCCCAAAAAACTATTATGTATGATGGGTTAGATTTGTATCATATGAAAACTTATAGATTAAATTTTTAAAGAACATGTCATATACACACACATTTTTAGTTAGCTCATGTTTAATTTCTTTGAGCAATAAGATTATCTATTCCTAAAACTGTTGTATGTAAAATATCCTTAGAAAGGATGTCTTTAGATGATCATAATCCACCATAGCTTGTAACGGGTCATGCTTTCTTTACCAATTATGGTTTCCATCCAACAATGTTATAGAAAATTGATTAGATTTACATTATGGAAAAGTCACCCCCTTCGCACACCAACTAAGTTCACACTTATAAATATGTTTAACATTATTCTCAATAACACGATATTATGGTATGTTCAAATAAATCTCATAAAATATGTTTTAAATTAATAATGGTTGTGTGGCAACAACTCTTCCTTTTACTAGTGCACTTGTTGTAGGCATCCCAAGAATTCCATTTCCTCCACCACTAGAACTTTTCATTTCCGTTCTAATGAGATGGTATAATGGTGCAATTCCCTACACACCACCCAGTGTTTGTGTCATTTGGTTGGAACTCATCATTCTAAATCTTTATGCCTTTGGAATGTTTGGGTTGTTTTAGTGTTGGTATCAGTGACTGAATAACATATGAGAAAATACTATCAAGTGTCCCCTTCTTCTTAGCTATTTCTACTTCTCATCACTATCTATTTCAATTAACACTTAATATTCTAAACGTGGTATTCTAGTTATATGTGCGGTAGGTTGGGTAAGGATGTCATCTACATTATATTAACTCTCTTCATCCTTTGCAATGTTTGTTGTTTCATTGCACATTGCCTCTTATTCTCGATACTATTCTTCCTTCCTTTCTCGTTCCTTCGGTAACCAATATATTTGGTTTTCCCCATCAGTTCTTGAAGTTGAATAGCCTTGATGAAGTAGTTCCATGTCTTCTATCACCTTGCACCTTTTTTTCCATATCACATCCTTCTCAACATGCATTCATCTAAGGAATCCATGGTGTGGCAAATTTTTTATCCTCCCCTTTTGTAACCTTACTCACCACTTATGCATGTGGAATGGTTAGCTATCCATCAAGAAATTTTCAATACCCATGCCAACCATTAACTTCTTTATTTTCAATGGAAATTGATTCATATTTGACCCATGTGACTCCTAGAAGAAGTTGAAATGGGCTTCGTATGCACAAGAAAAAGTAGATATATAGTATTTAATAGTATAATTGTGAATCATACTTTTCCACTAATGATCCACGACTCACGTCTAAGTTATGTCATGTTGTGCAATTATTTTTTTGTGCTCTAAGTTCCAAGGATGCTTCTTTCCCAAATTATGTTTTTCTCTGAAAAATAAGTTGTTAACCAAGCATACAAATTTACTGTAAGTTCACAAGAAGGTCTCATATAGATCATTGTATAGATTATTTTATACCCAAGTCCTTGGATGATAGTTGGGAAAATAATTCTTTCAGCTATGATGTATTTGTGTAAAGGCTTCCCCAATAGTGTGTTTCTAAATCTCAATATTTTCATATGTGAGTCTAAACATATTTTTTCCACCTTCTCATCTTTGCAAAATTATGATGGTCCCATCAAAGGAACCAAAATGTTGCACATCTAGATTCACGTGAAACTTTTTCTATACTGGCACACACTATTATTCTCACTCCTCATGCCGACTTATCATGCTTAAGTAAAAACTTTGGTGCACTCACCTGAGGCATGAAATAATATTGGTTCCATCATGTTTTGGCATTATGATAAGGGTTTTAAGAAAATAATAGAATCATTAATCAAATAAAACATTATATACTCAAGTACAAAAAATACACTTGCTCCATAGTATTTTGTACTTTATATTAATTGTTCTAAACATTACATAACAGTCCTAAAGAAGATCCTTTGTGCATATAAGACCTACATATGTGTGCGATCATTATTTTCTACAATGAACCCATAGGGGTATATATACTAGTGGGGAATTTCCCTTCACTAGTTGAACAAAAACTATTCTTATCCCTTGGGTTCTATAATTAAAACTTAACTATTACATTTGAGGCGGGAAATATCCCACATGTTGCCATATTCTAGTTATACATCCTGCATGGTAATCTTATGAAAGAATTGTGACTATATTGAGCCATGTATCTACTTTACCTACATCATGTACTATCTTTAGCTTGTTCTGCTTGTTCCTATGGTGATTCCATATAAGTAACTCAAAATGTAGATAATTTTAAAAAATTTACCCTATCTATTTCTAGTGGGATTTTTTATATTTTGCATGTTCATGCTATTTAATAAATACACATGTGGGCCTTCATGTTTTTTTAAGGTGTGTAGCTTCCTCCTACCTTATCTTGAATCCTTCATACTTCCTTCCAAAACTTGTGCACTTGTTAACCCTTTTATGTTGTTCCTATGTAAATCTTGCACTTAGATCTTTCAATAGTTTATTGTATAGCCTAAAGAATATAAAGAATAAATAATGCATAATTAGTTCCCATTGTGGAACTTAACCAATAGAATAATGTATAATTTTGAGGCCCAACAACAAGGTTACGTTAGGAGAACATTTTAAGCTGCTATATATGCATGGTTATTTTGACTAGTGATAAACACACTCATTTCCTGAAAGAGACTATGCACATCCTACTCTCTAAGTTCATGTTCACGCACCAAAAAAATACTCCTACCATCCATAGGAGAATGGAACTATGGAGGCATTCAATTATTTTTGGGAATACACTAAAAAATATATACTACTTAGGAAGAAATTACTTGGATGATAAAGTGTTAGAAATTCTAGAAAAACTTATAAGAACTTGAAGAAAACAACACCATTTCAGTTGGAGTTTGACATAGAAGCAATATTATCAATGGAATTTATGATATCATCACTATATATATCATGCATGGGAATCTGGGATGATGAATATTTTATCACAGAATACCTCGCAACATTTTTGAAAATACATGAGAAGAGAATTCATATGCATCAATGTCAAAGTTTCAAGAAAGCATAATGGAAAATATGGGATGATCACCACATAAAAAATAAAATGTTTAAAAAAGGCACTCTTATTCTTCTCTATAATTGAAAATTTGTGCAACATACAAGTAAACTAAAAAATACATTAGTTGGACCATTGAAAGTATATTATATTTTTATCCAAATGGGCATGTGAAATTTAAAATGTCAATGGATATATGTTTCCATGTTATTTCAATGGTGGCAAGTTAAAACTCTACTACTCTTGAAGGTCCTCATTGTAATGGATAGGGTATATTCTACTATTTAGGGTAAGAAGTCTTTAATCATTTATGTAGAATTGTTTATATGCATTTAAATTTTTGTTAAAAAGTGCGCATTTTCATGTAGTTATAACCTTGGATGTTAGTGACAATAGTATGTAACCATAAAATTTTAACATAATACATATTATTTATTTGATGCACTACTATATGTTCATTATTTGTCTAATTAAAGAAAAATTAGAAATTTGATATATAATCACAAATATGATTGCACACAATTTTAATATGGGGTGGAAAAACAAAAGGTTCTCTATCTATGAAGAGTTTGTTTGTTGTGCATGCATGAAAAGAAGGAGATCTCAAAAAAATATCACAAGATTTGTTGAATATTCTCAAGCACCACATGAAGGTGAAATATTATTTTATGACAAAGGCTTAAAATAGGAAATGGTATGGACGTGAAAAAAGGGTAAAAAATGAAAAACTTTATGCATGAAATTTACGAGACAATGAGGCACATGAAAGAAAGTAGTGCATAGAAGCACACGAGATATGGAACACAACCCAAAAATGTAGGCAATAAGTGCAATAAAATGTGTAGGGAATACAAACATCTAAAGAGTCCACATAGATAATGACACAAAAATTTATGAGGATGATGCCATCACCCACTTGAATTAAGTTTAAATTTCACAAATTTTGTGTGAAGTGGAAGTGGTTGACAACTGGCATCCATTTTGGGTAATAAATACAAAAGGTGTTGATTTGAAATCTTGAGCATGTGAAAGTATTAATGAAACAGTATGCATCAAATTTTAGATGGGCATATAATGAAATGAAGGATTTTATTTAAAAAGTTTGTGTATTTAAATATTTGAGTTCCTAGTAGAGAAAATAAAAATGGCTAGAAAATTTATAAAATGATTTATAGAGCACAAAAACACATGTGATCACCATTCTTCAAGGAATTTTTTTTAAAAAAAATTTGTAAATAAGAAAATAAGATAGATAACAAAGATATTTGTGAAATTTGTGAGGACATTATTTTAATGCTTTTGATAGCCACTAACGTGGGTGTCGATATTTTCCATGAAAATGAGGGGCTTTGGGAACCAAATTTAGCTGAGGGTGAACCAAAGGGGGTTATTGTAGAAAGCTAATCATGTCACTGATGGGTCATTATATTATCCAATCATTTAACTAACTGAATCTTCTATTAGTGTCATTACAAACTGGAGTTGTGTCCTAGGCTGTATGCAATGGAGCTTTATGTAACCAGTTTTCTTGTTGAGTTTTCTGTTGGGGGTTGTTGTGAGATATTTCTAAGTTAGTTAATAATCTACGAAATCTCAATATAAATATACAAAATTTAGTTGTTGTGATGAAATGAATTTTAAAATCTATACTTCTAAATTAAATGGAAATGTGCACACAGAATCTAAAAGAACGGAATTGAAATTACACACTCATAACTAAGAATCAGTAGAAGTAAAAGCATATGATAATTTAAAATTTGTATAAAGGGAAACACACGTTCTGAATAGAAATTCCAATAGGAAAATAAAATACGTTCAAACTGAGATTGCATGAAACATACTAAAGTAGAAACATACTGAAATAGAGATTGCAGTGAAACTTATCAGAAAACTAGATGTGTATGTAAATGTAAACAACCTCCTGTCTCCTTGGTTGAGTGGGCCCTTGCTCTCCCTTAGGACAGAGGAAATCTCAACAACTTTAGATCCTCAAAATGATGCTTATATTAATTTAAATAAGTTCCATTGCATATCCAGTATGAAAAGAAGAGTTCTAAATACCACAAGCTATATTGCAAAGTATATAAAAATAAGAGTTATTGTCATGTTCTTAAGAAGGTGTCTTTATATAGACACAAGATAGTTATAGAATTCACCATAATAGTGCAGCACTAACATCTCCCACTAATCAACATTAACCAAGACTCATAAATTCCTATGGGACTGTTAGAAACAAGTCCCATACTTATAGGTCGATGGGTGGAAAAAGTCTTCTGCTCCCGCATTCCAGCTCCAAACTCAGACTTCTTAATTACATCGGCAATAAATGTTCATCATTTCCCTGACACACATCATCACATTTCCCTCACGAAGATAGTTAGTAGGAGGTTATACGGTAATCAGGTTGCATGAACAAAAGCAAGGAAAATGCATCAAACTCGTTAAGATATAACTATACAAAGCATCCCCATGCATTAGAAAATCATATCTAAATGACAATTTATTAACCATAGGAATGATATAAATGAGCCAAATAATGCACTCATCATTTCCCCCACACTTTACCTATTGCATGTCCCAATGCAACTTATCTACACCCTACCCTATGACCAAGTTGTTGGGCCATGTCATACTCTTCAAACTGATCAACATATTGCTTCCTGGTACCTTTACATCCCTGAGTGTTGGAAGTTACTTTGACCCAAGATGTAAAACCCTCATTTTAATGTGTAACATTGTTTTTTCAAGTGGTAGTAGGACTCAAGAGGAGAGGTGGTCACGCCTGAAGTCCTACCCATTCATCACTGTACTACTTGCTATTTTTTCTAATAATTGTATGATGATTTTGATGAGGGAATCACCTTGTCACATACTCCAACTCAAATTCTTAGGTGAGATAACCTCCCTTCTCTTCAATGGTAAGTTCAAAGTGTCCCATCTCCTATCACAGGCCTTCCTTGCTGCCCCAAAGTGCTGCTGACTATAGGTTTCAAAGTCCCCCACGCATTTCAGTAATATCTTCGAGGTATTCTCTCCAATACCAGCTTGGTAGTAAAGAGATCTGAAGTTTTTCCACATAGCCACATCATTGTGATGTGTAGGCCGAATATAGAATCCTATTGTTTGAGTTGTGTGATTAAAGATATCCATTTGTTCACCCCACATGATCTGATTTCGAAGCAAGGACTGAAAGGATTTTAATTGAAAATCCCCCATGAACAAGTTAATGAAGAAGTTAGGGACATTGGGGACTAACATATTATGGAGGTAGAACTCACATAGTAGGTTTTGAATTTCGGGGGTACTAGATTTGTAAATGGATATGAAAACATTACCATCAAGGGCTTCATAAGACGCCTGACAACACAACTGCAACAACTGCCAAGAGTAAAATTGTTCCTAAACAAACATGTTGTAAATTGAAGATGGTCTCCTACAAGACAGGAGCTTATAAGCTAAAGGACAGACAGAGTCCAAAAGAGACTGCAATTTTTGTTTTTCACCTTGGATGATTTCCATTTCCCCCTTTAATTTCTTATTTTCCTTTTTTAATTCTAAATTCTAAAGAGACAATTGGTGGAAATCATTCAAAATACTAAGACCTCTATCTCTCTACCACTTTAGGCTGCTAACCTCTACTTATAGAGCTGTAATTTCTCTAACCTTTTCTAATGTGCGTTGAGTAAATTCAGTTTGTAAAGAAAGGTTTGTTTCTTCCATACCTTTCAACTGGGATTTAAGGAGTGCAATCTCTTCCAAATAACCATGAGGATCGGTGGCTTGACATAACCCGAGGTGACCAATTTCCATTGCAATTGATTCTGGAGTTGGATTTTGTGCTTTAGGTACCGAAGTAGTTTCTGGAGCTGCGGAGTGGATTTCTGAAGATGAGGGCATAGCTAAGCTCTGTGGGGTAGGAATAGTTGTAGTAATATAGTGTCTGGTGATTTTTTATTAGGGACAACTAGGTTTCCTTCCTCATCCCTTACTTCCCACACAGGGGTAGAAGCACCAACAAAACCCTCTGAACGGGAACTCCCAAGTTTATGCAATGCATATCACAGTCGCAGCCGTAGGAAAATAGAAGAAGAGGGAATTAAGGTATTTCTACCTTTAGAACTATAAGGTGTTAAAAATGGGATCACTTGATCACCAGATTTTTCCATGTTCGTCTGAGCGTCGGGTTCCTCCTTCTTGTGTGTATGGTGACTACCTGATGTGATAGTGGCTCAAGCGTGGAAGATGGCCCTAGTTTGAGTTGATTCGGCTTGGAGCCTTCCCCCAAATTCATCCTTTCAAGCCTTCATTTTGGATTTAAAAACACTTGATGCAAACATAGTAAGTGAATGGCCCCTAGGTGCTTTAGCACTACCTTTCCTCCCCCAGTCTTGTATTTTTGATCGACTTTGATAACTGCATCCACCAAGTATTCTGGTAAATTCACCTTGAGTGCAGGGTTGATGCATCCTTTCTTTAAATGAATGAGAATTTTGAGTGAATCATCACCCAACACAGATGGTTGGCCGTCACATATAAAGTATTTGTTAACCCATTTGGCCATCTCCCTCCAAATGCTAGGTAGACTGTCCCTCTTAACTCCTTTCTGAACACCCTGGGAGGTAAGGATTACCTCGGGAAATGCCTCACCCTCCTCATGAAACAGAGAAAGAAATTATTTGAGGGGAGCATTTGTCATGACTTTCAGACCAAAATCTGGTAAACCGGATAGTTCAGAAACTACCTGGCTGGTAATCTCCACTCGCTTCCCTCCAACGCATGAGCAAGTAGCTTCAAAATTCTCTAGGAATTCATCCACTATTCCTTTATCAAAACCTTTAAATTTATGGATGAATTCAAGCCAACCAGAATCATAAAATACCTGCAAAAGCATAGCGTTCCTGAGTAATGGGTCTGGAGAATTAGGCTCTGACTTTTTCTTTTGTCCCATGATGAAGGCAATTGAATCCAGACAATAGAGAAACAAGAACAAGGGTGTGCATGAATTCATGGTGTGATGGCGGGTAGAAAGATGCGTTCAATAATCATGAAGCAATGATAGGAATTGGTTAGGAACTATTAATTTGAAATGCACCTAGATCCTCAAATCACGTAAAATCAAAGCAAATGTGGTAGCGCAAAAAGGTGGACAAGACTACTTATCTGTGATAATTTTTGATATGTGAGATGGTGCACATCCCATCACCTGAAATGGAATTTCCACTTGTCCCTTTCATAGAATGTGACACATATGGTGTGCACAGAAATCATGACTCATTACACCCTTATGTCATCATGTTGTAGCATCAAATTTGGAAGGATATCCATAATAAATATATTTATCATTGTGTATGGATGCAATTATGATAAGTTCACGCATGGGGATTTGCTTCATAAAGAAATATCAATAGTGAGTTAGAATGCACTTTCCCATGCTGAGTTCACATACGATATACATAAATTCCCACGTCTTGCAGTCTGAGATAAAATGTGATTAGTGGTCGTGAAACAATGAAGATTTTTTCATTTATTGAAAACAAAACAACTGAGGGAAGAAGATCAAGCTCATGACCATCCTCCTTTATTTAAATTGAAAGATAAAAATTACTCCTGGCCCAAGGGGTGAAGAGCCGCCTTAGCATGCATGTCCTCACTAAGCATGATGTCACTAGTGAAATTTCTCTTGTCAAGAGGTCAGTGATAAATCTTGAGCCAGTGGCCATTTACAAGAAGAGTCCTTCAGTCTCCATTGATCAGTACCAATCGCAAATAACCATTATCAAACACTTTGTTGATCTAATATGGACCCAACTAGCATGTTCGTAACTTACCTTTAAACTGTTGATATTTATAATCAAAGAGTAAGACACATTCCCCCTTGTGAAACGTCCTAGATTTGATATGAGCATCATACTAGGTCTTCCTTTGATGTTGGATAATTTCTGTCTATTTTTGTGCTTCCATCCACATTTCATCTAATTCGTTCAGTTGCACCACCCGTTCACGTTGTGCTTCATCCAAATTGATGACGAATTCCAGTTTTGTTCTCCAGGTACATAACTTTAACTCAATAGGTAACAATGGCTTCTTCCCATATACCAACTCATAGGGAGAAAAACCAGTAGTGGTTTTCCAGGTCGTGTTATAGGCCCAAACTACCTCAAGAAGTTTTGGTACCCAATTTTTCCTGTCAACACTGACCACTTTAGTGAGAATGTTCTCAAGTTCTTTGTTGGTGACTTCCACCTTGCCCATTGGATTGGGGGTGATATGGTGACAATTTTTGGTGCTTGATTCAGTAGATTTCGAGAAAAGCCTCGATCATTTTAGACACAAATTGAGGACCTTGATAAGATACAATGGCCCTGGGGGCCCAAATCCTAGCAATATCCAATTGTACAGGAAATTAAAAACAACATCCTCATTGGTAGATGCCAATGCTTGAACTTCAGCCCATTTCATAACATATTCCGTGCATACTAAGAGGTATTCTTTCCCAAAATATGGAGGATCAAAAGGTCCAACAAAATCAATTCCCCATTTCTCAAATGGTCCTAAGACCAGCTGAGGATTAAGAGGCATTTCCATTGATAGTGTAGGCTTCCCAATTATTTGACATGCATCACACTGCCACACATACTTCTTAACAGTCTTGTGGAGGGAAGGCCAATAGTACCCAACATCCAAGGATTTTGTGAATTTTCCTCTTTACTGAGTAATGTCCTCCTCCTAGCTCATCATGACAAGCTCGCAGTATGTCGTATACATCATCTTCCCAAATACACTTGTGAAGAACAATATCAAGACAACATTTGAACAAAAGTCCATTACACCATTTATATGTTGCACTATTTTTAACCAATCTTCGTCTCTCTTTATGAGTAAAATAGGTAGGAAACTTCCATGTGGTTAAATAATTTGCAAGATCAGCAAACCATGGAGTCTGAGTTGATATAGCAAACAAATGTTCATCTGGAAATTGATCCTGGACTGCCTCATCATCACCTGAAACATTCAATCTTGAAATAAAATCAGCAACAACATTAGATTTTCCAGGCTTATCAATAATGGTCAGATTGAATTCCAGTAACAAGAGTAACATCTAATTATCTGAGCGCCAACTACTAGATTATTCATCAAATATTGGATGACAGAGTGGTCAGTATAAACAAATATTTTATACCCAGTGATGTAATGTCAGAATTTGTTCAAAGAATACACAACAGCTAAAAACTCCTTTTCCGTAGTGGTATAGTTTCTTTCCATAGGAGTCAGGTTCTTGTTGATAAAGTAAATGGCATACATGTGATCCTCTTCATCTTTCTGCCCAAGAACAACTCCCATAGCTGTATTGGAGGCATCAGTGTGGATATGGAAAGGTTTCCCCCAATCGGGACCTCGTAAGACTGGGGTTGTGGTCAGCTTCTCCTTGATAATATCGAATTCCTACTGACACTGAGGGGACCATTCAAAAACACAATCTTTTGTCAACAATGAAAACATAGGTGCAACAATTTTACTAAAGTCTTTAATGAATCCGCGATAATACCCTGCATGTCCTAGGAAACTTTTGATGTCAGTTTGATTTGTTGGTGTAGGTAGCTAAGTGATGACTGCAATCATTTGGGGTCGACCTGTATACCTTTGGTAGAAACATGGTGACCTAAGACAATTCCCTGATCAACCATCATCAGACATTTTTCATGACTCAGGGATAGTTGGTGTTGCTCACATCTGCTCAATACTTTTTCAAGGTTATTCAGAGATTCGTCAAAAGTGGATCCGTGGACAAGTGAAATCATCCATGTAAACCTCAACACAGTCATTTGTAAGATCTACAAAAATGGCCAAGACTACCCTCTGAAACGTAGCAGGTGCATTACAAATCCCAAAAGGTAAGACTCGATAAGAAAATGTACCCCAAGGGCAAGTAAAGGTGGTTTTATCCTGGTCAGCAGGTGCAATACTTATTTGGTTATACCCACTAAACCCATCCAAGAAAGAAAAATATTTCTTACTGACAAGATTGTCCAGAACCTAGTCAATAAAAAGCAGGGGAAAATAATATTTCTTGGTGGCTTTGTTAAGTTCCCTATAGTCAACAAAGATTCTCCATTTACCGTTTTTCTTGGGAACTATAACTAATGGTGAGACCCACTGACTATCAGATATAGGGTAGATGAATCCTACCTTTAGCAATTTTTCTATCTCATTTTTTACTGTCTCTGAGGGTTGGGTTAATTCTTCTTTGTGGATGCCTTATGGGTTTAACATCTTTAGTGTAGATATGGTGAGTACAGATTGTAGGATGAATTCCTTTCATGTCAGTGTAATCCCAAGAAAAATCATGGGAATGTTTCCTCAAAATCTTGAGAACCCTAGCCTCTTGGTTGGCCTCTAAATTATTACCAATGGTAAGTTCTTTCCCTATGTCAACAGGAACTTGTTTGGTATCTTACAAAATGGCAAGATCTGCATTGGTGATTAAAGAATTCAATGGGAAAACATGGGGCTGAAGCATGTGCAAAATGGATACATTTTCAAGAGACAAAATCTTGGTCAAAGGACAATAGAAATCAGAGACTGTGGATTCCGTATTATAAGCATAGATTTCTTTACAAGCTTCATTAGAAGTATCACTTACCAAGGCAACAATATTGGTCATGTCTAGAAAAAATGGGTCTGCAGTCAAAGTTCCAATTTTTGTAGCCACAGTGCTGATTTCTGTAGTCACAGAGCCCTCTGCATCAGTCAGTGTGTATGACTCAACAACTTCCGTCATATGGTTTTGCACTGCAATGGTGGCCAAATAAGAAGAACTGAGAGAATTAGTATCCAAAGAATCCACCCATACATGTTCACAAGCATACACATAAGGTTGGGCAAGAGGATATAATGAAATATGTTTGGATTTATGCCCATTTAGAATAGTCATTTTTCCCGACCTACAGTCAATATATGCAGCAACAGTAGCCAACCAAGGTCATCCCAAGATGACTGGATATCCCAATTTCCAAGATTTAGGTTGTAGGACCATAAAATCGACAGGATACTCCCAGGATTCAATGGTGACCATTATATCCTCAATCACACCATCTGGTACAACAATGGACTGATCTGCTAATTGAAGAATGGTATTGGTAGGTTGTAGTCCTGTCAAGGATAATAGATTGAACATATATGTTGTTATAACATTTATGGCAGCACCAAGATCCACCAAAACATTAGATATTGACTGATTGTTTATACAAATGGTAATGACTGGACTCCCAGGATCCCCATATTTTGGTGAAATAAGTGTGCCAGCAACAAGATCAGCCAAATTTCCTTCCACCCTGACGGTCTTTGGGTATTTCTTCTTTCTTCCAGGTGTCTTTATACACTCATTTCTAATGGTTTGGTTTAATTCTAGAATGTCCCTTATTGCTCGCAGAAGTGGGACCTCAATGTGCACCTTTTTCAACTCTTGAACTAGCATCGTTTCATCAGCAGTTCGAGTGTCCTGTAACCGCTCAGGAAAAGGAGCTTTATGGGCATTTTGATTAGTTTTTGGACCATTATGAGAGTTTTGTGTTTTTGGAGAAGGTGCATTTCCTTCATTTTCCTCAAGTATCTCATCTTTATCAGTGTCTACAGGAATTTCTATGATAACAATAGGAGGATTCAATGTTTTCCCAGACCTTAGTCTCAGATTACCAATAGTATTAACCTGCATTGTATTACTTGGTCCTACTTCATCAATTGAAGCAGTCTGCTGATTTTTAGGGTTTGCTACAGGCTGGGCTGGAAGTTGTGTTTGTGTTTCCTATCCGTGTTGTTGATAGTTTTGCGGTGGGGCCATTAAAGCTTGTTGTGGTTGTTGGAACCTCCATTGTTGATTAATGTTCTATTGTTGTGCCCACTGTTGGTTTTGGTTAGGATTCTGCTGAGGTACCCACTATTGGTTGTGCCATGGACTTGCTGGGGTCGGTGGTGTCCAACCTGGCTGAGTGTAGGGATTCATCCAGGGTGGTGGATGTGGGTAAGTCATCCAATTTGATGTTGTCCACTCAGGTTGTCCCCAAGTAGGTTGAGGAGCTTGAATGGGCCATGACATCCTCCAGGGGTTCTGAGCAGGTCGAGGGGAATATACAACTTGGTTATTTGGCCTTTGAATAAAGTTGACCTTTACATCAGCTTGAGATACAACATTCAAGCCTCCTTTCAACTGTGATAAGAAGGTGCAATGCTTAGTGTCATGGTCAACAACTTCACAGATCAAACACATGTCTGTAACATCCAAAGGAAATTCTCTCAGGGGATGTCTCTTCCTACACTTAGGGCAATATATGTCCAGAGGTTCTTTGGAAGCACTAGTTTTGGCCTTAAGCCCATCTATGGTTGATGTTAATTGTAAAAAAATGTCCATTTTCATGTTATCCATTTCCTCCAAAAGTTCAGAGGTACCTAGGGAAAGCTTGGATGTTTTTCTCTTCCTTATACCCCCTCATGTTCTGGAGTAACTTCTGCATAGCTCAATGATTTGTTCCATAGTAAGTTTATGCACGTCTCCTCCTCCCATAAGATGGAGGGAATATTTGGTTTCCTCATCAAGTCCTTTAAGGAAAATTGTCTTAGTGATGTCTTTATGTAACTCATAACCACTTTGTCAATAAAGAAAGAGAAATCTATCCAGATAATCCTCTAGATTTTCATCTTCTTTTTGTTGTATCTGGAAGAACTCTTCTTTCCTATCCCTTCCCCTATAGTAGTCTTGGTATTTATCCAAAAAGGTTGTCTCCATGGCTTCCCAAGAATCAATGGAGTTAGAGGACAAACCCATGAACCATCTCATAACAGAGTCTTTGAGAGTGGAAGGAAAGAGTTTGAGTTTTTGATTATTGGTTCTGTAGTCATAGGTTTGGCAAAGAATTTTGAACTCAAACAAGAACTGATCAGGGTCTTCCATAGACATGCCTCGAAAAATAGGGAGGATGGATGGTGAGATGTTTTTCATGGGTGCATCCTCATCCTCATCCAAGACAATGGGATAAGTGAAGGTTCTACCCAAGGGTCGGTCTCCATTATTCCCGTGGTCCCCCATTTCTGAGTGATGGTCGGAGGATGCAGGATGCTCAAAAAGGTTTCTAGGCATTGTATTGGAGTCAGTGTCACTCTCAGTGTTCTCTTCGTGTATTTTGTTTGGAGATATTTGTTGGATGTTGCGTGGTGTAAATCTCCCTTGTTCGTCCCATGGCCTATGCATCAAGGTTGGTTATTGAAACAAGGATCAAGACTTCTACTGGTTGCATATGTGAACTCCATTAACACCCATAGCATGTGAAGTGAGAAAAATGATGTGGTGTGCTATGGTGTCTCTAGAAAAGGTGCCAAAAATGATGGGTTGTTGTATTCTCCAATCATTTAACTAACTGAATCTTCTGTTAGTGTCATTATAAACTGGGGTTGTGTCCTAGGCTGTATGCAATGGAGCTTTATGTAACCAATTTTCCTATTGGGTCTTCTATTTGGGGTTTGTTGTGAGATCTTTCTAAGTTGGTTACTAATCTATGGAATCTCAATATAAATCTATAGAATTTAGTTGCTGTGATGAAATGAAGTTTAAAAGCTATACTTCTAAATTAAATGGAAATGCGCACACAAAATCTGAAAGAACGGAATTGAAATTACACACTCATAACTAAGAATCAATAGAAGTAAAAGCATATGCTAATTTAAACTTTGTATAAAGGGAAACACACATTCTGAATAGAAATTCCAATAGGAAAAGAAAATACGTTCAAACTGAGATTGCATAAAACATACTAAAGTAGAGACATACTGAAATAGAGATTGTAGTGAAACTTATCAGAAAACCAGATGTGTATGTAAATGTAAACAACCTCCTGTCTCCTTGGTCAAGTGGGCCCTTTCTCTCCCTTGGGACAGAGGAAATCTCAACAACTTTAGATCCTCAAAATGATGCTTACTTATATTAATTTTAATAATTTCCATAGCATATCCAGTACGTGAAAAGAAGAGTTCTAAATACCTTAAGTTATATATTATAGAGTATATAAAAATAATATCTACTAACATGTTATTAAGAAGGTGTCTTTATATAGACACAAATAGTTACAAATTCACCATAATAGGTGGCACTAACATCTCCCACTAATCAACATTAACCAAGACTCATAAATTCCTATGGGACTGTTAGAAACAAGTCCCATACTTATAGGTCAATGGGTGGAAAAAGTCTTCCGCTCCCGCATTCTAGCTCCAAACTCAAACTTCTTAATTACATCAGCAATAAACGTTCATCATTTCCCTACACACATCATCACATTTCCCTCATGAAGATAGTTAGTAGGAGGTTATACGGTAATCAAGTTGCATGAACAAAAGCAAGGAAAATGCATCAAACTCGCTAAGATATAACTATACAAAGCATCCCCATGCATTAGCAAATCATATGTAAATGAAAATTTATTAACCATAAGAATGATATAAATGAGCCAAATAATGCACTCATCAGTCACCACATTACTTAACTAGTTCCTCACCACATCAAATTCCCATAAAAATTCATAAATGATTAATCAATGTTAATTAATTAATTAACCCCCATGACCACTTAATTAAATCCTCCATATTTCCTTTCTACATCACCTTCCAAATCACCTGTCGTATCAATCCTCCACTATCCCCACAATCAGAATAAAATATTCACATTTCCTCTTTCCCGCACCATCAGAATAAAATATTTTGATTTATCCTCATGTTTCCCACCATTAAAATAACATATTTTGATTTGTCCTCATTACCCCCACTATAAAAATAAAATATTCTAATTTTTCATCATTCTCCCACCATTAGAATAAAATATTTTGATTTGTCCTCCTTACCCCCCACTATTATGATAAAATATTTTGATTTATCCTCATGTCCTCCACCATGGGAATAAAATATTTTGATTTATACTCCACTACCCCCATCATATGAACAAATTATTCTGATTTTTCCTCATTCCCCCACTATCATAATAATATATTCTAATCAAATCTCCCATTATCTTATATGATTGAATAAAATAATAGGGTCATTTATGCACTAGCCCTCCACTTTCAAAGTTCTCATACTATTAATGCACTATTCCAACACTATTTGACACTATTCACATACTATTCACCCATTATCTCTAAAAAATACCGATTAATTAGCCTCTCCTATTTAATCCAATCTGAAGACCTATAAATACAATCCCCCCCCCAAAAAATAGACACAAATAATTGGGAGAATTCCCTCATTATGCTCACAATTACCTAGATTCTGACCCATCTTGTTTGAATTTTATTTAGTTTTGTATCTTATTGGAGAGGAGAAGACATATCTCATATGTGGCCAAGTTGTAACTACAACAATCAAATCAGAAAACACACAAACCCTGAACCATGGCTTGGTCCCCTTGTACCTTGAAACAATTATGCCATTTCATTTTAGTTATTTAATTTATCATTACATACTTGTGTTCTTTTTATCAACCTTGAAAAATGTAGGGAATATAACTAAGGTAGATCCCCTAGCTACAAAAAATAACTAACATGTTTTTGAGTGTTTTTATGTAGATTTTAGATTCAAATATGAGAGATTTATCCCACTTTATTCATTTCAAGATTAAATTATTGTCCTTCTCATCTTAAATGATGAAAACACAGACATGTTTATTTACGTAATATTAGTTTGGAAATTTTATAATCGAACACATCTTATAGGTGATCCAAATCAAGAAATATATTTTTGGAAACCATGTTGGAACTAATTTTGGTTATGGGTTTATTTATTTTATTTCTAAATATACTTTTATTTTTCTATTAACTTAGATTGTGTGCAATGTATGCTCTTCCCTCACACACTTGAGTGATCTTGGGAATAAAAAATAATTGGAGTCTTTTATTTCTTTTATTTCTATATACATCTTTATTTTTATGTTAACTTAGATTGTATGCTCTTCCCTCGCAATGTGAGCGATCTTGGGAATCAAAAATAACTACAATATTTTACTTATTTCATTTTTGAATATAACTTTGTTTTTCATGTTAACTTAGATTATATGTTATGTATGCTCTTCCCTCGCACTCTTGAGTGATCTTGGGAATAAAAAATAGCCAGTCTTTTACTTTTTTTCTTTTCTTTTATGAATCTAACTATTTTCCTTAGTAAATGTTTCTATTTCTAATTTTATTATTGTATAGGATTTCTCTAGATTTTAGAATTTTAATTTTATTTTTAGTCCCGAGATTAATTTAGACTAATATTTTTTAAGTTTATTTTTAAAAAAAATCTAGATTAAATTAATTTTACTTTAAAAATTTTAGATCAATTTTGGTTTATATAGAATAATTTTAGATTAATTTTGTTTAAATGCATAGTTTTTAATAATAATACTTGATTTTATTATTTTTGGCCTTTAAAAACCATAGGTCACTCCTTGATTTGATTTAATTTAAATTAAATATAATTGTAGAGTAACTATCGTAATAGTTGATGTATAAATGCTAAAAAACATTAATGACACAAGAAAAGAAGCATGCAAATGTTAAACCCTAAACAAGAGAGGGAGATAGTGAGACTTAGATTATTTTCAAGTGAACAGGAAGTGATCTGGGTAGGTGAAAGTGTTGAAAAAACTATGAATAGAAACATAAATAATCACTATAAATTCTGGAACTCAGGAATAGAGGTGGACATGGGTGCCTAGTGTGAATCAGGGGTGCCCAAGAACTGGTGACTATGTAAATGCCAAGAAAATTATTTCTTCTGTGTCACAAGGTATTTTTTGTTTAATTACCAAAGGTACCTGTAACCTACAAGAAATAAATTCACCTGCACATACCCACAAACCACATCAAACCTGAAAAGGAAAATGCATAATAGGGATTCATACTGACTCCAATGGTTACCCGAAGAGTAAAATTACGACCAATAATTTCACTACATCTAAGAATCCATGTAACTCTAGTGTGTGTGTGTGTGTGTGTGTGTGTGTGTGTGTGTGTGTAAAAATGCCTTAAGATGCCCTTGTGCAAGTTGCACTAGATAACAAGCTAGATCTAGAATGTAGAAATGTATAACATGTGTGGATGGAATAGAATATACTTCCCCTTCCTATGTTGTGTATGTAGAAGTATGTAACCCTTTTCCCTTGAATGGATGTTAGATGGATTACTTTGAAGTGCTTTAGTGCCTTTGGAATGTAAGCTTAGGTGATGATAGCGATGCTTAGTGCTTGGTCCTTGCTTTTGAAAAAATAACTATGTATTTATATGATTACCTTGTTTGAATTTCATAATTGACAACTGGAAGGCTAACCCATAAGTGAAAAATATTCCCAAAAAATAAAAGAGCCCCAAAAATAGTGAGTAAGATAAGAAAGGGTTAGTGGCGCCCAAGAGGGATAAGAGCACCTAGGCATTGTTTTCTTGGCTGGGTGATAATGTATGAAGCCATAAAATATAAATAAGTTAAGTTCCGACCATGATATAGGGTGTGTAAGACAAAATATAAAGCAAGAGACAAAGAAAAGAGGCCAAATATATTTTTCAACCACTAGTTTACTTACTTAGGAATCATGTAAATTCTATAATGCTTTTAAGATCTAAAAATGTACCCAAGTGCGTGATTTTGTGTCTACATTTTCCCCCACTTTATGTTGTTGAGTGAATACTTGATAACATAAAGTAGATAAGATATGTGCACCTTATGATCCTATAGAGAGTGTGGTGAATAGCGTGTCGAGTGGATAAGTGAAGTGTGGAATAATTATCAAATGAAACATAGAGACTAGGAAAGGGAAGTGGAGCCTAGGGGTGAAGTGTATGGGTTGTAGCTTGCTTTTGTAACTTGTGTGAGTTGCTTCTTGTAAGGAAAAACCTGCAAAAGAAGAGAAAATAACAGTCAAAGTTTTGTATATGATAGATCAGAGAACATGTGTATAAGTATGTAAAGAGTGAAAAAGTGTGTAAAAAGGAAAGTGTGCACCTGATATGTAAGATTGTAAAAGATAGAGAAGTGTCATGTTGCTTGAAGATTGATGATTTGAATATTGAAGGTGAGGTTTTTGGGTGATCTCGTGCCAAGAGTGAGTTTTTGGGTGATCTCGTGCCAAGTATAAGTTTTTTGGGTGATCTCATGCCAAAGAGAAAGTGTTGGGGAGAGAGGTCTAGTTTTACTCTCCTTCCATGACTCTGCCCAATAAGCACCAATACATATGGTGCATCCCGATTTGTTCTGATTTTTTTGGAATTAGTTATGAATTATTATGATTGTATGGATTAAAGGAGATAAAATTAATTTTGTGTTTGTAGTTTAGTTCCTGTTATAGTAGAGTTGATCTGAAGACATCTGTAAATTTTTCTAATATGAGAAGATGATTGTTTGTGTTGTCAGGACATTAGCACCTAGGGGAGGACACATGCACCTATGCACTGCTATCGGATATTGGGAACCAATATATACTCTATGTTTTGGACCCAAGTCAGATTCTGGGCCGTTCTATGACTTTGTTTATGTGTTGATTCTGTATTGTGCAGATCAATATTATAGCTCTAAGTTGTTGTAGGGGTGATTTGTTCACCCAATGTATGTCCCCCCTCATTTGGGGTGCATGTAACAAGTTTAGGAGAATGCATCCCAAAGGATAGGACCTAATGATGATATGAAATGAATACCTACAGGGGGTAGGGGATGTGTATGGTAGAAACCAAGGCACATGCAAAAAACGTGGGCTATAAATATGTGTTAGTGCAAGAAAAGCATGTAATAGAAAGATATGTAACAAACAAGTGTGTAGAAAATATAGATCATGAAAATCACGTTTCAAAAATGGGACATCACTCACAATGTCAGAAGAAATTAGGGCCTTAAGTGGCTAAAAGAATATAATGATCATACAAGACGTAGAACATAGCCCGCAAACAATAGCATACAGTAGCAAACAATATCAAGTAAATGTAACAGATAGTCATGGTTGTATATAGTCCTACAAGGTAAATGTTACACATGAAGCACCCATTAGCATGTTAAAAAGATAAATAATATGTCAAATCATGTATATATCAGTGAAAAGTAAAGTAACTATAATGAGAAGTAGTGAATAATGTAGCAATAAAACCTGAATGTGTAGAATGTGACAATAGTAAAAGTAGATGCCCATAGGAGCCTCGGTAGGAATGGTAAAAGGTAGAGTGCCAAGCATCATTGTAGTGTGAAAACCTGTAAGATATCTACATTCACCTCAAAAGACCAAGTGAACGCACATGTGTATATATAGAAATATGATGACATACTAAGAATCCGTCTAGCATGGAAAACAAAGTGTAACATGTAGATAGAATAAGATAGCAAGAATAAATGCAAGCAAGATATGTAAATTTTTTATATGAGTGATATGTTGTGTTATGACAAATATGAAGATGATAGGATTAGTGTGGCCTCAATAGATGTGTATGAGATGAGGTTCATTTATAGGAACCCTCAACAGTCAAGAATGAACCATAGAACAAGAGTGTGTCTTCAGGTAATGTGCGTGTTGTGTGAATAGATGCTAGAAAGATGTATCGTGAAGCGTTGAGCATGAAATTTGTAGTGGATGTGAGGTTCATTTCAGAATTAGACCCTCAAAAGTCGAGTATGAACTGTGGAACTAGAGTAATTCATAGGGTAATGGTGATACAAGGTGTGTATCAAAGGGTTTGAAAGTACTTAGAAATATTAGACTTGATTCCCGGAGCATGAAGTCTAATAGTAGACACTACAGACAACTGATAGTAATAGAAGGGGGGAGAAAGAGTGATGCCCCCAAGTGTGTAGGTGATATAAGGATATCCGATGATAGTAAAGGGTTAGGGACCTCCCCTCAATATGTGAGGAGACAAAGGCATGTGATGATGCTCAAATATTGGTGGTGTAGGAGAGTAATTATGTGTACATGAAGGAGACTTATATGGTGCAGGAGATGATGAAAACCTATGTGAAAAGGGTTCCTTAAGTAGGGGACTTAGGCTGATGATGTGGACTAAGAGATCGATGAGGATGAAAACAACGTGGCAAGTAGGTCATGTACGAATAGGAGAACTAGGTGTAGAGTGTGCTTTAAACTTGATAGGTATAAGAAGCCTATATGTCATGACCGGTGTATTAGCAAAAGTAGGTTGAGGTAATGGTGTGCATGGTGGAACACCTTTTATAGTAACAATTTGTTTATTGTGGATGAACTTGAGACACAAATGATTCATGGAAGGGATGGTTTGGGCAGTGCAAAGCCAAGAGAGACCTAAGAGTATGTCACAACCTTTGATTGAAGATGCAACAATTAATGGTACAAGCATGGTAAGGGGCCCAACTATAATGGGGAGCTTGACATAGACAAAGAAATGAGGGACTAGAAATGTGACATTAGACAATGTACATTGATAGCTAGGAGGACAACAGAGAATACGTTGGTATGATCCAAGGGATATATCATACTGTTATTGATGGTATAAGAACCAACAGAAGTGTTGGTATACAAGGAATCATAAGTAAATGTAGCATGATAATCATGAACTGAGAATGTAATGACTGGAGGTGATGCATCAACAAAAGTAACAAGGAAATCAAGAGGCCCCGGTGAAGGAGGAGGCACAACTTGATATGTATGATTGGCAGAAGAATCGGAGTTTACTTATCATGCTTAGGAAAAGGGTCATTAAATATTTTTATCTTTTTATTATCATTGACTGGCTTAGAAGTAGATGGCTCAAGGAGCTCTAGTGCATTATTGTTAATGAGATTCTTGAATAATATGTTTGATTTTAAATCTGTGATCAGTAAAGTGCCCAACGCATTGGTGATAGTCACATCGTGCATTTTCATCATAGTTACGGCCATGGGGGCGAGAGGGATCAAGATTGAAGCAGTGGTGGAAGAGTGATAAGGTTGCTTTCAATAAGTTGTGGTAATAGAAACCGAGGTGCATAGGGTAATTTGGTAAAAGTACACTTTGGAGGTTACAATTGAATCTTTTCAGGAGGAGAAATAACATTAACAATTTCCTTTGCTTCAGTGGGCTTAGGAGATGGTTTGAAATTAGATTTAGCTTAGAATCTGATTAGAAGATGATGATGAAGCATTGTCATAATATTTCAATTTTCCCATGGATAAAAGTTTTCCTTCGCACATTTTGAGTGTATGGCATAATTGATCAAATGAAGGAGAGGTCTCAAAGATAACACTCTCTTGAAGTGGAGGTAAGATACTTTCAACAAAAATATCTTGCAATTCAGAATTAGCGAGTACATTAGTCATCTTAACAAGGTTATTCTTATAACGCAAAACATAGTCTTCTAGATGCTCATTATATCCTTATTTAATTTGAGAAAGTTGTGCATAAGAGATCTTGGTGCTAATATTGATAGAAAAATGTGCAAGGAAAACATCAGTTAAGTATGTGAAGGAAGTTACTAAATGAACATGTAGATCATAAAACCAACACATGGCTTAATCTTGTAGACTTCTAGGAAATAGCTTAGCTAGTATTGTATGATCATCCACATAGTCAAGACATGCCACATGAAAAGATCGAAGATTATTATGAGGGTCACCATGGCCATTGAAGGTGCATAACTTAGGTGTAATGAAGTTGGGAGGAATGGGATAAGAAGATATGGTGGGTGCAAAAGGGGTGTGAAGGAGTAATGAGGAATCAAGATATGGAGAGGAACATGAAGTAGCTTATTGTAGTTGACGGATTTGGATTTGGAGATCCTGGTATAAAGAAGCTAGGTCATGAGTACCTAAAAATGAGACTTGGAAGGTGTGAAAGTAATAATGAGAGGAGTAGGTGGAATGCTAAATGGTTGGTAGGAGTAGGCATAGAAATGGGAACATTAGAGGTAGGTGGGATATTGGAATGAGGGTGTTGGATTACAATAGGAATAGATGTGTCATTTGAAACTAGAAGATTGAACTCGGTTAGATTAGTGGCTTCTTCACGAGAAACAAATAAGAGGAGATATAGGTCTTGAGGGTGAAGATCAACCATTGATTTAATATGGGACCACTGTGGAGGTCACCTAAATATCTTTTTTGGTAAAGGTTCAAAGTAACTATGTAGTGGAATAATGTATAAATGATAAAATAGTAATGACACAAGCAATGAATGTAAATATAAATGTAAAACTTCATGAGCAAGAAGGAGATAATAATACTTAGTTGATTTTTTAGTGAACAGGAAGTGATCTAGGTAGGTGAAAGTGTTGAACAAACTATAGACAGGAACATCACAACTCACTATAAATTATGGAACTCATGAACATAGGTGTACAATGGAACCTAGTGTAGGGTAGAGGCACCTGGGTAGCGGTGATTGGACCTAGACACTGGTGATTGTGCAAAAAATCACAAGAACTACTTTCTTCTATGTTGTAATGGTTTCGTTGTTGATTCTTATCTGTCACTTGATATTTGTCTCTTTGATACTGAGGGTATCCTATAACCTACAAAAAATTTCACCTATACATACCCCCAAACCACATCAAACATAAAAAGGAAAATGTAGAATGGGGAGTCATACTGACCCTAAAGGTCACTTGAAGAGTGAACTTACAACTGAGCATTGCAATACATATCAGAATCCAAGTAGTTATAGTGTTTGTGTGTGGAAATGATGCCCTAGGATGCCCTTGTACAAGTTTCACTAGATAGCGGGATAGATCTAGAATTTAGAAATGTATAACATGTGTGGATGGAATAGAATAGACTTCCCCTTCATATGTTGTGTATGCAGAAGTATACAACCCTTTTCCCTTGAATGGATACTAGATGGATGCCTTTGAAGTTCTTTAGTGCCTTTGGAGTGCAAGCTTAGGTGATGATAGTAATTCTTAGTGCTTGGTCCTTCATTTTAAAAACATGACTATGTAGTTTTATGATTCCCTTGTTTGAATTTCATAATTTACAACTAGAAGGCCAAAACATAAGTGAAAAATATTCCCAAAAGATAAAAGATACCCAAAAAGAATGAGCAGGGTGAGAAAGGGTCAAGGGTGCTCATGAGGGACATGAGCACGTGGGAAATACTATCTTGGTTGGGTACTGATGTATAAAGCCATAAATGATAAATAATTTAAATTCTGACTGGAATTTAGGGTGTGTAAGACCAAATGGAAAGAAAGAGACAAAGAAAAGAGTTTAAATATAGTTATCAACCACTAGTTTTCTTTCTTAGGAATCATGTAATTGCTAGTATGATTCTAGGACCTAGAAATGTACCCAAGTGTGTGATTTTGTGTCTACACTCCCCTTTAAGTTATTCAATCAAAAGTTGTTATATATTAACCCCACATGTAAATTCTTGGCATAGAACACCCATAACAACATCCTTATGAATTAGTTGTCACTCATCCTAACATTGGCCATTATCAGAGTGACATTGACTTAGGTTAATCTTATCAGTTTACCAAACTACCCCCACTGTGCCAGTAATTAAAATAAAATTAAACACTTTGAATGAACACCTTGACCTTGTTGAGTGTTATGAGATTGAGAAAGCACAAATTCCAAGTCGATTTAATTTGTGATATTATTGGGGTTTTGTAAATAGAAGTTTGTGATTGCAAGTAGTATATGATTATTTCTATTAGTTTCTTTATCTTATTTCAATCGATGTTTATGCACTAATTTTTTTTTTTCTAAATCATTTTTTTTCTAACTTGTTTGATGTAGCTTGTTACCTCATGAAATTGAGAACACATATTTTTTACATACTAATATCATGTTACAAGTCCATGTGCGAGCTCACATCCAAGTTCCAAATTTTCACTAGTTAATTTCATATGACCATCTCATTGAAAACTATCCATATAGAGGCTACCATTTGAACAAGTCATAGCCCAGCCTAACATTGGCCCTCATCATGATGACACTAACCTAGGAATCCATTATTTAGTCTTTGAGTTTACCCATGTTGTCCCACTTATTGTAGAACAACTAAACACTATTACCAAACATCTAGGAATTTTTTAGCGCTACTAGATTTCTCAAGAACCACCCCACGACAAGCCAACCCGTGATTTTATTTTAAGTCTATAATATTTTGATATTGAAGATAATTTTTACTACCTTCTATCATCAAGTTTTTTCTTTATTTTGGTTATTATTTACTTGTTGATCTCTCTTTGTTCCAATTTTTATTTTTATTTTCTCTAACTTGTGTTCTATAGCTTTGATGTGAATCCAGCTGCAAGAGGTTGAAATACCTCCAAAAACACACATAAACATCTTTGCAAATAAAACTAGGAGTTTCACAATAGCTTACTTCTCATTCTGGAATTCACACTGATCTATTACATCATTACAATTCTCCTTTTATTTCAAGACTACTCTAAAACCCTAAAATGCCAAAAACCCTAAAATGCAAAACAACTCGGATTGACCCCAAAATTTTCGTGCCAAATATGCATTCATAAATTAGGGCTCACATGAAATTTGGACTTATTCTGACAAGCACAACAAAAGTTATTAAAGTTCTAAGACCTAGTCAAAAGCGGAAAAAACATTCAGAGCCAATTTTAGGCCACTAGATGACAGAATCTGAGCCTGAAAACGTGCCAAAATGAGCACAATATTGCAAGAAAATTTGACCCCAGCATATTACTAATGTATATCTACCACCCTGTAAAATTTCAGGACGATCCAACGGTCGGATCAAAAGTTATGGCCTCTGCAAGTTATGCTCCTGCATCATTCTCCCCTGGTTGAAAAGAATTCAACTCCTGCGAATTCTGTTGACGGAACTCATCTAATTTTGCACTGTCAATTTTCCCCAACTCCCACTCAGGAATCCAAGTGTTTTCTTCTTGCTGCAAACCTTCCCACTGTACCAAATATCTGTTGTAGCTCCCATGTCTAGTAGTGATTGTATTTTGGTCCAAGACACACATCACCCTTTCCTTTTTCTTCTTCGGCATCTGTTGCTTCCAGTTTATTTCTTCCTCCTCTGCAACATTTTCATCATGACCTAGAAAATTATATAAATCAAAAACATTAAAAACTGGTGAGATAGCAAAGTTTTCAGGTAGCTCCACCTTGTAGGCATTATCACTCATTTTCTTCAGAATCCTACATGGCCCAATCTTCTTATACTTGAGTTTATTATATGTACCCTTTGGAAACCTCTCTTTTCTAAGATGAACCATCACCATATCTCCTTCTTCAAATACACTTACTCTCCTACTAGCATCTGTAGCTATTTTATATCGTGCATTACTCACTTTCAGCTTTTCCCTCACTTCATCTTGTAGCTGTAGAATGTGTTCTGCAAATGCTTTTGCGTCATCACTAGTTTCATCTTCACCTGATAGAACAATTAGATCAAGGACCCCCTTCGGATTCCTACCATACACAATCTGGAAAGGAGACCTCCCTGTTGACCTATTTATCAAGCTATTACATGCAAACTCAGCTTGAGGTAAAGCTAAGTCCCATTGTTTTGGCTTTTCTCCAACTATACAACGTAGGAGATTTCCCAAGCTTATGTTCACTACTTCAGTCTGTCCATCAATCTGGGGCTGATATGCACTACTGAACTGTAGTTGTGTCCCCAATTTCTTCCACAGAGTCCTCCAAAAGTGACTCAAAAACTTTGTGTCCCGATCTGAAGTGATCGTTTTTGGAATTCCATGCAATCTAACCACTTCTGAAAAAAAAAAATCTGCAATTCTGGAAGCATCATTATTTTTTTACAAGAAATAAAATGTGCCATCTTAGAGAATATATCAACCACGACAAAGATAGAATCATTCCCTCGCTGTGTGTTAGGAAGCCCTAACACAAAATCCATACTCAGATCAACCCATGGCCCTGTAGGGATAGGCAATGGCATATACAACCCAGTATTCTGTGCATGACCCTTAGCCATTTGACACACTCTACATCTTGCTACAACCCTACTGATGTCCCTCTTTATCTTTGGCCAATAATACTTTTCTACAACAAGAGAAATTGTCTTACTCATACCAAAGTGTCTAGCCAACCCTCCACTATGCAATTCTCTTATAATATTTTCTCTCATTGAACCAGCAGGGATGCACAATTGTTTCCCCCTAAACAAATAACCATCCTATATCAAATAATCAAAAGAATCACTAACTACTGTAGGCTCCTTAAGCTTTCTGACAACATCACCAAAATCAGGATCACCTTCATACAATTCCTTAACTGCCTCAAACCCTAGGACTTTATTTTCCATTGTTGTCAAAAGTGCTACACGCCTACTCAAGGCATCAGCAACTTGATTCTACTTACCATACTTATGCTTTAAAACAAAAGTATATTTCTTGCAAAAATGAAACCCATTTTGCATGCCTACTATTTAGTTTCTTCTGTGTGTTTACATACCTCAAGGCTTTATGGTCAGTGAAGAGTACAAATTCCTTTGCTACCAAGTAATGTCTCCAGTTCCTTAATGCCTGAACAATAGCGTAAAATTCCACATCATAAGTAGAATATTTCCTCCTGACTTCATTTAGCTTTTAACTGAAGAATGCCACTGGTTGTCCTTCTTGACTCAACACAGCTCCAATCCCAACATGTGAGGCATCACAGTCAACCTCAAAGACCTTGCTAAAATCTGGCAATACCAAAATAGGTGCTTCTGATACTTTCTTCTTCAACAATTCAAAACTATCTGTTGCTGCCTTGGTCCATACAAACTCCCTCCCTTTTGTACACTCTGTTATGGGTGCAACAATGCTACTAAAATTCCTGATGAACTTCCTATAAAAAGTTGCCAATCCACGAAAACTATGAACCTCTATCACATTCCTTGGAATAGGCCATTCCAAAATTGCCTTTACTTTTTCCTCATCCATCCTCACTCCATCCCCTGATATGACAAAGCCCAAAAAAACAAGACTCTTCTGAAGGAATCTACACTTCTTTAAGTTTGCATATAGACTCTCTTTATGTAACAAGTCTAGCACCAATTTCAGATGTAACAAGTGTTCTTCCACTGTCTTACTGAATATCAAAATATCATCAAAATAGAAAACAAAAAACTTACCATTGTATTCTCGGAGTACTCTGTTCATCAACCTCATGAATGTACTGGGTGCATTCGATAGCCCAAATGGCATCACCATCCACTCGTATAATCCATCTTTTGTTTTAAAAGTAGTTTTCCATTCGTCCCCTTCACGGATTCGGATCTGGCAGTAACCGCTCCGTAGGTCAATCTTGCTAAAATATCGGGCTCCCACTAGCACATCCATCATATCATCCAATCGCGGAATTGGAAACCGATACTTAATTGTGATCTTGTTTATGGCTCTACTGTCTACACACATTCTCCAGTCTCCATCCTTTTTTGGAGTCAATAACGCTGGAGTTGCACATGGGCTCATGCTTTCTCTCACTAACCCTTTTTGTATAAGATCTGTCACTTGTCTGTTCAACTCTTCACTCTGTGTCAGACTCATCCAATAGGCTGCATGGTTTGGAAGGGCCAATCCTAGGATCAAATCAATATGGTGTTGAATATCTCACTTTGGAGGTAACCCATCTGGTAGCTCATCTGGTATGACATCTTTGTATTCTTTTAGTATCTTTTCTGCTGCAATAGGTGTATTAAAGCCTTCTTTCTCCAGCTTCTTTGACATTAGTGCATAACAACATCCAGCTTCTTCCATTTCTGTAAAAAACTCTTTTGTAGCCAATAATCCCTCATTCTTCTCTTCTTCCTTGAAGCGTAATAAGACCACCTTTACACCATCCTTCCAAAAGGTATATGTATTTTTCCCTCCATCATGTGTAACCTTTCTATCGTATTGCCAAGGCCTACCCAGTAATATATGACATGCATCCATTGGGATAACATCACACCACACCTCATCCCTGTAGGTATTCCCAATTGAAAACTTTATAAGGCATCTTTTATCTATGGTTACTTCATTTCCTTTCTTGAACCATGATATACGATAGGGATATGGGTGCTTGTCACAGTTCAGATTCAGTTTATCAACCATTACAGTTGAAACCATATTTTCACAACTACCACCATCAATAATAATTTTACATACCTTTCCTCCAGAGGTGCATCTTGTGTGAAATATATTTGTTCGAAGCCACGAATCAGCTCCAGCAACGTCATGTTCTTTCTCCTTCCTTAGGAAAATAATTTTATCATGAGGGTTTCACTCAAGTCTGCAGCAACCTCCATTTCTTCTTCCTCTTCAGCCTCAACCAGATTTACTCATGGTTTTTCTCCTTTCCATCTATCTTGTGTAGGATAGTGCGGACACTCAAAAGCTCTGTGCCCCTCTTCACCAAATCTGTAACATGTATATTGCCTTTGGGGGCTATTCCAGCCCCGTCCTTCATTATAACCTCTTCCCCTCTGAAACCCCCTACCTCTTTAGTAGTTACCATGGCTTTGGCCAGAATTTTCATGCCCTTCTGTATTAGAGGATTCACCTTTTGTAGATTCAAATCTACCCCTACCCCTCATTGGAGATGATGATGGACCTCTCTTCACACCTCTTCTAAAACTACTCCTCTTGTTCTTTTCCTCTACCTTTAATGCAAGTTGATAAGCATCATCTAGGCTATGGATCCGGAGCATACTCAGCTCATCTTGTATGGTGTAACTCAATCCATTTATGTACCATGTAGCCTTTTTTTCTTCAGACTCTCCCTGTTCCACCCTGATTTATAACTTGTAAAATTCATTAGTATACTCCTCAATGCTGAGATCCTTCTGCCTTAGGTTTTGGAACCTTCGAAAGAGTGTCTGAGCATAATCTATAGGAAGAAACTTTTCTTTCAGCTTCTTTACCATTTTATTCCAGTTTTGGATCTTGCCCTTTCCATTCCTTTGTCTTTCATTTTGTAGGTGATCCCACCAGATCAATGCATGTCCGGCTAACTTAGTGCATGCAAACTTAACCTTCTTCTCCTCTGAAAGGGTTTTCCACTCAAAGAATTTTTCCATGCAATTTAACCAGTCAATCAACTCCTCTGGTCGTAACCCTCCACCATAATCAGGAACATTAATCTTGATGTCATCATTCTTTCCCTCTAAGGCCTTGATCAATCTCTCCTCAAATGGTCTCTCATTCAAGGTTTCTTCATCTCTCTCATTTTCTTCTTCATCTCCTCCTTCATTCATTAATGAATTCTCTTCTTCAATATCACTATCTAGGTTTGCATCCCCATTTGCATGTCTCCTTCTAAGGCGGGTAACTTCCCCCGTGAGCTCAACAATTTGTCTCTGTAGCTCCTACATATGCCTATTCATCTGGGCATAACCTCCCCTCCCGCGTCTAGCCATGGTTATATAAAATAGAGGTAAAAACTACACATAAAAATGTAATATGTTACCTTAACTATTTCCGCAAGATCAAAATCCTGCTCTGATACCAATTGATGTGAATCCAGCTGCAAGAGGTTGAAATACCTCCAAAAACACACATAAACTAAAACTAGGAGTTTCACAATAGCTTACTTCTCATTCTGGAATTCACACTGATCTATTACATCATTACAATTCTCCTTTTATTTCAAGACTACTCTAAAACCCTAAAATGCCAAAAACCCTAAAATGCAAAACAACTCGGATTGACTCCAAAATTTGCATGCCAAATATGCATTCATAAATTACAGCTCACGCAAAATTTGGACTTATTCTGACAAGCACAACAAAAGTTATTAAAGTTCTAAGACCTAGTCAAAAGTGGAAAAAACATTCGAAGCCAATTTTAGGCCACTAGATGACAGAATCCGAGCCCGAAAACATGCCAAAATTAGCACAACCTTGCAAGAAAAGTTGACCCCAACATAGTACTAATGTATATCTACCACCCTATAAAATTTCAGGACGATCCACCGGTCGGATCAAAAGTTATGGCCTCTGCAAGTTATGCTCCTGCATCAAGCTTACTCTTGATCATATGTCCAATGATACACTTGCCAAAAATACTAGAATTCAGCTTGTAAATTGATTTTTCAAAGAATAAAATAATACACAAACATCACATTCAAGATCAAGGTAACACCCATTTATTATAGGTATTGTGAATTTCTACACTTTAGTAAGAATTAGAACTTCTAATTTTGTACTTTTTATTTTCATTTATATGTGTTACATACATTATAACGAGAAATATTCATAAGAATTTTTTAGTATTTGTGATGCCTCTAGGTCACGCTTAAGGGTGAAGATGTCATGATTAACCTACTGCATATGTTTCCTAATACAACCGCAACAACGACGTCTATGCCATTGAACTTATAAATCACTAGGGATAGATAAAGACACAAAATACACATCCATTCCCCCATTTCCCAATGTCATTGGTTATCAGGCATAAAACCTGAAGGTTTAGGACACCATCGACTTATGTATAAGGGTCCCATTCAAATGGGCTACCATTTAGCTGACAAGTGTCTTTCACATACTATTTACATAAATCAAAAGAAACATATTTATTGGAGTGATAAGAGCCAATTGCATCCCTATCACAACATATTACAACTAAAAATAACAAACAATTAAAAAAACAATACAATTGTTTTTAAGACACTTCATCCAAACATTTTCACCATATTTGGGTCACACCTATGATGGTTTTTGTTATCTGCAAACACCCTTCCATATTTCTGTAACATTATTTGACATAACTTATGAGTCCAAATTTTTCCCATACCCAGTCATAAGTATGATTATTCTACAATTTTCCATCCATCCATTCTAACATTATGTATTGTCATACTTGCCACATTCATGTAATCTACTTTTATGATCCAGATTTCTATTTTAGGTTGGTCTAGAGTTACCCATTTTAACCATTTCTATTTCTTGAAATAATATTGGATTTATTTTCATATTCTTACTACCCACACACATTTATACGGTTCAACTCACGTCATGGATCATGTTTCCCAAACAAATGATGATATATTTTCTAACATAGAGTTGTTGGAGAATCCGTCTTTGGTACTCATATTGAAGAGCCTCTTACATCTACTTCTACTCCTCTTTACGATGATGACATTTATAAGATCCCACCTTTTGATGCTAATTTTAAGGAGGCCTTAGATCGTAATTCCAAAGCATTCATATAATATCTTAGAAGGTACTATTATAAGTTAGATGTTTATAATATGAGTATTTATTTTGCAAAAGATGATCCTTCTCCATTCATCATAAATGCACATCCTACCACTACTATTTATACTAGTCACACATCACCTACTATCATACACATGCATCACATTACCTCCATGCAACCCTGTGACCCATATCCCAATAAAAAAATCCCTCCTTTCACCCATAATACTTCACCATATTATTCATCATTCACATACACATCTCATTCATTCTCCTGCACTTGCACCCACATACCCATTCACCATTATACCCAACCACTCCAAAATCATACCTTTGAATGTGTTCCTAATGTCCATCAACATCTAATAGATAGGATTCATAACCTATAACTTCAAAATCAAGTTTTGGGAGTTCCTAAACTCACATACATTTAGGTATGTAACAAACCTATTCATCCAATGGTCTCTATGAAACCATATTCTCCACATTTGGACATGCCTAAATTTGAAAAATTCAAAGGAAAAGAGGATCCTCATAAAAATCATGTATGTTCAATTATACTTGTTATCTCATCATTCATGATGATGCTATTATAATACATAAATTTCCAATGTCACCAGGTGGCTAGGATTTATATTAGTACATTAGGCTTGCACAACATAGTGTCATATCATTTGAGAAACTTGATGGAATATTTCTGGACCAATTTTCAGTCAATGTTGCCAAACGTATCACATTATCCAACCTATATAATATGAAACAATTTGATGAAGGCCCTCTTAATGAATACATATCATGTTGGAGGTTGGTCACGAGCTTACATTTCTTATCCCTCAACCAGAACTCACCCAATTGTTTTCTAATATTTTCACCAAGTACACATCACATATTCTATAAATACAATATTTTTTATCATTTGAGGAAGATATATTGATGGCCAAACAAATTGAAGATGTTCATGTCAACATTGGTGAATGTTAGTGTAGGATATTCATTTTCCTTGTATTTTTTTATTTACTTGGAGCTTTCCAATACTCATGGGATATGTTTGCTTAGGTGTATCAGTTGTGTTGAGTTAGATTACCAGCTATGTTGAGTTAGCTTACTATTTGTGTGGAGTCAACTCTACCTCTAATATCAGTTAATGAGAGTTATTCATCATTGATCTAAGAGCTTACATTTCCTATCCCTCAACCAGAACTCACCCAATTTTTTTCTAGAGTTTCAAGAACACATCACATACTCTGAAAATACAAAAAAATTGATCATTTGAGGAAGCTATGTTGATGGCCAAACAAATTGAAGACATTCATGTCAACATTGGTGAATTTTAGTGTAGGATATTCATTTTCCTTGTATTTTTTATTTACTTGGAGCTTTCCTACACTCATGAGATATGTTTTATCAGGTGTACCAGTTTTGTTGAGTTATCTTACCAGTTGGGTTGAGTTAGCTTACTATTTGCATGGAGTCAACTCTACTTCCAATATTAGTTAGTGAGATTTATTCATCACTGATCTAGGTGGTATCTTCACTTTCATCCTCTTATACATGTACATCACTTGCATCATTCTATGAATGGAGAAATGTATTGATTAGGAACCATTCTTACCTTGTGATTTCTTGATCATATTGCATCGTATTAGTAGTTATTTCAATTTCTGCAATTTCTCATGCATTTTCTCTTCATCAAAGATCTGGAAACTCTAATATGGTGGCAAAGCCACACTAGTATTGAGCTTGACTAGTTATATTCTGCAAGTTTATTTCAATTGAGGTGGATATTTGCAAGTTGTAGATTAGAGAAGAGCCACAATTTTTTTTTCCAATGTACTTTCAACCATTTTGAGGCAAGTTTCAATCAACTAAAGGGGTGTTTCAGTTAAGAAAAACCACATTTTTTTGTTTGGAACCACATTTTTACAGTGTGGAGGGGAATTTTTATCGTGTGAAGATTTTTTTTTTGTTTGGAGCCATTTTTTTACAGTCTAGAGGGGATTTTTTATGTTCAATGGAATTTTATGTTGTTTTAGAAGCTCTATAGACCATTGGCAAGGCATTTTCCCTTCTCTAGAATCATAAACATTCAGTTTTAACATGTTTTCTACCCTTGGTTTGATATTACGACCCTTGGTAAGTTGTCTTAAGACTCCAACATGCCCAAGCTAATATGGTATTTTTGTGTTTTTGCAATTATCTCTCTTGTATTTTCATAATTTGTAGTCTTGTATGCTTTATTTTGTCTTGGAACAATTCACATCTTGAGTCATTCACCTGTGCACTCTTTGAACTAGTAGATCCATGGAACTTCTCTGATATGATATCCTTCTCTTTTTTTTCTCTCTTTTGGGGGGGATTTTTTTCCACTAGGTTTTCTCCTTTTACTCTATCTTTATGAGATATTTCCATTATACATGGGTACCTCATCAGGCCTTGTTGGTGGGACCCACTTTCCTTTTTCATTGCCCACCTAAGTTGTGCTTATGGGGGGTGTTAGTGTAGGATATTAATTTTCCTTGTATTTTTTATTTACTTAGAGCTTTCCTACACTCATGGGATATGTTTTCTTAGGTGTACCAGTTGTGTTGAGTTAGCTTACTAGTTGTGTGGAGTCAACTCTACTTCCATTATCAGTTAGTGAGAGTTTTTCAACATTGATCTAGGTGCTAGTTTCAATTTCATCCTCTTATACATGTACATCACTTGTAACATTTGATGAATAGAGAAGTGTATTGATTTGAAGCCATTCTTTCCTTGTGAGTTCTTGATCATATTTCATCTTATTGTTAGTAATATCGATTTCTGCAATTACTCGTGCATTTTTTTTTCATCAAAGATCTGTAAAATATAATAGTGAAGCCAAACTTTGTAAGAAGAATTATTTTTTCAAGTTCACTAAAAATCCTCCACAAGTCAATAAAGTAGTTCTCTTCTCTCTAATTAATCAAGGTTCCTCTTCCAATGCTAATACAAACCCATCTATGTCTCCCTAATTATGAATCACAACAAAAAATACCTCATGGTAGCCTTTTAATATACGTTGACAATATAATACCCTTACTAAACCACTCCCTATTTTATTAAAAAGGTGTCTCGATGCTCAACTCATTACACTCCCCCTATTTGACAAGATGATCCCAATGCACCAGCACTGTTTTGGTAACAACATTTAACTGATAGGTACACCTACCACATAATTGTAGGTCACACAATAAAAAATGTCATCAAATTTATAACACCATTCAATACATCATCGATAAAGGATCTATCCATGTTGATAATTATAAGGCCTCACAAAACCAAAACATATATGTTTTCAAGAATCCACTAACATCACACGTAGATTCATCTAATTAGGTTAGTCATGACACATCATCGTCATCTCATCAATATTTTGTTGGCATGATCCATATTGTGACAAGATATAAATATGTCAAAATAAATCCTAAACCCACTGTTTACCAAGTTTCTCGCTCTTAATGAGGGTAATAAAATAGCTACTAAAGAAACTAGCAAACTCAGAAATGTTGGAGGGTTTATGTTACTTGGGATATGATGTGATACACGTGCTAGATGGTGATAGATTCTGATGTTACAAATGAGATGAAACCTACAAATAAGACCCACTGAAATAGGATTGATTAGATGGTTTTGGTGAGGGTTTCCCAACAAAGCGGACCCAAGAAGCGTTTAACTTCCTTGGTGGATGTCAACCCCTGTTGTTAAACAAAATTGATACAAAGTAAAGATAAACTGAAAATATGTAGAAAATGAAGGATGTACATAGTTTGAGAGTAATTATGATTGATTTAATATTTATTTTACTAAAATGAAATGTAGATTAAATGTACCTGGTTTGGTTCGGTGATGACCCAGACTGTGTAGAGGCAGGTCAATGATGACCTAAGGTAGAAGGACAAGAAAACACTTATAAGTGTAGATCTGGATGCTCAAAATGTAAGATAGACAGAACATAGGCCTGTAGACACTAAAAACAACCTGTAGAGGAGGCCTAATGCAAGGAAACAAAAGGAATACAAGGTAACAAGGATCATGGTGGATTTGGGATGAAAACCAGATAGGTTCAAAGAAGCGGGACGAAGATTTAGGGCCTGGGAAAAATGCAAGGGATGGAACAGGAACTGAAAGGAATCTGAGATAGAAAGGATGAGGATAGTATACCGGGCCGATGGTGACTTGGGAAGATCAATGGCGATCTGGGTAGTGTTGGACAAGGCCGAGGGAAAAAAGTTGGATCAGAGAATTGACAAGAATAAAAACTGATGGAATAGGACAATAATGGAGTCCTAACCGTTCCTAGACCTACAAAAGGTTAGATGCAAACAAGGTAGTGATGATATGATGATAAATGCATAAAATAATACTAAACAATGATAACCTCACAAAGGGATGTCTGTAAGCAATGTACAACAAACTAGAAGGAGATCTAAGAGGTGTGTGATCATTGCAGAGATGTTTAGTCTTGAGGAGAATCTTTCAGGTTGCAAGAAAGTTGGGGTATGTGCATGTATCTGATGATGAAGAGAAAGAAAAAACTTCACTTTATAGGGTCGATGTCAAAATGGGCTAGGTGGTCATCGATTGTAGGGTAAGTTTCCCTAATGGGAGAATAATTTTTCTTTTGGCGTGATTTTTTGTTTTCTAAGGATAGGATTGAATGCTTTAAATAATTATACAATAAGATGGTGTTTTAGATGAGGTGTAGGTGAGTTTGCAATAGAGATAGGTTAGAAAAAGCGTAGGGATAGGAAATAGAAATTCCATTGGGGAAAGGTAAGAAAAGGATGTGGACCAATTCGTTAATTAATTAATTAAAGCTTAATTAATAAATGTGAATTAAAGGTGATAGATATTAAAATGGGTATTTAATTAAATAAGGGGGATGGATTAAATACATATGTGCATGTGGGTGATAAAAGGTATAGATACCAAATTTAAGTGTCTACACCCACATTCGAATCCACATCTACACAAACTCAATCACCAAATGTGGTTTCACATCCACCATCAGTTATTACTCTTAAGAACAATTTAATCAATCAATTAAAGAGAAATCTATCAAAAATATCATTGTATGATCTTATCATCTAAAATTTCACTAAGTATGAGGAACTTATTGAAGATTTAAAATCAATTGAGTTGTATATTTAAAATCCCAATGCCTTTTCACACTTTTTGGGAAACCTACATACTTCAACGTCATCATCGATCACATTTTATGACTATGAGATCAAGTTTGAATCCCGTCTCGTAACATAAGGGGGATTGAAACTCACGATCCACCACTATTCATCATTTTTGATATTGAACATAATAAGTTCAAATGTGCGTTGATTGACAATGACTCTAGCATCAATATTATATCATTTGTGACCTTGCGTCATCTCAACATACCATTTTTTGACCTCTCGACCTTTGTGTTGTAATTATGATCATTCAATGATGTTCCTTACATTTCATTAGGCACCATTGTATTACCACTAAAATTTATAATCAAGACACTCTGTACTCTTCTATATGTCATATAAGGAAAACTATAATATAACATCATATTAGGATATCCTTGGATTTGTGAGATGAAATGTATTTTTTCTACTCTCCACCAATGTCTCAAATACTAACAAGATGAAATTACACATTGTGTCATCACTGATTCAAAACCATTCAAGTATTGCAATAATGTTACATTATCATTTGGTTAAGTAGTTCCAACCATTCAAATTACACTAATTTCCCCAAACCTAGTGGATTTATCTAATACTTCCACTCATATACCTACAATGATTGATCTCTCATCTTTGACACAAAATTCCTATTGGGATGTTAATATTAAGTGGGGTCACCATTAAGTTGTCCACCACTTTTTTACATCCTTTATAAAAATTTAAATAAACTTTAGTTTAACCTATTTAATATAGAAGCCCCCTCTCCACTTAATGTGGAAGTTATGATTAAATTAAATTAATGGGAGTGAGATATAAAATAGTGCACTCAGATGCAAATTATTCTCATACTTACCCTATACGTGGGGTGTAAATTGTTTATGAAATATTCTATTAATATTTTTTATTTTTTGTAATGTTAAGTGATATTGTGGGACCTGAGGAGGCAAGTAGAAGTTCTTGGTGAAAGTGAATTCTAAATAAAAAGGATAGTGTTATTTTGTGGGGGTTTTTACTGTAATGTTTTCCCCATGTAAATAGGGTATTCCTGTTTTTAATTTTTAATTTTTGTATTTACTATATATTTACACACATCTTATTATGATCCTTTGATAAATATTTAATTAAATCATTAAATCCTGACAATTCTGGCCCACAATAATCACATGAACCATCTCACTCATCATTATCATATCACGACGAACCATCATTCAATCAATCCTTAAAGTAATCATACTTCTTTTTACTTCATCATCATCATCTTCACCGCCATAAAATTAGAGTTCTAGTCCTTTTTAGTAGCAAACCCACAACTATTGAATCATCCAAACACCATGATAAATATCCTATGACTAACAATGCACAATCTATTTAGTTTTGGGCAATATAAACTCCCTTATGCCACTGTGTCTCTACCAAACATGCCAAATATTCCATGAAACATATAAAATGGTTGTTGGTACCTAAATTGATTCTCCCTTTGAAAGTTGAGCAACATCAATAGGTTGAGAAAGATGCTTAGAGACACATAAATATGAGTTCAAGTCATTATTTAGTCGGGGATGCATTTGATTGACTCTTTGTCACTCGAACTTGGAGAAATTAGGCATCACCATGCTGAGGGTTTGACCTACCCTCACTACATTAGGTTGTGCCATCAACTAGGGTGAGAGGACCCCTTATGTAACCTATATTTGTGAAGCATATGAATGGATCAACATTTTTTGATTGTACTTCTATGATATTTAAAACAAACCTTAAGGAAACAAAGTCAATGTAACATAGTCTAACTGTCACGAGTTGTCACTTTAAAAATTAAAGATATCTCCTAAAAGGTTCTGGTTCCTAAAGACAACATACAAAACCTGAATTTTCCTGCATATTTTAAGTAAAGGATGGGTAAATTGAACAAATCTCCTTTGCATTTATGGACAAATAGTGCAAGAAAGGGTAATTCTTGTAGGATTTATCACTTTTAGATGAATTTTTATTGGGGAATTAAACAAGATAACGTTGATTATACCAAATTCCAAATAAATTTCAACAAAGGATAAACAATATACCAAGAACGATGATAAAAAAACTTGATATAGTAACAAATGAACCTTCAACCAAAAGATGTATATCAATGGAGGCCTACACAATTTCACACATTATTTGAGAATTTCACATAAAAGATCATGTCAAAAACTCAATTAAACATCAGAAATCCCTGTTCCATCATGTCTAAGATACACTTATAGAATAACAAATGATTTGTATTAGTAAAATGGAAATAAAGTGAGTTTAAATTATTTATTACATGATAAAACAAGAAAAAATTTCATAGCACTATTACAAATACCACAATACTACCACAAGGATAAGATCTTGTGTGATCCAGAGGAATTCTTGACATAAGATTGCAATAGGAACATGAATAACTACTTGAAACATCATCAAAATGAAAGTAGACACCGATAAGTTCATGATTAACATAGCTAATTCAAGGTTCATCAAATTTATCAGCAAGGGAAATTTTTATTAATAGTCTCAAAGCTTGTCAAAGGCTGAACACTTGCAACCATCTTGACATGATTAAATTTGAAAAAAACAAAGGAATTAACAAGTTTTTGAGATAAACTCTTGGAGAAATCATTTTTACTCAGCTCTCTCTTTTCTTTGAACAATTCTCTGAAAATTTTAACCCCCCCTTTTTACATGATTATCTCTTCACTTTTATATCACTCTATTCACTTGCTAACCTTCAAAGTCCCCCCGCCCCCAAAAAAAAAGCATGAATATTCCCTTCTACAATACATTTTCTACAACATGACATTTAAAAGCTTTACCTTAAACTGCCAGGTGTACAAAGTGCAAGTCTTTTCAATTGGTTCCACTTGTGCTTGACTGGGATATCTGGTCATTATTTTAGGAAAATTATTTTAATCATTCTTTCCTTATATTGATTAGATAATCACTTCAGATGACCTCTGAGCACTTCCAGATGACTCTGATATGACATATATCCTCATCTACCTTTCAAGAATCCATCTCGAGTGTTATGCACTCTATTTCATGTCTTATTGGCTTAATTGCCACACATGGTTCCTGTCAAATCATATTGCTTCCTCAATTCTACTTATTCCTAATCCCTTCTAACTCTTAAATCCTTCTTGTATGAACTGAGAAAAATATCCCTCATCTCATGGGAAATATTTTTGTGAATCATAACCATATACACCCCTTTCACTATAAAACTTGGTTCTACTTCATTACCATTATGTATTTCCCTTATTATTCTGAATATAAATAATTTTATCAAAAAAATGGCAAAGGTACATGTAGCACACAGTCTGAAAGAAATTTCCTCAAAATATTTAAATCAAATATTCAACTTGAGTGGTACTGATGAAGCCTTTGTTAGGGCCCTATTTGACATATAATATGTAGGTGATACGAGAGGACCGTTGACCTATCGGTAGATTTGATTAGCACTTCTTACAAGGATGATTAGGATTAATATTGTATTTGTTGCCTTTCAAGTTATGTACTTTCATCTCTTCAGATGGGAACATTTGAAATATCTTGAAGATTTAAAGAGATATTGGGTCGAGAGAAGACCCCAAGTATCAGGGAAAATTGATCTTCAATGTCCATTTTTATGCGATGAAGGATTTGTATTGAAGGAGATTCCAAATAAATCATATGTGCTATATGAAAAATACTCCATTGACACTTGTGCTTGTCATTTCTCACAAATTGGATGAGTTAGAGTGGAGGATCAACTCTCTAGAGAAAAAACAAGCAAAGAATGTATCCTCACAACTGAGTTCAGTGCCAACATCATCTTCGGGTAAGAGAAAGGGTGAACCACATCCTCAATTTCCAATCATTATCTCGGATGGAGAAGAAGATCATTCAGTATCTATGCATTGTTCAAGAACAACAATCTCCTTTGCTCAGGACAACACGGGAATATTTAAAATTTGGTCATCCATCTTGTTAATGCATCATTCTCCTTAGTCTGAGCATGATTTTTTGGGACCTCAACCCATTCCTTCTTTGAGATACAATCCACCTCTCACAAGGAAATGGGAGACTGGGTCAAGCTCAAGACCTCGTAAACTGTCCTATCAACAAAGTGGAGTACTTACCCTTCCAATCAACCTGGATATCCCCTCTCAAACCGCTCCTAGTAATTCGAACTTTCACAAGGGGAAAGGGAAAATGACATTCATCACGGGAAGTTTAGATCTTTTGGATTGGGTATCGTCACAATAGAAGAAAATTGATCTCAAACAGATCATGAGTTGTCCTAGAATGACTATGGAATCATTGATGGACATGGAAATTTCCTAGGACTTAGCAGGTTCAATCATATTTGTTCAAACAACACAAGGTTCAAACGAATTTGTGTTGAGAAAGAAGAAGATTTTGAACAAGCTCCCCCTACTGGGAGAAAATTTTGAAACAAGATTGAAAAATGTCTGAATATTTCTTTCCTTTTATTGTCCCTAATTTTGGCATGTATATATCTTTCTTTATCATGGGCAGGGGCCCATATAGAAACCCATTTTATTCCTTCTTCAAAATACAAGAAGCACAAAAAATATCAATAGTTTACATGCTTATCCATATGTATGTAAACTTTTATCTAAGTCAATATGAAACTACTGCATTCTTCCACTTTATAATTGATATAAGGAAACAATAAAGTTCAGAATAACAATTATATCCAATGTAACACAAATATCAGTTTAAAGCATCGGTTTAGAGAATATGTATGAAAAGAAAACACAACTTAATGAACAACACACTTAAGCTTGTTCATCATCTTTTATATATGTATTTTTTCCTCCCCAGCTTCCAATTCTGCATCTTGTTCCTCTAGAAACCTTGCCACATATGCATCATACCTTTGGAACAACTCATTTATCTTATTCTCATCTAGTCCATAGTGGTGCTAGAATATTAGTGTTTTTCTAGCTATCGCATCTATGCAATGACCCATCTTCTGTTTATACTTCAATGGTCTGGCCTTTAATTCGGCAATTCTGTTCTCAACTTTTATATTTTTTTTAATGATTTCAAAGGATAAATCATCCTTCTGAATATTCTTTTCAAAATATTTAAGCAAAAAATAATTTTTCAATTCACTATAACTCTTTTTAAATTTATCAGACACCATATCTTTTAATTTCAAATCAATGGCATCAAGAGTGTCATCAACCCAATTTCGTTTGATTTTGACATTTTCCTTGATCCCATTCAATTTTTCCACCCTAATTTTTGATAAATCTTGTATGGCGTGCTGATTTACTTTGAATTCCACTGGAAAAATGCTTTCCTACTCAACCAATTCATCACTGAGTTGAGTTATGCGGTCCAGTTTGGGAAAAATTCCCTCAAAGTAGAAGATCTCATTTTCACATTGTTTAATTATCTCATCGATCTCATTAAGTCTATTCTTAAGATCTTCATACTTTGATCTAGCTTCTTCAATTTCTTATTTCCCCTTTTTGGTTAATTTTTCAATCCATGTATCCACCGCCTGGACCTAAGATGTATCTTCCTTCCCCAAAATCTGTTGATTTGACATCCTACTATCCTCATGTTTGGATGATACATCAGATAATGTCATGGTGGGTTGTTGTTATGATGCCAACTTCATATTCCCATCTATAGGCTGTATATTCATATCAAAAATGATTTTCTCTCTATCAGTTGCATCTTGTGTCACTTCTGTTTTCTCTTCAAAGATATATTTTCCTACTTAAAAAATATCATCAACTTTAGTAACTTTAAAAGGATTGGAAACAATATCTTCCTCTAATATCTCTGCATTAATGTCCTCTCTGCCGAGAAACTCCAGTTTTTCTGATTTTGAAACCACCTGTTATGTAGAAGAAGCTTCTGTTGCTTGGATTTTCTCTTCACTAGTTAGTACATGAGTAGTCCTTTCCAATTACTTATTTTTTTGAAGGCCATATACTGGTGTCATTATTGGTTCACTCATAGATAAAGCAAGTGCATATAATATAGAAAATTCTTCACTAGTAACAACATCAATCACATCAGTTTGAGTCTTTGCAAATTCGTGAAATGTTTTGACCGAAGGCATATTTATATCCTTAGCAGAAAGGGTCTCAAATGTTTTCATACCTGGACTTAAAAATTGGTTTCTTGATTGATTAGCTTAAACATTTTCTTGGGTTACTTGATCCTAAGTGCTTCTCATTGTTAATTCCTCCAAATAAAAAGTTGGGAATAGAGGCTTTGATTGATTCACTTGTGGTGGTGATGCAACATTTTGTGCCTAAAAAACATCATTCCTTTCAAACTCAAGAGGATCAATAACCATGTCTCTATGTGTTTGTTTTTTGGGTGTGTGGGCACCCACCCTTACCAAGAATAGATCATGAGAAACCTTGTGTCTCTTGTGTGCTCTTTCAAACTTTTTCAATTCAGGTGCTACCTTTTGCTTTTCTTTATGTAGCTTAGACTGAGAATGATCATTTTCTATAGCTCCACTCATTACTTTGTCAGAACAGTGTGGTTTTGGAAAAACACCTGAGCAAACCACATGAGATGCCAAACCTTTCCCCTTTTCTTGAATTGGCATTGCAAAAGTAATGGTGGAATTCTCCATAGATTTCAAGAGCATTTCTTCAGTATTTTGTCTGAGAGCTGACATAGAAGTACCAATCCCACTAGTGGCTGAAGTCCACTCATCTATGAGTTCAGAAGTGGGCCTCTTTGAGGGAAACTGAGTATATTTTCCTCCCAAAGGATAAATTCTATCCGCACCTTCCCTCGGGGGTAGAATATCATCACTTAAGTTTCCCAAACTCTTGAAGTTTTTTAAGATTCTTGTATTCTTGATTGACAAATCAGTGTTCTTTTGGGCTAACCAATTTATAATCCTCCTCATCACATCATTTATATGTATATAAGAATCATCTGATTCTACTTCATTCCAGTTAAGAGGGGCTATAGGCTATCCTTCAACCTTCTGATCAAGGTAAGATTTACTTACTGTGAGTGGATCATCCACAATTCCCTCTGGGATAACTGTAATTTTGAATAAATGATTTGTGCAAGGGTCATTCTGGAGAATTCTCTTAGCCTGGCCTCTTCTTCATCCCTACAATTCATCCAATAATCTTAAAAATGAGGCTCATGCTCAAAATTATTTGCAATGTTATTGAATACCCATCTAATATCATAATTGGCTCTTTCCTCAAACTTTTCCATATCAAACTTCTTCATTTCATCCTCAATCAATCTGGATTTTATGATTGAAGGGCATGAATACCTTCCAATTCTAATGGGGAACTTAATATTTGTCTTATGTCTTCTGGAAATCAGTTTGTGAACAGGTGTTAGCTACCTTGCCAATTCACATAAAGCTAATTTATCATCTAAATATTTGGGAAATTTACAGGTTTTACCTTCAAAACCACTAGCCCTTATGTATGTGAATTTCTTTTATTGAATGAAGTAACACCCATATTCCAAAAATAATTTCATGGCTTGCTTAGAAATCCTATATTGCCCCCATTCAGGTTTGAAAAGGAAAATAATTGGTTCAAAGAAAGCATCATTGACCAACCTCACATTTCCACACCAATTGACTAGTTGTAGTTGAGGAAAAATCTCACGCATTTGACATTGTTTGAAACCAACATGTGGTAACAAGCTTGGGAAACATCTATACCATGAAACATCTTAAATTAGGTAGGTCATCATGTATAATTCCAGCTCTGAAGTGTCACCCATCTCAATTTTTGCTGCTAAAGTAACCATGTGGTTATGCAGTGCTTCTGCAATAAAACTAGCCCAACAGATGCTCCCTTTTCTTTCTAAAATGATCCGCATGTAGGTACACATCCATTCCTTGAATTAATTTCAAGTTTCCAACCCCGCTATTCACCTTAATAACACAATAATATCTTAATCCTCTTCAAAAAATTGTGCCCCAACTAGCCTTTTAGGGATTATAGTTTTTGTCTTTTTCTCCATGAGGAGCCATTTTTTATTTATGATCTTAGCATAGTATTTTTTCTTATTTTCATAATCTCGTAAAGCTAATTTGATACTAATGGTGATTAGATTTGTGATTACAAGAAATTTAATCATTATTCTAATAGCCACAAGTGTCAATGTCAACACTGCATCACCACTCCCATCTAGCACTTCCCTATTTTTGGGGTCATAGTTCATAGCACAATGCCATACCAATTATAGGCAATGAACTGATGGTGGGATAACACCAGATAAAGCAATGTGGCTATCTTGAATTGATTTTAAAGACTAAATCCTATGATGTCTATTCAATCTCTGAAGAAAATCCTTTAAATCAACATTCATCAGGTCTGTGTCTGTAATTTTGTCTAAATCACTTGTGACCCTTGACACAACCGAGAACGAAGATGGCATGGTCTTCATCTTCAAAAACCCTAACTTTAATTCAAAATGAATTTCCAATAAAAGAGAAACATGAGAGTTTCTTAGTTCATACCAATTCTCCTGTGAGTTCCTGAGTAGTTCAAACTCAAATTGACAGCCTTTTTGATCCTCTGGTTCCCAATTCAAGCTCCACAATTAAACTCGCAATATTTCTCAATGAAAATCACTGATAATAACAACAAATTCCAGAAAATTGATAATAAAAATATGAAGGCATTCATAGACTTTAAAATGTCCTTGATTTGCGTAGAAGCATTGATGGCAGTAGAAATTAATGCTTTGTATCATAGCCATTCATTCCGCCTTTCTCAATTTTAAAAATGAGCCATCCACATGGAAAATTCTTTTGTTAATGTGGGCTCAGGGATTATTTTTGTATTTTTCCATGTTTTAAAACTCATACACTTTCAGTCATTTGACCTGCCCATCCACTTTTGAATTTCAACACGGGCTTGACACATAGGTCACATTTAAGTGATATCGGAACTGCGGGCCCTTTCTATAATTTTATTCCCTTTCTAATTTAAAACCAAAAGTGTCAAAGTGCTCCGATGACCCGCTTCCCTGATCCTTGTATAAAAAAGAGCCATGTGTCCTTTGCGGGTCTCGGGAACCTTTTTACACTTTTATACTTTTTCTCCTTAGTGCGCAAAAATACAATTATGCACCGCTTCCCCACATCCACTCAGTTTTAGACAAATGTACACCTATGGAGGTGAATTGAAATTTTTTTTGTGTCACTTTATGATTACAGATATTTGAAGAATATGCATCAGGTCACGGGAAATTTTGCATTTTGTGAATGTAATAGAAAGTTACAAGTTTTGTTAAACCTGCCATACCACATTCAATTGGGAGCTATCACGTACCAATGGGCGATGGGACAAAAAAACTGAAAGTAGAGACATGAACCAAGGAACATTTTACAATAGGTGATCCTTTAGATTTCAGACCTAATTCACAATGGGCTTTCCTGCAATTTTCCAAAATAGTACATATCCAAACATGATCCTCACATTTAAAAGAGGAAAGACAAATCCACATATAAGAGAACTAAAATATCAAATAGTACCCCCACAGAAAAGTAGAAAATAACTACAAATGATGAAGGCAAAGCTCAAAATAAATAGGGGTGAGATAATTCGAGCACCAACATCAGCTCTGAATCAGGGATTTTAGCACATTGGGTTTTTTTACTCCTTGAGGCACTCCTTGGGAGTGCCTCAAGAACAAACCATAGTACAAATATACCAAACCATGTGCCAAAATCCATTAGGCCATGGAGTCAAGAACTATCATACTAGGTTAAGTCCCACTCTCCATAAAACAAACTGAGAAACCCAAAACAATCGGTCACCAAAGACCAGGACAAACAGAGACAAAACACAAAAAACTGAAAAAAACAAAAACAAACAAAAAAAAATATACACTATACATTAATGCGTACCTCAATTTGATAAATCAGTCAAGAAAGTGTTTTAAGTGCCTTCCATTAACATTAAACTCAAGTAATTCTCCATCTAGATCCTTTAGAAAGAATGTATGCTCACCAATTCTGATGTCAATGGAATAAGTACCCATTTATAATGCATCAAATTTTCCATGTTTTCCCTTTTCCTCATGTCTGCTATCCCATAATATTACAATATCTCCCACACTAAAAACTATAGGAGTCACCTTTTTATCAAATAATATTTTTATCTTTTCCCTGAATTTCAAATGTCTCTGGTGGGACTCTCTTCTTTCTTCATCCAATTCAAAAATCTGATTTATTCTTGCATCATAAGGGTTGACTTCTTGATCCTCAAGTTGTCGAATAAATTAGTAAGAAGATAATTGCATGTGTAGGGGAAGGAGGACTTGAGTTCCATATACCAATTCAAATGGTATTTTTCTAGTAGTGATTCTATCCTCCCAAACAAAAAACTTCAATTGTTCACCCCATCTTCATTTATTTATCTCCAATGTCCTCCTAATTATCTTCAAAAAAAGTTTATTGTTTGAATCAGCTTGTACATTACCTTAAGGATTATAATTAGATGCATATGTTAGGTTTATCACATACTCTTGACAAATGGCCACTAAGGGTTTAGCTCAAAAACTCATAGCATTGTCAGCAACTATTTTAGCAGGCACTCCAAACCTGTAAATTATGTGATTTAAGATAAAATCCATAACAATCTGATGGGTTTACTTTCTTAGTAGGGATTGCCTCAACCCATTTGGTGAAGTAATCAGTAGCCACAATATCCATCTGTGGCCTGCACTTAAAGGATCTGAAATTTCCCCAACAAATTCCATACCCCACTACTTAAAAGGGGCTTCAATTGATACTGGTTGTAAAGGGAGAGCTCTTGAAGCTTTCAATCTTCCTAAAAATCATTGACAACTTTCACATTTTCTTACTAACAAAGTTGTATCTTTAAAAAGTGTGGGCCACCAATAACCAACCCTTAAGATCTTGTGGGTAGTTACTCTTCCAGTGAAATTCCCCCCACAAACTCCTCCATGAAAATCTATGCAATTAATTTAGGAGCTTCATCCTCAATAATACATCTTAGGAGGAAACCTTTAGGATTCTTCCATGTCAATCCATAATCAGTGATGATGTACTTCTGGGAAGCCAACCTGAGTGCCCTCTTTTGGTTTTTTCTTAGATGCCTAGGACATTACAAATGTTTGAGATAAAATATGATGTCCTTGTACCACGTGGAATTTACTAATCTCTCATGAACATTCATATCTCCTTCCTCAACCTCATTTATCTCTATCACTTGCAAATTGCTTTCTGTCATCGACTTTTCCAAGCCCAGACCTCTAACCAACTTTGTAGTTTGGATATCCATGTCATATTCTTGAAATTTGGTCACCCATTTATACCTTTTACTTGATATTTCCATTTCTGACAAGATGTCCTTGACCATAGTATGGGGAACATAAGTTGTGATCTTGGAACTCAAGATATATGGTCTAAATTTCTTTGTAGCTCTAACCAAAGAAAAAACCTACTTTTCCATGATAGTGTATTTCAACTCTACCCCTGTAATGCTTTACTAAAGAAATCAATTGGCCTTTCACTTCCTTCCTCATCCTTTTGTAATAGTACAAATGCAATGGTGTTCTCAGAAGCAAAGGAAAACATTTGAAAATATTTTTTGTAATCAGGATCTACCAAAATAGGAGCATTCTTCAGTGCTTCCTTAATTCCAGTAAAAGCTTGGATGGATTCCTCCTCCCATTTGATAATCTAATAATTTTTTAGCATACTTTTGATAGGGATAGTCATTTCAGAAAATTTAGAAATAAATCTCCTTATGAAATTTATCTTTCCAAAGAAGGATTGAATTCCTTTTTTGGTTTTGGGAATAGGAACCTTGCCAATAGCCTCCACTCTTTCAGGGTCAATCATGACCCCCTCCTTTGATACAATATGTCCCAACAACTTTTCTTTTTGAACCCCAAAGTGACATTTTTTAGGGTTCAATGAAATACCATATTCTCTGCATCTTAACATCTTCTCCAAGTGTTGCAGGTGATCATTTCTCTTTCTTGAAAATATTGTTACATCATCCTGATATACAATAATGAAATCATTTATGTATCCTAAGAATGCTACATCCATAGCTCTTTGAAATGTTTCTCCAACATTCATCAGGCCAAATGGCATTCTCACATACACATAAGTACCCCATGGAGTAGTGAAAGAGGTCTTAATCCTTTCTGATTGTTTCACTACCACTTGGTTATATCCCAAGAATCCATCTAGAGTAGACAAAAACTCAGAGCTAGTAACCAACTGTAACATGTTATCCATATTGGAAAGGGATAATTGTCTTTGATTGATGCCTTATTCAAATTCCTAAAATCTACACATAACCTTATATCTCCATTTTTCTTTCGAACTGGTACAATATTTTCTACCCATGAAGAATATCTTGTAGGTTGTATGATGCCTCCATCCCTTAACTTCTTTAATTCTTCTTGCATTTTGAGGGAAAGAAGTGGATTGATTGGTCTTTTATTTTTCCTAAATGGTTTGGCATTAGCCTCCAATGGTATCTCATGTTGGAAAAGGTCTTCCCTATATGCCTTCAATTCTGAATATGACCATGCCAAGCAATCCTGGTATTTTTTCAACAATTGGACATATGATTTCTTTTCTTCTTTACTAAGGCTACTACCTAGCCATAGTTTTATAGGTTTATCATCTTTCCCCAAGTTGTGTTCCTCAACATCTCTTGAAGCAGACATATGTCTATTAACAATGTGATCAACATTATCAAAGTTTGACTCTAATGTAACCAAACCTCTTGGAATAGTATTGGTTTTTAATTGAATAATATCCTTACCAAATAAGGTCTCTTTACCCTCATTAACACAAACCATTGGCTCCCAGTCCACATTCTGATTTGTAAATTCTCCTTCATTTTGTAAAAAGCTCCGAATCTGGGCATCATCTTCAAAAACTTTCCAATGTTTGACATTATCAGGGATAGATGGTCTTGTCAATATTTCAATGTCATACTCACAATAAGGAGACACTGTATAATTTTCAAATCTAGATCCCAATACTGCCAGTCTATCTACTACAGTATTTTGTTTTCTGTCATGGTGTATTATGTTGAAAGAGTCAAACATTTCAATAAAATCCCAAACTGCATGCTTATATTGTTTCATTCTTTGGTTTTTGGTTGCATATAACTTCCTAACTTGTTTGAATACCAATTCTGAATCCCCCTTAACAATAATTTCCCTAATACCATACCTCCAAGAAATCCTTAAACCCAAAAGCAATGCTTCATATTCTGCAATATTATTTGTGCATTCAAAATTGAGTTTAAAAGAAAAATTGAATTCTTCCAAATTTGGAGATATCAAGACAACACCAGCACCATTCCCAAATTTAGAACAAGGCTTCATCAAACATCAAAATCCAAGGGGAACCAACCTTCTCAAGACATTTGCATTTTTCAATTTCATGCTCCTTAAAATCTATATACCAACAAAATTATCAACATCTACATCTGCATATAATACTTCATAAGAAGCATTGTTAGGATCTTCAATCAGATGTAACATCTTCTTTTCACCATACAATTTTATAAGGTTTCCTTCTACTGGTATGGTTACATATGAAATATCCATATGGAAACTTACCCCCACACTAACAACCCATTTTCTTGACAATAGCATTCCCCATTTGGCCAGGAAATCCACAATAACCACATTCATAGTTAAGGACTTGCCCGGGTAAGCTACCAATTACACTATCAATCCTTTAACATATCCAATCACCGGAACTTCTCTTAAATCCATAGCAGTGCACTTTCCAAAATCTGTTGTTACTTTGATATTTAATTCATTCATTACCTCAAGAGGCATCACATTACATGAGGCTCCTGAATCAAAAATGCAGTTGTACTCAAACCTATCCTTGATGATTAAATTAGTATAAAAAGGATCAACATCAAGCTGAGACTTGACAAGTGAAGTTCCCAAATATATATCAATTGATTCTCCTAATTATTCCAAGGTTGTGGTACTTCCATCTCTGCGATGATAGGGGGAACATCCACACCATTCATATTTTTGCCTTGGGTTATCATTTCCTCTTTAAATCCCAAATATTCAAATGCCCTTTTTCTATGCTCAGGGATCCTGAGCAATTCAACAATAGGCACAATAACATTTATCTGAGTCAAAATATGGGCTATATCATAGGGAACATATTTGGGCAAGACTATGTTGGGAGGGAGATTTATGGCTCCTTTAGGCGGTATGAAAGTCTTTACAGTTTGGGCATGAGTGGGGGTCCAAGTCTTATTTTTAGTAACAAGGAATTTGTTAAGTGTATCCTATTTAAGGGGTTACTTTGGGATATTACTGAGAAGTCAAAGTTTTGGTTTATCTTGAGGACCTCCCCCTTTGACAACTCTACTTCTGGTATTATATTCCTTTTCTTGAGCAACTACTGCATTCATCAAAAGTTTCCTATCTTCCTTAGAAGGTATTCCCCCATCATATTTCTTAATCATTAAAGCCCTCAAATATTCAAAGTCATGATTAGGCAAGTCAAATTACTGTACCATATCAATTTCAACATCATCATTAGGAGGGAGAGGTAATACCCTATGAATGCAATCCCAAAAACCTTGAACAATTGTGACAATTATTAACTCAGTTGAAGTGGCTCTTTGTTGTGAATTTTTAGGGCATTCCATCATACATACATCGCCATAAGCTTCATCATAATTTATTTCTTCAACGTCCTTACTTAAATCATATGGTGAATTTGGCAAAAAGCACTTATCACACCAATAAATAACATGGGCCTCTTCTACCGTAGCAACCCTAGTAGTCAAAGGATCAGGGACCAATCTATTCTCTCTAGATTGTGGTTGTTTATTACCGGATCACATGGGCCTCTTTCCTCTGTCATCTAATTTGTGATCACCCCTAGGATGATTTCCAAATCTATCCTAGCCATATGGTTTAAGATGACCCTAAGAACTCTGTCTTATTCCCTTTTCTGCTCTGGCCAACTTGTAAGATATTTCTTTAACTGCCCCAGCCAAATTCTTCACAACTTCCTCCAGATCGACTGATTTATTTGATTGAGGCATGTCACGATTAATCAATTTGACACCCTCCCTCTTAGGGGGTTTTCCAACTGCCTTGATATTATTTTCAATTTACAAGGCCATGGTGAAATCCTGCCTTAACGTTCTAAGGTTCTTATCTCTTAGATAGTAGGAAACTTTCTTGTCAAAAGCATCAAAATATTTGATTAAACAAGACTCATCACTTGGCCTCAAAATTATGGGTAATCTATTAAAAGTCTTATTGAATATGGTATTGAAATCTTGGACAGACTCATTGGGATTATTTTTTATATTCTCAAACTCAGACAAGAGGAACCTTGGGTTAGTCTTATCCCCATATTGTAATATGAAAGCATTCTTCATCTCAGTCCATGAATCTATTGAATTATCCAGTAGAGATTTATAGCAATCACGTGCATCCTCTTCGAGAGTATGAATGAAAAATTATATATATAATTCCTCATATTCAATTTTAAAATCTTCCATCATATTAATTAAAAGTCTCAAATGCTGATCACCAGTGATGGCATTATTTCCCTAAAATTTAGGTAACCTATTTCTCACATCTTGAGGTACAACATTAGGATACCCAACCATGCCTCTAAAATTTATTGGTCCAAATATATTGACAAAAAAAGGAGGTCTAGGTGGAGGATGAGCCATGTTATTTTGGGAAGGTGATCCTATAGGAGGATTAAAATGGTGTGGGAAAAGGGATCTTTGGGACACAGGTGTATGATCTTCAAAGTAAATATCCTCCAGTGACTTGGTTTCACAAACTACCCTATCAGTTTTAAGTGATAAAGGAAAGAAATGAGGAACACTTATCCCAGATACAAATGATGGCCCCTCACCAACTAGAGTAATTACATTTATACAAGGACTACTTGAATCTGAACTATTTGAAGATGTTGGACAATACTTAACTATAGGTTGGTCAATTTCCATAGCTGGTATTTCTCTCTCGCTTGACACTTGATCCCCCAATGCCTTCAAGACTTGTCTTCCCTTTCAATTTGTTTTCCCAAGATCTGGAAACAAATTTCTAGTAGGATCCTTATAAAATAAATACCTTCTTCCTTCTATCTTTGCAAATATCAACAACAAAACTTACTTGACAAAGATTAAGACACTGGTAATTACCAAAAATTTCAAACCGACACGAAGTCACCACTAAGGATTTTCACAGTAGATATGCTAAAGCACTGTAAGTAATTTTTCAAGTGTCTATCAATACTCAATTTCTACAAATCTCATTAGATCTTATCATCCTTTGTCAATATTTATCACTATCAATACAATCTAGTGCAACATTTGCTAAAACTAGAAAATACTGCACAACAAACTTCTGATCTCACACAATCCTTACAAATCTTAACAAAGGATAAAATTTAAACAACCTATTTGCACTCAAATCATATAATAATCATTACTAGAGGTTGATATGAATATGTATTTAAACAAATAATCCCCAGAAAAGGTGCCAGATCGGTGTTGGTACCTAAATTGATTCTCCCTTTGACAGTCGAGTAACATCAACAAGTTGAGAAAGATGCTTAGAGACAGATAAATCAGAGTTCAAGTCATTTTGTAGCCAGGGGATGGATTTGAATGACTCTTTGTCACTCGAAATTAGAGAAATTAGGCATCACCGTGCTGAGGGTTTGACCTACCCTCACGAATTTAGGTTTTTCCTTCAACTAGGGTGATAGAACCCCTTCTGTAACCTGTATTTGTGAAGGATATGAATGGATCAATTGTATTTGACTTTCCTTCTATGATATTTAAAACAAACCTTAAGGAAACATGGTCAATGCAACACAGTCTAACTCTCATGAGTTTTCACTTTAAAAAGTGAAGATATCTCCTAAAAAGGTTCTGGTTACTAAAGACAACATACAAAACTTGATTGCTCCTGCATATTTTAAGTAAAGGATGGGTAAATTCAGAAAATATCCTTTGCATTTATGGACAAACAGTGCAAGAAGGGGTAATTCTTGTAGGATTTATCACTTTTAGATGAATTTTCATTGGGGAATTAAATAAGATAAAGTTGATTATACCAAATTCCTAAGAACTTTCAACAAATGTTAGGCAATCTGCCAAGCAAGATGACAAAAAAACCTCAGATAGTAACAATGAACCTTCAACCAGAAGATGTATATCAATGGAGGCCCAAAGATACATGGTTTCACACATTCTTTGAGAATTTCACATAAAATATCATGTCAAAAACTCAATTAAACATAAAAAATCCCTGGTCCATCACATCTAAGATACACTCATAGAATAACAAATGATATGTATCAGTAAAATGGAAATAAAGTGAGTTTAAATTGTTTATTACATGATGAAATGAGAACTCTTTTCATAACACAATTGCAAATACCACAATACTACCACAAGGATAAGATCTTGTGTGATTCAGAGGAATTCTTGACATAATATTGCAACAAGGAACATGAATAACTACTTGAAACATCATCAAAATGAAATTAGACACCCTAATGTTCATGATTAACATAACTAATTCAAGGTTCATCAAATTTATCAGCAAGGGAAATTTTTATTAACAGTCTCAAAGCTTGTCAATGGTTGAACACTTGCAACCATCTTGACATGATTAAATTTGAAAAACACAAAGGAATTAAATGGTTTCTCAGATAAACTCTTGGAGAAATGGTTTTTACTCAGCTCTTTCTTTTCTTTGAACAATTCTCCGAAAATTTTAACCCCCCTCCTTTTTTGCGTGATTATCTCTTTGCTTTTATATCACTCCATTCACTTGCTAACCTTTGAAGTTTTTCCCCCAAAAGCATGAATATTCCAGGGAATCTTCCCTTTTACAATACTTGTTCTAGAACATGACATTTAAAAGCTTTACCTTAAACTGCCAGGTGTACAAAGTGCAAGTCTTTTCAATTGGTTCCACTTGTGCTCGACTGGGATATCAGGTCATTATTTCTGGAAAATTATTTTAATCATTATTTCCTCATATTGATTAGATAATCACTTCAAATGACCTCTGAGCACTTCCAGATGACTCTGATATGACATATATCCTCATCTACCTTTCAAGAATCCATCTTGGGTGTTACACACTCTATTTCATGTCTTATTGGCTTAATTGCCACACATGGTTCCTGTCAAATCATATTGATTCACCAATTCTACTTATTCCTAATCCCTTCCAACTCTTAAATCCTTCTTGTGTGAACTGAGCAAAATCTCCCTCATCTCATGGGAAATATTTCTCTAAATCAGAACCATATGCACCCCTTTCACTATAAAACTTGGTTCTACTTCATTACCATTATGTATTTCCCTTCTTATTCTGAATATAAATAATTTTATCAGAAAAATGGCAAAGGTACTTGTAGCACATAGTCTGAAAGAAATTTCCTCAGAATATTTAAATCAAATCTTCGACTTGAGTGGTCTTGATGAAGCCTTTTTTAGGGCCCTGTTTGACATAGAGTGTGTAGGTGATACCAGAGGACCTTTGACATATCGGTAGGTCTGATTAGTAATTCTTACAAGGATGATTAGGATTAATCATGTATTTGCAACCTTTCAAGTTATGTACTTTCATCTCTTCAGATGGGAACATCTGAAATATCCTAAAGATTTAAAGAGATACTGGGTCGAGAGAAGACCCCAAGTATCTAGGAAAACTGATTTTCAATGTCCATTTTTATGTGATGAAGGATTTGTATCAAAGGAGATTCCCAAGGAATCATATGTGCTATATGAAAAATCCTCCATTGACACCGTGCCTATCATTTCTCACAAAGTGGATGAGTTAGAGTGGAGGATCAACTCTCTAGAGAAAAAACAAGTAGAGACTATGTCCTCACAACCAAGTTTAGTGCCAACATCATCTTTGGGTAAGAGAAAGGGTGAACCACATCCTCAACTTCCAATCATTATCTCAGATGGAGAAGAAGATCAATCATTATCTGCTCACCATTCAAGAGCAACAATATCCTCTGCTTGGGAAAACAAGGGAATATTTGTAATTCATTCATCCACCTATTTAATGCATCATGCTCCTTAGTTTGAGCATGAGTTTTTGGGACCTCAACCCATTCCTTCTCTGAGAGACAATCCACCCCTCACAAGGAAGTGGGAGACTAGGTCAAGCTCAAGACCTCACAATCTGCCCTGTCAACAAAGTGTAGTATTTTTCCTTCCAATCACCCTGGATGTCCCCTCTCAAACTGCTCCTAGTAAGTCAACCTTTCACAAGGGGAAAGGGAAAATGACATTCTTCATAGGGAGGTTTGGATCTTTTTGATTGGGTATCATCACAACAGAAGAAAATCAAGCTCGAACAGATCATGAGTCATCCTAGAATGACTCTAGAATCATTGATGGACATGGGAATGTCCCATGACTTAGCAGGGTCAATCATATTTGTTTAGACAACACAAGGTTCAAGAAAATTCATGACGAGAAAGAATAAGATTTTGAACAAGCTTCCCCTACTGGGAGGAAATTTTGAAACATGACTGAAAAATGTCTTAATATTGCTTTCCTTTTATTGTCCCTACTTTTGGCATGTATATATCTTTCTTTATCATGGGAAGGGGCCCCTATAGAACCCCATTTTGTTCCTTTTTCAAAATGCAAGAAGCACAAAAATATCAATAGTTTACATGCTTATCCAAATGTATGTAAAATTTTATCTAAGTCAATATGAAACTACTGCATTCTTCCACTTTATAATTGATATAAGGAAACAATAAAGTTCAGAATAAAAATTATATCCAATGTAACAAAAATATCAGTTTAAAGCATCAGTTTAGAGAAGAAGTATGAAAATAAAATATAGCTTAAGGAACAACACACCTAAGCTTGTTCATCATATTTTATATCTGCATTCTTTTCCTCCTCATCTTCTATTTCTGCATCTTGTTCCTCTGGAAACCTTTCCACGTATGCATCATACCTTTGGAACAACTCATTTATCTCATCCTCATCTGGTCTAGTGTGGTGCTAGGAAGATTAGTGTTTTTCTAGCTATTGCATATATGCAATGACCCATCTTCTGTTTGTACTCCAATGGCCTGGCCTTTAATTCGGTAATTTTGTTCTCAACATTTCTCATTGTTTTAATGATTTCATAGGAGAAATCATCCTTCTGAATATTATTTTCAAAAGAGTTAAGAAAAAATAATTTTCAGATCACCATAACTCTTTTTAAATTTATCAGACACCATATCTTCTAATTTCAAATCAATGGCATCAAGAGTGTCATCAACCCAATTTCTTTTGATTTTGAGCTTTTCCTTGATCCCATTCAAGGTTTCCACTCTGATTTTTGATAACTCTTCTATGGCATGCTGAATTCCTTTGAATTCCACTGGCACAATGCTTTCCTGCTCAACCAATTCATCACTGAGCTGAGTTATGCAGTCTAGTTTGGGAAAAATTCCCTCAAAGTAGAAGATCTCATTGTCACATTATTCAATTATCTCATTGAGTCTATTCTTGAGCTCTTCATACTTTGATCTAGCTTCTTCAATTTCTTCTTTTCCCTTTTTGGTTAATTTTTCAATCCATGTATCCACCACCTAGACCTTCTTGACAGCTTTGTTAATCTTTTCCATTCCCTCAAGGGTATCTATAGAGGCACTTTCCTGAGTATGACTAGGCTGCCCAATCAACTGCTGCAAACTAGAACTCAAGGATTTAACCTGTTCTTTTAACTATTTTTTTTTCATCACCCTATCTTCATCCACCTTTTGCAAAAGGTCATTCACTACCTCAGATACTCCTTGTTTTAGTTGGTCTCTTGAGGGCTTCCCTAAAGGAATGATCTGAACATTATAATCATTAGCTGTCACATCTTCTCTAGTTTTTCCCTCAAAAGGGATTGCTATTTCTAGAGTTTTGGCTCCTAATGAATCAGTGTGAGTTTTGGTGATAATCCTAGCCCTTTTTGAGGCTCTTACCACCTTTGGAAAAGACAAAGCAGTAAGGTCAATGGCTTGAATAGGGAGGACCTCCTTTTCCTCATTCGAAATTAATTCACCAATCCAACCTTTTGCCAAAATTGTTCCAGCCTTTTCTTCTTTTGATTCCTATTGGGGTTTCTCGGGGACAACCACCAATTTCTTGAACACCCTTTGTTCATCTTGAGCCAGTGATTTTTCCTACTCTTCATCATTTATTTCAATAGCCACTTTGCTACTCTCACCCTGTGCTGAAAATTATTTCAATTGTCCTTCTCCTTGGTCTAGAACTTGGGATTGATCATTATTTTCTTGATTTATATCAGTAATTAAGGGATATTCCTTCCTTATTTCTCCAATTGATGCCACATTAGACTCAATTTATCCCCCAAAATTTTCTTGTACCAATGATTGGCTTGTAGGCTCTTCCTTTGCCAAATACTATTGAGTTGACATCCTACTATCCTCATGTTATGATGATACATCAGGTAATGTCATGGTGGGTTGTTCTTCTGATGCCAACTTCATATTCCCATCTAGAGGTTGTATATCCATATCAAAAATGATTTTATCTCTAGAAGTTGCATCTTGTGCCACTTTTATTTTCTCTTCAAAGATAGATTTTCCTACTTGACAAAGCTCATCAACTTTAGTAACTTTAATAGAATGGGAAACAATCTCTTCCATTGATATCTCTGCATTAATGTCCTCTCTTTCAAGCAACTCTGGTTTGTCTGATTCTGAAACCACCTGTTCTGTAGAAGAAGCTTTTGTTGCTTGGATTTTCTCTTCATTAGTTAGTACATGAGTAGTTCTTTCCAATTCCTTATTTATTTAAAGGCCATATACTGGTGTCATTATTGGTTCACTCATAGATAAATCAAGTGCATCTAATATAGAAAATTCTTCACCAATATCAACATCAATCACATCAGTTTGACTCTATGCAGATTCATGCAATTTTTCAACAGAAGGCATATTTATATCCTTAGCAGGCAGGGTCTCATATGTTTTCATACCTGGACTTAAAAATTGGCTACCTCCTGATTAGCTACAACATTTTCTTGGGTTACTTGATCCTGAGTGCTCCTCATTGTTATTTCCTCCAAAGAAAAAGGTGGGAACAGAGGCTCTGATTGTTCCACTTGTGGTAGTGATGCAACATGTTGTGCCTGAAAAACATCATTCCTTTCAAACTCAAGAGGATCAATTACCACATCTCTATGTTTGTGTTTTTTGGGTGTGTGGGGACCCACCCTTACCAAAAGTGGCTCATGAGAAACCTTGTGTCTCTTGTGTGCTCTTTCAAAAAAAATCAAGTCAGGTGCTTCCTTTCACTCTTCTTTATGTAGCTTAGACTGAGAATGATCATTTTGCTATAGCTCCACTCATTAATTTTTCAGCACTGTGTGGTTTTGGAAAAACACCCGAGTGAACCACATGAGATGCCAAACCTTTCCCCTTTTCTTGAATTGGCATTGCAAAAGTAATGGGGGCATTCTCCATAGATTTCAAGAGCATTTCTTCAGTCTTTTGTCTAAGAGTTGACATAGAAGTACCAGTCCCACTAGTGGCTGAAGTCCACTCATCTATGAGTTTAGAAGTGGGCCTCTTTGAGGGAAACTGAGGATATTTTCCTCCCAAAGGATCAATTCTATCTGCACCTTCCCTCAGGGGTGGAATATCATCACTTAAGTTTCCTAAACTCTTGAAGTTGTTTAAGATTCTTGTATTCTGGATTGACAAATCAATGTTCTTTTAGGCTAACCAATTTACAGTCCTCCTCATCACATCAGTGATCCATTAACAAGAATCATCTAATTCTACTTCATTCTAGTTTAGAGGGGCTATAGGATGTCCTTCCACCTTCTGATCAAGGTAATATTTACTTATTATATGTGGATCATCCATAATTCCCTCTAGGATAACTGCAATTTTGAAATCTATGATTTGTGCAAGGGTCATTCTAGAGAAATATCTTAGCCTGACCTCTTCTTCATCCCTACAATTCATCCAATAATCTTCAAAATGAGGCTCATGCTCAAAATTATTTGCAATGTTATTGAATACCCATCTAATATCATAATTGGCTCTTGCCTCAAACTTTTCCATATCAAACTTCTTCATTTCATCCTCAATCAGTCTGGATTTTATGATTGAAGGGCATGAATACCTTCCAATTCTAATGGGGAACTTAATATTTGTCTTATGTCTTCTGACAATCAGTTTGTGAACAGGTGTTAGCTACCTTGCCAATTCACATAAAGCTAATTTATCATCTAAATATCTGGGAAATTTATAAGGTTTACCTTTAAAACCACTAGCCCTTATGTATGTGAATTTCTTGTATTGAATGAAGTAACACCCATATTCCAAAATTACTTTCCTTTCCTACTTAGAAATCCTATATTTCCCCCATTCTGGTTTGAAAAGGAAAATAATTGGTGTAAAGAAAGCATCATTGACCAACCTCACATTACCACTCCAATTGACCAGCTGTAGTTGAGGAAAAATATCATGCATTTGACATTTTTGAAATCAACATGTGGTAACAGGCCTGAGAAACATCTATGCCCTAAAACATTGTAATTAGGTAGGTCATCATGTATAATTCCATCTCTGAAGTGTCACCCATCTCAATTTTTGTTGCTAAAGTAACCATGTGGCTATGAAGTGCTTATGTAATAAAAGTAGCCCATCAGATGCTCCCTTTTCTTTCCAAAATGATCCACATGTAGGTACACATCCATTCCTTGAATTCATTTAAAGTTTCCAACCCCGCCATTCAACTTAATAACACAATAATATCTTCATACTCTTCAATAAATTGTTCCCAAACTAGCCTTTTAGGGATTCTAGTTGTTGCCTTTTTCTCCGTGAGGAGCCCTTTTGTATTTATGATCTTAGCATAGTCTTTTTTCTTCTTTTCATAATCCCGTAAAGCTAATTTGATACCAATGGTGATTGGATTTGTGATTACAGGAAATTTAATCATTATTCTAATAGCCACAGGTGTCAATGTCAACACTGCATCACCACTCCCATCTAGCACTTCCCTTTTTCAAGGTCATATTTCATAGCACAATGCCATACCAATTATGAGAAATGAACAAATGGTGGGATAGCACCAGCTAAAGCAATGTGGCTATCTTGAATTGATTTTAAAGACTCAATCCTATGAGGGCTATTCAATCTCTGAAGAAAATCCTTTAAATCAACATTCATCAGGTCTGTGTCTGTAATTTTGTCTAAATCACTCGTGACCCCTGACACGACCGAGAAAAAAGATGGCATGGTATTCATCTTCAAAAACCTCAACTTTAATTCAAAATAACTTTCCAATAAAAGAGAAACACAAGATTTTATTATTTCTTACCAATTCTCTTGCAAGTGCCTGAGTATTTCAAACTCAAATCGACATCCTTTTTGATCCTCTGGTTCCCAATTCAAGCTCCACAGTTAAACTCACAATATTTCTCAATGAAAATCACTTATAATAGCAAAAAATTCCAGAAAATTGATAGTAAAAAGATGAAGGCATTCATAGACTTTAAAATGTCCTTGATTTACGTAGAAGCATTGATGTGGAAGAAATTAATGTGTTGTATCGTAGCCATTCATTCTACCTTTCTCAATTTTAAAAGTGAGCCATCCACATGGAAAATTATTTCGTTAATGCGGGCTCGGGGAGACTTTTTGTATTTTTTTCCATGTTTTAAAACTCATACACTTTTGGCCATTTGACCCACCCATCCACTTTTGAATTTCAACACGGGCTTGACACGTGTTCACATTTAAGTGATAACAGAACTGCAGGCCCTTTTTGTAATTTTATTCCCTTTCCAATTTAAAACCAAAAGTTTCAAACTAATCCAATGACCCACTTCCCTACTCCTTGCATAAAAAAATAGCCATGTGTCCTTTCTGGGTCTAGGGAACCTTTTTACACTTTTATACTTTTTCTCCTTAGTGCGCAAAAATATAATTATGCACCGCTTCCCCACATCCACTCAGTTTGTGACAAGTGTACACCTTCGGAGGTGAATTGAAAATTTGTTTGTGCCACTTTATGATTAGGAATATTTGAAGAATATTCATTAGGTCACAGGACCAACTTTTCATTTTTCAAATGCAATAGAAAGTTATAAGTTTGAAATTTAAACTCGCCATACCACATTCAATTGGAACTTCCACATACCAATGAGTGATGGAACAAAAAATGAAAGTAGAGACATGACCAAGGAACATTTTACATAGGTGATCCTTCATTTTTCAAACCTAATTCATGATTGATTTCCCCCAATAATTTCCAAGAAATGGAAAATACCCAAACATGATCCTTGACCAAAAAGAGGAAAGACAAATCCACATATAAGAGAACCAAATAATCAACTCGAACCCCTATGGGAAAATAGAACAAACAACAAACATTAAAGGAAAAGCTCAATCAAATAGGGGCAAGATTAATTTGAGCACCAACAAGAGTATTTAGTCCCATTTAGTATTCCTATCAAAAAATACCTTTTTCGTGTGTAGGGGTTATGACATGGCATATTCCCCTCTTTTTAACAATGTATCCATCTCAAAATATCGGTTCACTACTGACATTTCATACCTTTCTAGACTAGAATTATCTATGCATTGCTTACTTGATTTAGGGTGGAAAGGTTTTGGCTTAAGAAAATTTGAACAACACATTTCCAATCCAATTCACCCTCGCTAAACGCTATCTTCTGAAAAAATTGGGTTAGGATATACCAAACTTGATGAAGACATCAAAAACCTGACAGTGGATTTTACTAATATGAGTTACAAAAATAATTGGAAAGAAAAAATCATACATATCCATGTTGTCCTTAGTCACTCATTCATACTAGATAACACACACATATTCCTTAATGAGGCTACATAATTCCACTTTTCTAAACTATTTCATAAGTTTGGAACTATGTTTGATTGGTCCATTGACCATCATATTTCATACATGCTACCTAAACCTAATGATGACATTATTGGTTATATTAACCCACACCTACAAATAGTCTTTTCTTGAGAATTAAAATTTATATTAACTAAGTTGATACATTACCTATTGATTACCATCTTATGGAAAAACCCATACCTACTGATTTATTCCCTTCAGAAGAGGTTATCTTGTTCCACTTGGGTGCTACAGATAAGGATCCTTATATATATCTCACAAAAGATGACAACTCCATAGTGAGGCATATTTTGGGGAGATTGAGGATGTTCCCCTACTTAATACTAATGAACTCCCCACATTTGATCACCTTGACGAGGATTCACTATGCTCATTAAGGAAACTATCAAAGTTGATATTGATAAACATGAGGAGCCTCACATAATACTCCTCAAAATATGCTTATCCGATGAGAAACATGATGAGTACACATCACTCTTATGTGAATTCATCAATTCCTTTTTTGGGTCATATAATGATGTGCTGGGAATGGAATTTGATACAACTTTCCATAACCTTGTGCTAAAACCCAACGTGAAACCCATCAAACAAAAAATATGAAAAATTCAACCATGTGTTACATTACTGGTTAAAAACGAGCTACAGAAAATCCTTAACATGGGTTTTATGCAACCAATTGATTATTTGTAGTGGGTCTCCAACATGTCTCCCGTGGGAAATTTATTTAACAAAAATAGATTTAAATCAGATTTTAGAGTCACTAATTATGATAAAATATAGTAAAATACAAATGTTAAGCAATCCAACAATGTAACCTTATAAGCAAATAGACAAGATAGGGGACTTATCTGATTTACGCTTACCCTGGGATAGATATCAACTAGAACAACTGATGAACAAGCTAGGCAGAGTGTCGAAAATGATCAATATTGATTTTGGAACTCACAGACATAATTGGACACGAGTGCCTGGGATAGATTGATGGCGCTAGAGACCACTTATGGGTGATGGTGACTGTGTAAATGTTCAGAGTCTACTTCTTTATGTGTCACTAGGGTTTCACACTTATTCATTGTTGATTACTTTTTATTTTCACTTTAATCACTGAGGGTACCTGTAACCTATGAAACAAACCCTAGCTACCTACACAATATCAAAAACACATCAAATTGGAATGAAATATTCAATATGTGAAGTCAGACTGACCCTAATGGTCACCCAAAGGGTGAACTTATGTTTGAACACTGCACTACATTCCATAATCCATGTATTTCTTTGTGATTGTGTGTGAAATAATGTCCCTAAGTTTGCCTCACGCAAATGATGCCAAGATAGCAGGATATGGCTAGATAAAAATGAAAATGTGTTAGATGGAATTCAGAAATTCCCTTTCCTATGCATTATATGTAGAGTATATAGCCCAAAAATGTAGTCCTTTTGATGGTAGTGATAGTATGTAGATGTGATTTCCCTTTAAAATTATCTGCCAATATAATAGAGTGTATGTTGTGTATATATATGGATCTCTTGTTTGAATTTCAACACTAGTGACACAACATGTTGACTATGACCTCAGGATAAGGATAATAAAACTAAAAAGGCCGACCACAAATGTCAAAATAAGTGAAAAGAAAAATGGAGGATAGGAGCACATGGGTTTTAGTGTCCAAAATGGGTGTTGGTGTCTAGGGATAATTGACAACAGATGTTAAGAGACTAACAACCGACCAAGACAAGGTGCAAAAATGACAGATGTGTGTGTGAGAGAGATAATAGAAATAACAAAAGAAAATGGATGGATAAAAGAGTGTGTCATCAGTGAATACTTTTCTTACTTAAGATCCATGAACATAACAACATACTTGGCAGTATAGTAAAATAGTAATATGTGCTTGATTTTTTGTCTATATTTTCCCCCTTTATGTTATTTGAATGAAATTCAAGTACTGTAAAGGAAGTGAGAAACATGCCTATGAGAAGTCCAAAGAATCTGAATTTCCAAAGTGCATGTAGAATGTAAGAAATTGTTGTGTGGTGAACCATGGATCAACGTGTCGACCCATGTGGCATAAACAGAGATAGAAAAACATTATAACGAACACTTGGAGAAATAATGAGATGATTTTTAGATTTTGGATATTATGATTGTCGCTAATTGAGATTGAAGAGATAGGGAGTGATCAATTCCCGGCCCAATTTTGTTTTTAAATGGGAGGATTTGGGCATCCTGCCGCCAGAGGAAGAGTGTGGGGGAGAGAGGTCTAGTTTTACTCTCCATCCATGACTACATCCCCAAAAGGTACAACTCTTTTACTATGTTCTCTCTCATAGACCCAACTGTTACTATGTTCTCTCTCATAGACCCAACTGGAATACATAGTTGGTGTCCCTTGAATAGATAGCCATCCTATAAAATGTATTCATCTAGAACATCTCCTGCATTTTCTGACAATGGACAAGTTAACCTTTCAACAATATCCTTGAAATCAATATCAAAAGAATACAAACCCTTTATTGCTTCAAAACCCACCACCTCATTTTCCATAGTGGTAAACAAAGTCACACGCCTACTCAATGCATCTGCAACTTGATTATGTTTTCCTGATTTATGTTTTCGAGAAAACGTATAACCCTACAAAAATGATACCCACTTTGCATGCCTACTATTCGACTTCTTTTGTGTATTCACATACTTCATGGCTATGTGGTCTGTAAATAACACAAACTCCTTAGGCACTAAGTAATGCCTCCAATGCCTTAATGCCGGTATAATTGCATAAAATTCCACACCATAAGTAGAGTAGTTATTTCTTACCTCATTCAATTTCTCACTAAAGAAATCTACTGGCTTTCCACCTTAGCTTAGAACAGCACCAATACCCACATGCAAGGCGTCACAATCAACCTCAAACACTTTATTAAAATCTGGTAGTGCCAAAATAGGTGCCTTTGTCACCTTCTTCTTCAAGAACTGAAAACTATCCTCAGCTGCCTTCATCCACAAAAACTCCCTTCCTTTTGTGCAATCTGTTATAGGTGCTACAATAGTACTGAATTTTTTAATAAACTTTCTGTAAAATGTTGCTAGACCATGAAAGTTTCTTACCCTGTTATACTCCGTGGAGTAGGCCATTCAATAATTGCCTTTATCTTTTCTGAGTTCATCTGTACCCCATATGCTGAAATAATAAAGCCCAAGAATACCAAACTCTCTTGCATAAATGTGCACTTCTTCATATTTTCATATAGTTTCTCTTTCCTTAACACTTTGAATATCACCCTTAGATGCCTTAAATGTTCTTCCTTAGTTTTACTAAAGATCAAGATATCATCAAAGTAAACCACAACAAACTTACCATTATACTCCCGTAGCATGGTGTTCATCAGTCTCATAAAATTACTAGGTGCATTGGATAACCCGAATGGCATCACCAACCACTCATATAATCCATTTCCTATCTTGAATGCTATTTTCCACTCATCTCCTTCTCTGATCTGAATCTGATGGTAACCACTTCAAAGATCAATCTTGGTGAAATACCTAGATCTAGCAAGCACATCCATCATATCATCAAGGTGAGGTATTGGGAACCTATACTTGATTGTAATTTTATTGATTGCTCTACTATCAGTGCACATTCTCCATGTTCCATCCTTCTTTGGTGTTAATAAAGTTGGGGTTGCACATGGACTCATGCTCTCCCTCATGACACCCTTTCTCATGAGCTCTACCACTTGCCTATTCAACTTAGCATGCAATGTCGGGCTCATCCTATAAGCCACTTGATTTGGGAGTGAAGACCCTGGAATCAAATCAATATGGTGTTGAATATCTCTTTTGGGTGGTAATCCGTTTGGTAGCTCATCAGGGATAACATCAGAAAATTCTTTTATTAATTATGTTGTTTCTACTGGTATTTGTGCACTTGTAGGTTCATCCTTGTTGGCAACTAGTGCATAACAAAAAATGGTTGCCTTTTCCTCCTTCACAAATTCCTTTGCAGAAAGCATATTTTCAGCCTTCCCCTCTTCCTTGAGAGGTAGTAAAAATATTTTTGTGCCATCCTTCCAGAAAGTATAAGTATTCTTTCCCCCATCATGAATAACTTTCCTATCAAATTACCATGGTCTTCCTAGCAGCATATGACATGCATCCATAGGAATAACATCACACCAAATCTCATCCTTGTAACTTTTCCCAATAGAAAAATTTATTAAACATCTCTTATCAATAGTAACTTCATTACCCTTTTCAAACCATGCAATACGGTAAGGGTTAGGATTCTTCTCACAATGTAGACCCAATTTCTCGACCATCTCATTTGAAACCATGTTTTCACAACTACCACCATCAATAATAATATTACATACCTATCATCTGGAAGTGCATCTTGTTCTGAAAATATTTGTACATAGCCATGTATCCCCCTTGATATCCTTTCTTGGAGCAATCATCGTCCTCTTGATCATCAAATTTTCTCCAACATCTGGTGGAATTTCTAGGTCCTGTTCATCTTCTACTTGTTCAGCTTCAACAAGATTTACTCTTGGTGCATCTCCTTGTCTCTTTTCATGTGAATAAGAATGTGGGCATTCAAAATCCTGATGCCCCTCTTCACCACATCTATAAAAAAACAAATGGTCTTCGTGGAGCCTCCCATCCTCTATCGCCAGCATATTCTCTACCCCTAGAAAATTCTCTACCTCTTTGTTGATTTTGGAAATCTTGTCTCATATCTTCTTGCTTGTCTAATCCACGAGATCATTCTCCCCTACCTTGATTGAAACCAGCTCTTCCTCGAAAAGAAGATGAGGCCCCCCTATTCATTCTAGGTGATCTCCTAAAACTTTGATGATTTTGTTTTTCCTCAGCCTTTAAGGCTAATTGATAGGCATCCTCCATGCTCTTAATCCTATGCATACTTATCTCATCTTGAATAGAAAATTTTAATCCATTTACATACCTTGCAGCCATTTGTTCCTCAGTTTCTTCATGCTTTACAAGAATGGACAACTTGTAGAACTCATATGTGTATTCTTGCATGGTTTGTAGGTTCTGTCTGAGATTCTGAAACCTCCTGGAAAGGGTTTGTGCATAATCCACAGGGAGAAATTTATCCTTCAGCTTCTTCTCCATCTTACTCCACATCCTAATTCTTTCTTTCCCCTTTCTTGACCTCTCTTTCTGTAGGTGATCCCACCATAACATAACATGACCTTTCAATTTCCTACTTGCAAATTTTACCTTCTTTTCTTCTGACATAGCCTTCCACTCAAAAAAATTTCCCATACTAGTCAACTAGTCTATCAGCTCCTCTGGTTTTAGACTATCACCATACTTTGAAACATCAAATCTTATCCCATCATTCTTCCCTTCTAATGCGCGAAGCATCCTTTCTTCAAAAGCTAATGGTGGCGCCCGCGTTTCCTCCTCTTCACAAACTTCTTCTTCATCTGTGTCATCTCCACCTTGATTTCCTCTTTGTGTTATCATTGCAGCAAGTGTAGAAACTTTCCTCTGTAGATCTTACATATTTCTATTCATCTAAGAAATACCGCCTCCTCTTTCTCTTCCTCTTCCTGCCATTTTTTTTTATAAAAGACTTGAACCAGCTCTGATACCAGATAATGTAGCCAAATTCTAACCAAGCATGATTTACTGCAAATAATATGAACTCCAAAGAAAATAGATCTCCTTCTTCATTATTGAATAATGAATTACAATGCTTCCTAAATAGGAAAACAACTCCCAACTCGATTTGCCAAGTAAACTCTAACTAACTCTGACTAAAACTACTCTAGGTGGCAAAAATTACTATTTTTAGCAGTTTACTAGAACTTGCTATTCTTAGTAAGTTCGCATGCTTATTCATACGGGCACAGAAATTTCCATGCATCTTCTACATCCCTAAATTAGAGGAATTTCCAACTTTCTAACTCATAATGCAATTATTAGACTAAAATTAACTAATGCCCAAAAATAGGAAAAAACCAAGCTGTAACTTAAATCCTAATTTTTTGCCTCAAGATGGCGGATTTAGGGCCCGAAAACATGTCAAAAACTTGCCCCAACTAGTAGGGTGGGTTTCCGCTGCATTCCTCTCATCGAAACATGTGGTTTAAAAAAAAATGGACTCAAACAGACATCCAGAGCTCAAGTTATGACCTTGTCAAGTTCCTGCTAATTCTGGCGCATCAATTTATAGGATGCACAAGCCACTTAACCTGAACCCATACTCTCCTAGTTATTATACATTGTTATTATTCATGTAATGTGGATTTGGTATGGTCACATTAATTTTGTGTGTTTTTCCTAATTATTAATCTTTCACCTCCTTTAACTTTGTTAAATTAATCTTGCTACTAACCCTCTTGATTAGAGACATTTATTATTTAATTGTCATTTGTTGGTGATCTTGGTAATTGAGTGGTTTATTAGTGTTAATTTTGCTTATTTGTGTCTTAGGATATCCCAACCTTGTTTTGGGGGGACCACTAAGCATCTTAGAAACTCCACTTTCTGCCAAATCTCGGATTTGGGAAAAAAGTGGACTTTTGGAGGCTTGTTTGGAAAGCTTGAGGTCTCGCTTACATTAAAATTAACCCTTTGACCAAACCTATGGATAGAGGGAGCCTTTTGTAAGCCCCAAAAGTGTTTTCCCTCACATAATTCTCTCTAAAGTTACTATCCTTCCTCTCTTTTCTCTTTTTTGGGTGATGTTGGGATTAGGTAGCATGTTTTTGGGGAATTGAATTTTTGGAATTGTATTTCCTTTGAATTTATTGTTGTGTGGGTCCTTGGAAGGGAACCTTGATGAGTAGGATGTGCCTAGTTGGAAGGGTGACACATGTCACCCTCTTATGGGATTAGTGATTTGGAAAACTTACTCTATTTTTATCCCCATTTTTTAGTTTTTGGAATCTTTTTGGAGAGTTTTATTTCAAGGGGGATTCATTCTTTGGCTTGGAGGTAGAGATATTTTTGTGTAGTCTATTGGAGCATTGGGATATTTTGGAATTTGGCTTGGTTATGAGGTAGGATTCACCCATTTCTTCATGCTTATTGTTAATGCAATGCATGAAAATATTGTTAAATTAATATCGTTTGAAATATTTGTTTGGGTATGTGATTTAAAATTTGGTTTTTTCCTACTTTATCTTGTTTTTTTTTTTTTGGGTTTTGTCCCTCCACCCCTATTGGGGAGTGTATTTTGGAATGGTTTTGGGAAGGGGGAAGGGATATTTTCTTCATTTCTCATGGAATCTTGGGGTATCCATGAAGGATATTTTATTCTTCTCCCTTCCTTGGAGGAAGTAGAAGAAATTTTCATTTGGCTTGGAAATATCCTCATATCCTTAATAAGGAAGCATGCAAGGCTCGAAGGATTGAAAATCCTTGGCAAGGAGGAGAATGTGGAACAATAAGGAGATTTGTGGGTTATTTAGAGTTGTGGAGTTATCATATGTTGGAGGATAAGATTTTCACTAAATGTATTATCCTTGGTTTTGAGATTCCTCTTTCCTCTCTTCTCATTTCCTTTGGTTTGGTCTTTTGGAAATTGATTCTTCTTTTTATTTGGTAAAGATCAATTTATTCCTTTTGTGGTTGTCTTGTTTAGCTAAGTTGAATACTTTTTTTAGCTTAGACGTCTTTGTGGCATGTTATCCCTCTTTACCTTGGGCTTGGGGGAGACAAACATGTATTCTCTTGGGTGAAAGACTTATGATGATGCCTATGGTTGGGAGGTTTTAAATCCTTTTCTTTGTGGTTTTTGGAGTACTTGATAAATTTGGAGCTTGGAGCTATATTTGGAAACATTATTAGAGTTTCTTGGTTGGAGGAGAGTTGCTTAAAAATTCAGTTTTTTGGGCATGTTGTTCCCACATAGTGGGAGGCTTGTAATCTTGTATTTTATAGTGTTTTGTATTAATTTTGTTAAGAATCAAATTTATATTTTTATCTCTCTTAGAATCTTGATGTAAGATGTTGTGAAACCTACTTTTGGAAAGCAACCTAAAGGGGGGATTTGAGTGCTCTTTTTTAAGTAAATCTTGTTGTATTATTCTCATTGAAATCTCTTTTTGAAAAGAAAGTAAATGTGGGCTTTGGGAAAACTCTTTTATGTTTTAAACTAGCTTGTATCTATGGATATTATGGAGGCTTTTTATTTTTGTGTTTATATGGAAATATGACAATGTATGTTTGTATTAACATTTGTGAGGTTAAATGAAAGAGTTTAAGTGATTTATAGGCTTGTAAAGTAGCTAAAATAATTTTCGAAATAAAAGAAAATGATAAGCCATTTTTAGATTATTGGACTTGTTGGAATAAATTTTGAATAAAGGAACTATGTTGATTAGTCAAACCATCTTCCATTGTGTTTGTTGATATATTGATACTTATAATAGTTCTGTTATACTTTCCCAATAATCCCTCTTTCCAAGTTGAAGTGTAAATTTCTTTGAAATATGACGTTAATTTGCAAATGAGATAGTGATGAAAATAGTGCTATCAAAACTACTTTCATTCTTACAATTCAGTGCTTCAGTTTTTATACATACATACATACAATTTAGATATGTAAGGACATGATTTCTTTTATAAGTTTATTATATATTTGATAGATATTTGTAATAAACTATTTCTAGGAAAGAAAAGTATTTGATTCAATCCACTTTGTGAAATATAGTATATATATCAAGGTACACACACACACACACACACACACACACACACACACATTTACATGTGTGTGTGTGTGTGTGTGTGTGTGTGTGTGTGTGTGTGTGTGTGTGTATGTATATATGTATATACATACATATATATGTTTGTATATACATACATACATACATACATACATACATACATACATACATGTATCTATGTATATATATATATATATATATATATGTATATATATATATGTATATGTATATGTGTATGTATGTATGTATGTATGTATATATGTATATATATTGTTTGTATATACATATATATGTACATGTAGACATACATATACATATACATATACATATACATATACATATACATATACATATATATATATATATATATATATATATATATATATATATATATATATACAAACAATATATACATATATACATACATACACACACACACACACACACACACATATATACATACATACATACATACATACATACATACATATCTATATAGATACATATATCTATGTATATGTGTGTGTGTGTGTGTGTGTGTGTGTGTGTGTGTGTGTGTGTGTGTGAGAATGTTATATGTATATACATGTATGTGTATGTGTGTACACATACACATACATGTATATACATATAACATATCTGTATGTGTGTGTAAAATGGACACCATTTAAACCATAAGTATTTTATATGTTATTTTGTTTAGATAAAAACATTTTAGAGGATCTCAATCCACATGTAAAAATAAATTTACTCACAAAAACAAAATGGAATAAACTCCATAATGAAATCTGATTTAAACTATAAAATCCATACAAAAAACAAAAATCCAAATATTGGAAGAGAATAGAATAATAAATCTTCCTCCACCATCCATATGAGCTCCACATAGCAACCTGCAATAAACCAAACAATAGAAGAAGTGAGGAATGAGAAAATAAAAAAATAAAATGAAACTAGAGAAGAAATATCTTCCATAAGGAAATATATGGTTTCCAAGTCCAACCCTAAAATCAAGGGTGGGGAGTCTTTCAATCCAAAGGCTCTTCTTAAATTAATTTAATATGCATGGGTCTTGGAGACCCTCATTAAATTACCTTAGGGATAACATTATTAAACCATTTATATGATTTAGGGGACTTAAATATTTATCATCCTCCCCACTTGATTAAATAAAACTCCCCAACGTGTGATTGAATTTAATTAGTTTTACTAATTTAATAATACCTCATAAAATGATATTTGTTCCCTTAGACCTAGGGATTACCTTGGTGCGGTAAGTAAAATATAACGGTTATTGTTTATCGATATCTTTGGATTTGTGTTACAACACTATTTTTTATTAATGGAATGACATGATTTAAACGTAATAATGACATTATTATAAGCATTGTAATGACTTGTTATTAACTATTATGTTATTAAAACATTAATTTCAGTACACAAAACAACAATTTTTTAGTCACATTTTATAACGGGTTTTTATTGGGTAAACTATGGTATAATTTGGAGTTAAAGATATGAGCATGACACAAGATAAGTAATTCAAATTTTCATTTACCTAACAAAAGTGCATTTATTAGGATGAATAGTCAAAAATTTCAATCTCTTACCAATAAGTGGCTTGTAATGTATAAATTTCCATGCCAATACTTGTGCATCCAAATCAGCTTTAGATTTCCAAACTTAAGCATTTAATTTGGCCCAACATTTATAGAAAAATTCGCCCCAACAATTTATAGATAAATTTACATTTCCATTTAATATTCAATTAGGGTATTAGATATTTTTTGAGAAGGAGACAAACATATATTTTCATGGGAAGGCATGAAAAGGAATAGAATGATAACCAATGCCAATCTTTCAAAAAATTACATTGAGTTGGAGTGCAAACTTTATTTTTTAACTCAATAGGAACTACAAATTGTATAAAAATTAAAAATTGAATTAATCAAGTAAATTTTATTCTTATTGTCAAGATAACTAATGTAAAGTAGCCGAAAGGTTCTTCACTACAGCACTGGTTTTAGTTTTGCATCCTCTTCCATATGATGGAATAAATACATATTGTACCAAGAGTAAGGGAAACTTCTTGTTATTATTTTTCCCAAATAAACTTATTATCTTGTAAAAAATACAAATAGTTTGCACCTTGATATTTAGTTATTACATTTTACTATGTCTTTTTTTATTGAAAACAATTTCCCTTTTTATAGAGGTTGGCTAAATATATGATGTAGTGGGAAAGACCTATAATTCAACATGCACCCTTATATTTTAAAAGGAACGATAACTAGATCATGCCAAGCCAAGAACACAGATGCTAATCAAACATCTCAATCAATAAGATGAAAGCAATTCGCCAAAATAACTTTACATAAATCTTTGCAAACAAATGAGCAACAATATAATATATTATTATGGAACTCAATGAAATACAATGAGAATGGACCTTACTTATATAGGCAAGCAATAACAATCTAAAAACCAGTCAAGGTCGTAGATCAAGCCATAAATCATGGAAAGAACTAGTCATCAAAGAACTAGTCAAGTCCATAGATTTATGAGAGAACTAGACATCAAGGATCTAGTCAATACCATAGATCTAGGAAAGAACTAGTCAATACCGTAGATCAAGGAAAGAACTATACCTAACAACTAGATAATATCTCCTAATATTTAAATAAATAAAAAGAAATATCCACACACATAAGTGGGTGAGGATAAATACAATAAAGGTAAATAAAGTACCTAGGTGAACATGAGCTAAGGTAAATACCTACTCTAACACCCCCCCTCAAGTGAATGAAGGGGCCAAAATAGAAGTGGCATGTCCACAGTATGAGTCCCGACAACTAGGTCTGATGAGGTACTCATGTACAATGTATCCATGAAGAAATCTCGAACCGAACACCCCCCAAGAACAACTTCCAAAACCCCAAGCATTCCACGTAACTCAAGGTAACGAGGTGATGCAAAAGGCTTCGTAAAGATGTATGTAACCTACTAATGAGTTGGAAGGTACTCCAAGAAAAGAACTCCATCCTGAATGTATTTCCGAATGAAGTGGATGTGTATCTCGATATGCTTGGTCTGCAGGTGCTCAACTGGGTTGCGAGAAATGTGAATTGCACTTTGGTTGTCACACCAAAGTATAGTCGGTGAATCCTGTGGGAATCCAAACTCTGTCAATAACTGGAAAATCCAAAGAATCTGCTGACTCACTGTAACTGCTACCTTGTACTCTACCTCTAAAGATGAAAGTGCAATAGCCTGTTACTTTTTACACGCCCAAACAACTGGAGAAGAACCAAGATAGAAAAGATAGCCAGAAATAGAACGCATGTCATCAATAGAACCTGCCCAATCTGAATCTGTATACCCAACCAACTGAGTAGAGCCCCTAGTGTAGTGTAGGCCAAAGTGGGAAGTTCCATGCAAATAACGCAAAATCCTTTTAGCAGCCTGCCAGTGACTACTATGAGGAGAATGTGCAAACCGAGATACAAGCCCTACTACAAATGAAATATCAGGGTGAGTATGGGTCAAGTATATGAGACTCCTAACCAACTGCCTATACAACGTAGGATCACAAAGTGGTGTGGTACATGTGGATGTAAGAGTAACTCTAGACTGAAAAGGAGATGGACCTAGCTTGCAATCAGCCATATCAAAGCACCTAATAAGATCATGGGTGTACTTTTGCTGACTCAAATGAATCCCTGAATCTATTTGATAAATCTGCAAACCAAGGAAATAATGAAATAGCCCAAGATATGTCATGTCAAACTGTGTAGAAAGAGCCCTCTGAATACTCTAAATGTGGGAAGAAGAGCTACCAGTAAGTAACAGATCATCAACATACAAGACAAGTATCACAATATCCTTACCAACATGTTGGAGATACATTGTATGATCGGAGTGGCAACAAAAAAATCAGTAGATAGAAGAAAAGAATCCATCTTCTCATACCAAGCCCGAGGGGCTTGTTTGAGACCGTAGAGAGACCTTCGGAGCCGAAAAACAAGAGAAGAATCCTGAACAAATCCAGCCAGCTACTCCATATATATTTCCTCTTGTAGATCTCCATGTAAGAAGTTACTCTTCACATCCATCTAGTATATGGGCCACCCCTGTGATGCAGCAATAGCAAGTACAAGACGTACAAAATCCATCTTGGCAACGGGTGCAAAAGTCTCAAAGTAATCAATACCTTTGACTTGTGAAAAATCCTTTGCAACAAGACGAGCCTTATACTTGCCAATGGACCCATCAGCTACGTATTTGGTTCGGTATACCCACTTACACCTAACCATCTTTCTTCCTTTAGGAAGAGATACCAAATCCCAAGTATGATTCTTCATCAAAGAAGAATACTCAGCTGTCATCACATCATCCCACTCTTGTATCCCATGAGCCTTTGAAAAATACCGTGGATCCTCAGAAACTGCCTAACACAAAAGTCCAGAACCTATAGAATGTGTGTGATGATTCCTAGTGGGTGGAAGATCCTCTATGAAAGGTGTTGCCTCAGAAACTGTAGTACGAGCCCACTTAGGCATAGTGACAACATCAGTGGGAATAGGATAATCAATGGCATCTATAACCTCCTCATCAATCTCCTCAAAGAAAGGATCCTCAAGATGAGATGATGAAAAAGAAGGAATGGAAGAATATGAAGAATCATGAGGAGTGAAATGCTCATCAAACTAAACACGTGTTCGAAAAAGAACATTATGTGTATCAGGTTATAAAAGACGATAAGCTCTCATGTCCTCACAATACCCTACAAAAATCAAGAGTTTACTCTTCTTATCCAATGCTTTCCTTTTCTTCTTTGGCACAAAGGCCCAAGCATGGCTCCCAAAGACTCAAAAAAATGAGACATCTGGCTTAGTGTTGGACCAAGCTTCCTCTGGAGTCAAATGCTCAAGTGCTTTGTGTGGTGTGCAATTCTGAATATAGTTAGCACAATTAATTTCTTCTGCCAATAGATAAGAGGTATATCTCTAGAATGCATCATACAGTTAGCCATTTCCTTCAAATTTATATTCTTCATTTCTACTAATCCATTCTGTTGTGGAGTATGAGGAACAAAATGCTGGTGAATAATGCCTTGAGTTGCCAAAAATTCACAAAACTCATTGCTGAAGTACTCCACCCCATTATCAGTGCGAAGGTTCTTTATGCTACTAGAAGATTGTTTCTTGACCAAAGCCTTGAAGAATTTGAAGAGTGAAAAAACATCACTTTTGTACTTGAGAAAATAAACCCAAGTACATCTCAAGAAATTATCAATAAATGTAAGTGCATACTTAGCTCCATAGAAAGATGGGGTAGGAAAAGCCATCAAGTCACTATACACAAGCTCAAGTGGTGAAGAAGCTCTCTTAGACAAATTCTTAGGAAAAGTATCTTGGTGTTGTTTCCCTAATGCACAACCATGACAAACTCCCTCAAGACAAGAAACTCTAGGAAGACCATCTACCATACCATGAGTGCTCAACTCCTTCAAATATCTATAATTGAGATGTCCAAATCTTTCATGCCAAAGCTTACTCTCTGAATCTGAATGAGAAACCAATCCTATCCCTATAGAAAAAGTTTCATCAAAACCCTCAAAGTTATATAGTCTTGAACTATGATTAACAATACCCTGAGAAAAAAGTGAAAAAGGCTCCAACGAAGTTCTTACTTCTACCCCATGTGGTGTAAAATTCACTGTTTTCCCTTGACCAGAATGAAAAATTTGATATACAGAAAGCAAATTTGTAGTGATGTTAGGAACATATGGTGCATCTTGGATATTGCCACCATCAAGTTGTATATCACCTTTTCCTTTAACAGAAAGAAAGGAAGAATCTCCAACCTCAATTTTGGAATTAGAACTCAAACCTAGAGAAACAAAAGACTCCTTAGAAGAAGTCATGTGATGAGAAGCAACAAAATCTATAACCCAACTATCTGCAAGTGGTGACTAAGATCTCCCAACAACATTAAGTGCTTTTCCATGCTGATTAGAAGGAGGTGGAGTAGAGATAGAAATTTTGTGTTTCTTGACTACATCCTCTAAGGCTTGCATTCACTTATAACACCTATGTTCTTCATGATTACTACCCCCACAAAAAGAACATGAACGGCTAGACTTATTCTTGGATTTAGAAGACTCCTTGGGTTTTGAGTTATTTTCTTTGGGTTTAGGAGCATTTTGAGATGGAGAAGGGGTGGATTTGGTTTTACTGTTTGGTTTTCCCTTGCCTTTAGGATTAGATGCAACTAATTCCTAAATTGAGAGATGGAAGACTCAAGGTGAGACAATTTGGATTCTTCCCTAGTAAGTCTTTCACAAAATGTTTCTAAGTCAGGAATTTTAAATGTGTCACCTAAGGCATCCATGCTAGAGAAAACGGTAGAAGAAAATATTTGAAATGGTCCTCTTAACTTGGATAGAATCAAGTAAACACACTCTTCATCTTTCTTATCTCTTCCACTCCCTTTCAATTGTGTCAACGAATGCTTTAACTTGGTAAGATAGTCTATAATTGTTGGAAAATCTTTAGGATTAAGAGAGGTGATCTCAATTTCAAGTTTTATGGCTCTCATATGATCCACCTTACCAAATAAATCCTCCAATTTCTCCCATATTTTGAAATGAGAGTCACATTTTTCCAAATGAAACAAAAAACTGTCACTGACATAAGTTCTTATCAAACCCATACACTCATCAAATTTGCATTGGTACTGAAATTTCTCATATTCTCCAGTGAACACTGGTTGTTCTTTAGAATTTAAAGCCCATAATCCTTTCCGCTTAATTATTGTTTCCATTCTTGGTTTCCATGTGTGGTAATTATGTGTTGTTAATGGCTCAACATGATCTAATGCAGAAGTAGATAAAGATGCCATCCTCAAAAAATCACCAAAAGGTGTCACAATATGACACTTTATAATTATAGTGAGATTCTAAAAATAAATATTTCTAATGGAAAGAGCATGGAAAATAGGTGCTTTTGCAAAAAACAACACTCAAAACCGAGTTACCGATCAAAAGTTACAAGCTTTTCAATATTATGCTCTACTATTTATTTTAGTTGCCACTAAAACAGAATAAAATGCTCTTGCTTTCACCACACAAATAAAATGAAAGGGGGCTAGAGTTAAGTAGTAGGAATCAAAAACTTAAGCCCTCATACGACCATACCATATGACCAAGGGCTAAGGATTTTTATGGGTAAACCATTATATTTTGTTTATTAATATATTATTTTTTTAAATTTCCAATTGGAAATCTAAGGAGATAAATTTTTTGTGAGGAATCTCTTTGAAAGGATTGCTTGAGGAGGATCTTGTACAAATATTCTCTTGGACCTATGGAACAAAAGTAATTGCTATTTTTTAATATTTAGTTAAAACCTACCATATTTTGTTTATTATTGTAGTAGATTTTTAAATTTCCAATTAGAGACATAATTTTATAGGGAGAAGATGAAATGTTTATAAGTAATAGGATTTATACCATGTGTGTCTCAAGGATATTAAAACTAATTTGTTGCATTCTTTGATTAATCAAGGAAACATTAATTTCATTTTAAAATTTGGCAAACTTGAGTTCATCACCAGTTGTATCCAATAGCCTTTTTAAGTGTTCCTCTAAGATCTTAGAGAAATATATTTCTCACATTTTAGGTATCCTTTATTTCTCATAATTTATTCCAGATAAATTGGTTGTATACACGAATACATCATGGACAATGTCACTTATGCTTAAGAAGGTATGGGGTGGGCTTGAACATTTAAGGAGACAAATCTCTTAATATCATTTTGAGAAATCTTATGAAAAATTGCATTTGCATTCATTATATTATCTTTATAAGCTTTTATTTTTTACCCCATATTTGATTAGAATGTGAATATGATCTTCCACGATGCACATTATTGCATAACCATTAATGATACTCAATTTAAAGATTTTTGCATCTTTAGATCTATTGGAGTCTTTAGATCTTTAGATTATCCTCTTGCCTTAGTCTCCTCGATTCAATATAGAAAACACCAATGTCTAAAAAATATAATACCACATTCTCCCATGGTTTGAGGTTTTAACTAGTAGTGAATTCAACATGATGTATAATTAAAAATTTTAATCCTGAATTTCTTTTTCCTTTCAAGGCACCACCTCTTACTTACAAAATTAAGTGGTATATAAGGTTGAAAAATATTTCCTTTTGGATTATTAAATTAGGTTCTCATTGGAACTTATGGAATTAAATGATATAGGAGGTTGAAAAAAAATTCCTTTCAGGTTACAATATTAGGCTTTCGTTGGTTGGTAAATTGTTGGTGTGCTCTAAAATTTTGGAAATTTCCCATGTTCATTTATCTTCTTGGTAGATACCTTCTAACATTTCCTATAGTAAATTGGAATGCATCCTTAGATATTTATGAATGGAAAAATATGACGTCTATAAATATTTTTAAAAAATTTATGAAAAAATACTATAAACTAAATGAGTTGGAGGGATAGCCTTATTCAATATATTAATATTCAAATAACTACCCTCTACATTAATGAATTATCTCTCTTAAAGGGGAATAGGAATGGACAATTCTTCTTCTCCATCATATCTCTTTGGGTTCCTCCCAAGGCATAAAAATTTGGGAAGGGTTAGGATTATAATTCATTCCTATTACAATTGTTCTAGTTAAGATTGATGGCACTTTAATGGCTAAATTATTTGGAAGTCATGTGAATTAATTTTACTTGAGATAATTAGGAGTGGTTTTAGGTCTAAATTTTCAATTGAATCCCATTCCCTTTAGTGGTACTCGTTTATTAAATACTATGGAGTGTCATTAGGTCAAGGGTATTAGAATTTTAAACTAAAAGTTAAGTATATTACTGACCTCTTTTGTCATTGAACAAGAAACTAACACTCATGTCCTTCTCTCAAAGGAAATTATAGACTCAATAATGTGGATTTTGAACTCATTATTAAAATTGAAGCAACCATTCCTAAGGAACACCTTGATAAGTTCTAATGGGGTTCAATATCTTGTGGCATGGTGGAAAGATTGGATATTTTTTTATTGAGACTCCTTTTCGATGTTATAAACCCTCTATTGGTTACAAACCTCTTTCCCCTCATTACATTAAGCTTCATCATTTAAATAGCCATTGGCGTTTACCATCCTCTGAATCTAATTAGATTAGGATATTTTTTGACTTATGGTAGGTTATATTTGAACCCAAAAAATAGCATTTTTGTGGTGAATTTTTTTATTAGAGCTTGCATGTTGGATATTGGATGATCTATGTAAGGATTTCTCTCTAATTGTGTCATTTATGTTGTCATCTTAAAACTTTTGAGTACCTCAATTGGTTTTTTTTTTGCATGTTAAGTATTATTTATGATGGACCAAGATCAATTTGGAGGAGTTTTTTCCTAGATTAATGGACAATATATCACTAATGGAATTTACATCAATGCGAAAAAATGGCATAAAGTTTGAATTAAAAATTGCTAAATGTTCAAAAAATGACACAAAAAATGTTGCAAAATCATCGAAATCTACGAAATTGTGCCCAAAAAATAATTCACTTCACATTGAGTCAAATTATAAATTTTATTATAACATATATGGTGGTAATATAGCTCTATGTTATAGTTTATACAGGGGAAATGCATATATACTAAAAAATATAGGTAAATATCCACTAAATTGATAGTTAATAATGTAAATAAGTATAAACTACTAGTTATTAAGAGATACTAAAGTGTTAATAGGTGTAGCCTTATCCTTTAAAAGTATATAAGAATGTAAACCAAAGAGCGAGAGATATATCCGTCGAAGAATATGTGTATAGAAGAAGAGGAAAATTTACAAAGAGAGATTGTTATAGTGATAAAACATAATATGGCCAAGGTAAATGAGAGTGTAATGATGTATGTAGAATAGTATTGTAATGTTGGTACAAGATAGAGTGTATTTGAGAATTGTAATAGATTTGAGAAGTTATAAATGAATAAAGAGAAGATAGTTCAGGGAATATATATGTTATGTGTTATAGTGGAATCACTTACTCACTTCAATTTGATTTAAAGAATGGAGTAACTACTTAATTAATAATATAATACAGCAACATGTTTTTTTTGGCACGATATCAACTCTACCACATACCTCTCAAACTAATTCAATTAGTAAACCATTTCCTAGTTTATGCCAAGGGATGGCCTACTAAATAAATTCTTAATGCCAAGTGGCCAACAATTCACGAAGGTCTAAGTTACCAAATCTATCTTGAGGCCAAGGAATTTGGTTCTCTTAACAATTTTATTAATCATGGGTTGCTAAAAATCATTATGAAAGGAAACAACAATGAAATCATATCTAGTTGAAGACCCGTCAATATCCTTAATACCTCTTACAAGATCATTGCAAAGGATATTACTAAACATATTTAATTTCTTGTATAAGCTATTGTTAGGCCCGCGAAAATGAGATTTTACGGGCGAGGTACATTATGAAAAACTTGGGTTTTTATTGGGAATTTATGGAATAGGCCCAAAAACTTCCCAAGATTCTCTTATTATCAAGCTTGACATTTTTAAAAATCCTATGACATAATTAAGTGGCAATTTATCCTCAATGTGTTAAGATGGTTTTGTTTTGGAAAAACGATATGATTCACCACATAATTTTTTTTATTAATGATGCTTTAAGTAGACTTTTAGTGAATGGTTCTCTCATTAAAACCCTTTTCTCTCCAAAAATTCATCTATAAAGGTTGTATTCTTTCCCATTTTCTATATGTTTTGGCTGTAAATGCTCTTGGTTACTTGTTGTAAAGTGCTTATGAAAAAAATCTTAATGATAGTATTTCTCTTCCTTATAACACTTACACCCTTAATTATATTTTTTTGGATCATATTATGTTTTTTTATCTGTAATAATAATATGAAATCAATCATGCAATGGATGTTCTTGAGCTATATTTTTCTATTTTAGGGTCTAAATTCTCAACGGATGAGACTAAATTTATTATGATTCAAGCTCACCACACTCTTGAGTCCCCATTAGATCCCTCACAAGTGGTACCAAATTTAAAATGGATAAATTACAATATATTCAGGACTTGGATTTTCCCTTAGTGATGTGTGGAGCTACTTTTTGAATTAATTTTAGGAAAATACTGATTTTTAGGGATCCAAGTTTTTGAATGTAAATTTAAGTCTAATTTACATTTTTATTGCATTCATACTTCAATTTAATTTTTGAGCATTATCAAAGAAGGGATGTGAACATCTTGATTCATTTCATGTGACATATAACAAGTTCTTGGAGGCACGTATCTTGAAGTATAGGTCGGTGTTGTGTCTCATTCAAACCAAAGGGGAAAGCAAGCTAGTCGGCTCATTATTTCGTATAATTTCACATTTAGATGCTTTTAAATTGAAATTACACATGCCAAAAATATGTTGTAATGAGAAGCATGGTTTAATTATACAAATATGTTGTCAATATTTGAATGTTTGCTATCAAGATATTATCGATAATTGAATGTTTCCTCTTTATCCAATTAAATTAGGTTGAGTTAAGACTTATGGATAACTTAAATTACATTGCATAATTATTAACTTGGTACATATATTGAAAAGGAAATTCCTATTGCCTTACTTCATTATGTTAACTTTTATTAGATATTTTATAGAGTGGGTCAAAATCTATCATAGTCTCACTTTATATCATGAACTTTGAATTTTCCCATGGATGGAAAATTTCATTGCAAATAATGAACCCTTTTTTTAAAGAGGTTGAAAGAAATCTTTTGATAATGGAGTGAGATTTTCAAGTGGTTTTCTACTAATATTGTTGGTGCAATTCTTATGGATCTACATCATTTCTAATTGTAATAAATAACAAATAAGTCATAAGAAGGGTACTTTAACAATTTTCTTGTTTTGGGTTAACAAAAAATTTAATAGATGTTTTCTTCATGTGATAGCAAATGTTCCACCAACCTATACAAATTTATGATGTTTCACCTTCTAATTTTAAAGGGGCTATAATGATATGGTCTAGTACTTGCAATTGACTCGAGTGTATCTGTTAATTGGCATGAGAATAGTGAAATTAAAATCCAATGTTTTGTAGGTGGTATTTCACATAGTTATAATAATATTATTTAAAAGTTAAAAATTAAATGCATCAATGCAAAAATATATAAGACTACGAGGTCCAAGAAATGCAAGAATCTGTCAATGAATGTCACACTACTTACAAGAAATTAGTTGGATTTTACACTTTTTTACAAGAACTACCATACGATGAACATTATGGAAGAGGGGGTGGTCCTTATATAATTTTTGAATTTTAAAACTATTTAGGTAATATGTAATATTATTTTATCCTATTTTATCTACCATTATTAGAAAAAATTATATAATTGCCCCTATACATAAATAAAATGTTGCACTTTTAAAAATATAATATTACCAATATTTGCACACACTTCGCTCGAATACATATTACATTCCTTGCATGCCAAAAGATTACATTTAACTAATCATGGACTTATATAATATCCTAAAGTACTTTGAACATGTTTTGTTAGATGTTTTAAACATTGTTTCCCCTTACATTAAGAAGAAACACTTGTTGACATATAAAGCTAACACTGTACAAACCCTTTCTATATTCTAATTTGTCATGTCGCTAAATAAGTATAAACTTAATGTTTTTTTTTTGTATTTTTCTTATATTTAGAAGAAACAATGAACTTTAAATATTTTTATACTTGGAGAAAAAATGTAAATGGAGTGATGCCAACAAAAAATCACCAGCTCTTTAACAATAACATTCTTGTAAATATTATATATTAAATGTTGGGTGATCTTTCATTATTTGATTTAGTGCTTACAAAAATTCATCTAATGAATGGATGTGTCCAAATCCATTATACGATATCTAAGTTTATATGGATCATAATTCTAATGAATTCATGCACAAACCTTATTTCTTTCAAAGTTGTTACACTCGCATCATTTTTATTTATTTAAATGGACTTTATAAATGGAGTTTTATATTGCTAATTTAATAGTATAACCAAAAAATGATGTCTTTTAATTTTAAAAAAATGTATATATAAATAAATTATAACTTCTCTTGAATTTTATATAGGCGATGTCCTTGCATGTCCTAAGGGATACATGTACTAGTTTATAATTTTAATTCACTTATCATACAAATACTAATTGTTAGGAAATCTTACTAATAAAAAAACCCTTTTTTAATTAGCATGCAAAGAGTTCCCTTATAAATATATCAACAAAAGAATGAGTAAGTAATGTATTAACATATAAGATTTCCCAAACATTAATGAGGAAATAAAAAAGTATGTGAGAAAGAAATTTAGGATAGTTGTGTTAATAAAGAAACTTGGATGAAAGAAAGAATACTTATATTTAAAAAATCTAATAGCATATGAAATCATTATGAAAATGCGTGACGAAATAAAAAACAAGATAATAATGTTGAAAGGGACCATTGTAAATAAAGAAACAAATAGATGAGTAAATGAGGTATTACCATATAAGAGTGCCCAAACATTAATGATGAAATAAAAAAGTATGTGAGAAAGAAATTTAGGTTATCTGTGTTAACAAAGAAACTTAAACGGAAGAAAGAATACTTATATTTAAAGAATTTAATCACATATGAAATCATGATGAAAATGCATAATGAAATCAAACAGAAGAGAATAATGCTCAAGGGTACCATTTTATATAAAGCAACAAATGGATGAGTAAATGAGGTATTAGCATATAAGAGTGCCCAAACATTAATGATGAAATAAAAAAGTATGTGAGAAAGAAATTTAGGATAGTCGTGTTAACAAAGAAACTTGGATGGAAGAAAGAATGCTTATATTTAAATAATTTAATCCCATATGAAATCATGATGGAAATGCCTAATGAAATAAAACAGAAGAGAATACTACTCAAGGGTACCATTTTATATAAAACAACACATGGATGAGTAAATGAGGTATTAGCATATAAGAGTGCCCAAACATTAATGAGGAAATAAAAAAGTATGAGTAAATGAGGTATTAGCATATAAGAGTGCCCAAACATTAATGAGGAAATAAAAAAGTATGTGAGAAAGAAATTTAGGATAGTCATGTTAACTAAGAAACTTAACAGAAGAAAGGATACTTATATTTAAATAATTTAATCACATACAAGATCATGATAAAAATGGCTAACAAAATCAAATGAAAGATAATGTTTAAGGGTACCATTTTAAATAAATCAATAAATAGATGATTAAATGAGGTATTAGCATATAAGAGTTCCCAAGCATTAATGAGAGAATAAAAAAGTAGGTGAGAAAGACATTCAGGGTAGCCGTGTTAATAAATAAATTTAAACGAAAAAACAATACTTATATTTTAAGAATGTAATGCACATAGGATCACGGTGAAACTGTCTATAGAAATCAAATGAAAGACAATAATGTTGATGACTCATTTAATACCAAGCTCACATCATGCTAAGTGCAAAATTAGTAGATGCACACGCATTAAAAAATAATGATAAAAGAGAACATGCCTATTTTGTAACAAAAGAGTGATGGAAAGATAATAACATTACATCATGAAATGTACTAGTGATGGTGAAGCATAGCACCCATGAATGTCTATAACTCGATGAGTTGAGACTCTCAGTGCGATTGCATAACATGGAGCTTTTCCCAAGTGTGGGACCTTGCGAAATCGGAAAAGCTCTCGGGATGAAGGCCGGTTCCTATTCCTTTATTCAGATGCACATGTAAAATTGCAGAGGGTTTACTCAAAAACCTAATCTAACTTTCCAAGGAGATAGGGTAATAAGATGCATAAAAATAAACCTAAACTAACAAAGTTGATGCACCGAGGAATGAAGAACACTTGTCTTGCCAATAAACACAAACCATTAAAATGCAATGCAAGATCATGCACAGATAACAAAATTTACAGTGAAAGATTGGGAGGATGCAAATGAACACAGAGAGGGTTGAGAATCATCCACAGACATGCATTATTTGCTCCAAATATTGATGCAATACACTACAAAATGCCAAGAGGCAAAGTTGCATTACAATTTTAGATGGGATGTTTTAACTCCACAAATTCACCTGCCAAAGAGAAGAAGGGAGGGGAAAACCAAGAATGTCCAACCTTTAGAAAGAAGCCCCTCCTTACAATTTATAGGAAGAATGAGAGAGAAATGAGAGAGGAATTCCAAATCTACCCCAACCACCTCCAAGTTGCATTTAATTCATCTCATTATGGTGGTGAAAAGTTATGGCCATTTGAATATCTGCGCCATGGTTTGCTTCCTGTCGGGGTGTCAATGCTCAAAATGTTGTGCCTCCTGAAGATGCACCTCGGTGCATCCATCCTTATGTCGACATACTTTTACGTACGCCATGGGCATGAATTTTGTCATGTCGACACTCTGTGTTGTGCGCCTTCAACCTGCGCCTTGGGCACGAACGTTTACATGTCGACACTTTGTGTTGTGTGCCTCCAACCTGCGCCTTGGGCGTGAATTTTGTCATGTCGACACTCTGTGTTGTGCGCCTCCAACCTGTGCCTTGGGCATGAATTTTTTCATTTCAACACTTTGTGTTGACTATATTTACCGGGGGGGAGATATATACAACATGTACATTATGGAAGAGGCAGTGGTCCTTATATCATTTTTGCATTTTAAAACTATTTAGGTAATATATAATATTGTTTTAGACTATTTTATCTACCATTATTAGAAAAGTTTCTATAATTTCCCCTATACATAAATAAACTGTCACACTTTTAGAAATATAATATTACCAATATTTTCACGCACTTAACTCGAATACATATTACATTCCTTGTATTCCAAAATATTACATTTAACTAATTGTGGACTTATATAAGATCCTACAGTGCTTTGAACAACTTTCTTCGGATGTTTTAAACATTGTTTTTCCCTTACATTAAGAAGAAATACTTGTTGACATATAAAACTAACACTATACAAACTCTTTCTATATTCTAATTTGTCATGTCACTAAATAAGTATAAACTTAATGTTTTTTTCTTATATTTAGAAGAAACAATTAAGTTGAAATATTGTTATAGAAAATTGGAGAAAAAATGTAAATGGAAAGATGCCAAGAAAAACTCACCATCTCTTTAACAATGACATTCTTGTAAATAATATGTACTAAATGTTGGGTCATCTTTCATTATTTGATTTAGTGCTTACAAAAAGGCATCTAATAAATGGATGTGTCCAAATCTATTATATGATATCTAAGTTTATATGGATCATAATTATAATGAATTCATGCAAAAACCTTAATTCTTTCAAATTTGTTACACTCACATCATTTTATTTATTTAAATGGAATTCATACATGGAGTTTTATATTCCTATTTTAATAATATAACCAAAAAATGATATCTTTTAATTTTTTTTGAAAAAATATATAAATAAATTATAACTTCTCTTGAATTTTATATAGCTGATGTCCTTGCATATCCTAAGGGGTACATGTGCTAGTTTATAATTCTAATTCACTTATCATACAAATACTAGTTGTTAGGAAATCTTATTAATAAAAAACCCTTTTTTAAGTAGCATGAAAAGAGTTCCTTGATTAACTAATAATAGGTAAATTGTAGCTAGATATAAATATTTAATCTAAATAGAAACTAAATGCAATATTGGAATGCAAGAATTTGGTTTTTTATATTTGTAATATATATCAAGATAAAAAGGAAATAGAAGGATATGTTACTAACTTGTAAATAACTTACCTCACTATGTGTTGGACTGTAACAAACTGGTGTGTGGACTGGGCAGGCTATAAAAAATAACCTTAGAAAGGGAAGAAGCTAGCTATTTGAATGTACTGAGGCACCTGGAGTGGTACTAGGGCGCCCTAGGGCACCCTGGTCTATGTTATGGGAACTACAGATTGTAAAACTACTCGAAAATAAAAACTGCTAGTGTCACAGTATCTTTGTGTTATCTTCACTCCTATCGCACGAGTGTCGCAATACAGTGTTGTCTATGTCACTTCTAATTGTTGTGTGAAGACCTACTTGTAAAACCCTATCCAAAGCATCAATTTCCTAAGAAATAAGATTGCATATGAATAGGTCGGATTGACCTCAGCTATGCTAAACTATTAGTCTTACGACTGAGCGCTGTACTACATTTTGGACCCAATGTAGTTCTATGTGCACGTGTGTGTGTGTAATTTTATGCCTAGGATGCCCTAACATCAATGATGCAATAGTACGGGGCAATATCTAGATGTAAAATATAAAATGGTGGATGGAATGGAAAGAATATAACCCTTTCCCCCTATGCTTGTGTGTTGTAGATGTAGAAGAAGCCCAAATGTATTCCCTTTCCTTAGTAGATAGTTGCCCTTGATAGTGATATGGTCGCCCATAATGTAGCAAGTATGCTTTGTTTATATAGGGATCTCTTGTTCAAATCTCAACACTAGTGACCCTGATATTACCGACTATGACCTAGGGGAATACACGGGGTAATGCTGTTAGGACCGATCCTCAAACCTAAAAAAATTAAGACCACAAATTACGTTATGACATGAGCACCTAAAATCACGAACTAGGGTGGCCCTTTTTGGCACCCCAGTACAACCCTAATCGATGCCCCAACACAGATTAGAGATGAAAACTACAGGACATTTGACACCTAAGACACTCTAAAAGATATGCCAAAATTGTAGAGACAACTGATGACTGAACTAGACAAAAACACAAGGTACCCCTGACTAACTGAAAACAAGACCTAGGGATGGGTCACTAGTGAATACTTTTATCATGCAAGATCCATTTATAAATTAACATACTCTGATGGTGTAAATGTAATAGTAAGTGTGTGATTTTGTAGACTACATTTCCCAGCGACCGTTGGTGCAGTATATGGCTGTAGTTGGAAAGCTCGGTATCATAAAGTAGATCATAGATAGCATTTTCTAGTAGAAAGTTACTCCTGCAGAAGCCCAAGGATTACATGAATCTGCAGATGTGTACAGAAGCGTGTCAATGATCTATAGAAGCATGTCATAACCAGTTCAGTCAATACCTACTAGCTAAAGAATTTAAGTGTTATGACGATGATTATTAAGTTTTTGGATGATTTTGTAAACGCGGTTTAACAATGAATAGATGGGTAGGGACTGATAAGTTCCCAACTTGAACATGTTTGTTATGAAAACAAGGAATAAACGGAGGATTTGGGCCAGTCCATTTCCGCCAGAGGAAGAGTGTAGGAGAAAAGTGTAAATTATACCATCCGATGCACATTTAACTATATAGCTCAAGATCTAGAACCGCTGTAGACATTGACTCAAATCAAAAAAGTGGTGATTTTGGATCTAAGGATGATTTTGATTTAAACAGTTGACCCATATATGTGGGAGTGATAAGGGGGGAAGGCAACTCTTGCCCCCACTCCATGAGTGTCACGACAATGTAGAAGTATTCCAGTCATTAGGTCATCTGGAAGCATGAGCACATGTGATAGAGAATGAGATGGCTTCCAAGTTGGGTCATCTGGAAGTGAACACGGGATATAAAATGAATTCCCAAGTTAGGTCATCTAGGAATGAAGTGGTGAATGTAACTCCCAAGTTAGGTCATCTAGGAGACTGCTTGTAGATTTGAATGATATGATTTGATTTGAACACATTGATTTTCATTGATTGATTTTTGAATTGGTTACTCATGGAGAGGATTTTTGGGGCCCTAATACCCAGCCCCATCAGGATTGGATCATTAGGGGAAAGTTGCTAGAAAATCTATAAGAGGATGGGACATAAAAATATTTTTAGTTGCTTTGTTGCCCCCAAGTTAGATCATTAGGGGGAATTGATAAGTTACACGGTATGTGAAAGTCCTTTGAACGATTGTTGACCAGTAGATAAGGGAACATTAGGGGAGGTTGATGGTGAAATGTCGACGGGTATAGAATTTTGAGGTGGATGAATTCATGATATTGGGACACCTAGTGACATATTGTACCATATCATCATCATGACCCCCAATGGATATGTCCTGAGGCTATTCGAACAACATTTTGAGCCAGACATTAACCAAAAAATTTTTATGTCTGGAAGCCAAAGGATTGGGATGATAAAGATATCTGTAATGTACTTGTAAGGCAGTATCAAACAACATAGTAGAAAGGTTGAACAAAGTGTGCACACCATGTGTCAGTTAGTGTTTGGCGTAGAAGCAATTCTTCCTATGGAATTCATGTTACCTTATTTGCCGTAAACGTGTGAGGTGGAGGTCTAGCCGATGTGCAAGAATGCTAGAAGATATGGATTGAAACAGTGTAATGTATAGTTAGATGAGCGATGAGAAATAGCACGTTGGTGTCAAAAATAGGTAGAAGGATAAGGCAGAAAGCATGGCATGACATTGCACATAAGGGATAATAAATCTTGAGATAGTGATAGATTGTGCTAACTTTATGATTCTTAATTTTTGTGCCATCTAGCAAAAATCAAGTGTAAGATTGTATATGGGGCTATATTTTATGCACTCAAGCGATACCATTAAATCTAGGCACTTGTCAATTGAGAGAGAAATGACCGATGGAATAGCGGTTTCCCAATTACTTCAATGTGGAGTTAGGTATGTGCGTTATGTCCACTCAAATATAGGGTTGTCCCTAGGCTTTTGAGAAGTTGAAAATTGAAAAATTTTATAGTTAAAAGCCTTCTCTGTTGTTTGGGACCTGTTGTAATGTGAAAAGTCCCCCTCTTTTGAGAAGTTGGAAAAATATGTTTTTTTGGGTCTTTTTGTGTGATTTTCGGACCTGTTCAGACATTTTCTGGTCCCAAGTGTCCCAAGTTCATTCGAAGCTCTCTATTCCCCGATCGGTTGCTTTGACTCGAGGTTTGTGTGATTTACGGGTCTATCAGAAATTTTTGTCCCATGTGTCCCAAGTTCATTCAGAACCCCTGTTCACCGATCGGCCGCTTAACTTGAAAATATGTTCTCTTGCAGGCCCGTCGGAACTTTTTATTCCAAACGTTCCAAGTTCACTCAGGACTCACTGTTCACGTTTCGTCCGCTTTGGCCGCATCGTGAATTTCACATAATTTCCTCCCTCATGTCCCGTGAACATTTGTGCATCTTATCCCTGCGTCACCCACATCGGCCGAATCGCTCTTTCGTGTCCCATGTGTCCCAAATGAACCAAAGGCCATCTGGGCTAATTTTGCCTCTCTTCCCTAATATCTTGCTTTTTAAGTTTGTAGATGTATATTTAATGCACATTTATTATATTTCTCTCTCCTAAATGACTATTTAATAAGCTCTTCCCCTACACATTTTTGCACACTGCTTTCTTGTTATCAATTGTTCATACCCTCACAATCAGAATTTATGTGCACATACCCGATTCCCCTGCAATTCCATCAAGAGTTCAGACTGTGACTTTGTTTTTCAAATTGCTATCAACATGAAGATTAAATTCCAAGGTCAGGAGCAAGTTTCACCGCTCGAGTCTGCCGTTCCCGATATAGGGGACAGTGAAGTTCATCACCTGGACTTTGGAGATTTCTGGACTAGGATGCCAGACTCAAACCCCTCTCCTATGGCACAAATGATTCACGATAGTGGCTTGGCATTCACCGCTGGTTTCCCAATCTCATTGTAATGTGTAGATACGGTACTCACCTACGGTACTCATTTCAATCCCGACTCAAGCGAACTAATGAATGTGCATGGGGAGCTCATTTCCAAGCTTGATGTTGCTGCCATTGGCACTACCCTAAGGATTCCTGAAATGGAAAATTCTATACTAATCTCTTAGAACCAGGCGTAGGCCCTCTTTGACCAGGACAGTGAAAAATACAAGGCGAGGGTGGCAAAGTCTTGGCTTAAAAACCCTAAAAAGGGGGCGTCCAGTCTATCCAAAGCTCTGTTTCATGCCGATTTTAATGAGGAGCTATCATATTTTATAATCCTACTAGCTCGGGTCATGGGCTTACCCTCTACCAATGAGTTCCATTTCTGGATGTGCCCACTTATCAACATGGTGTGCGAAGGAACTCAGAATATCAACTGGACAGAAATCATCAGCATGAACCTAGCAGAGTAGTTGTCTAATGTACAACAAAAAAATAAGTCTTACATGACTTCATATCTGATGTATACCCTAGCAGCATCAAGGCAATGGTTTGGATTCACATACATTGATGCTCATAAAGGTGACCCTATATATGCTTACTGTCCTCAATTCACCTTGGACACTAGCAATCGCAACTTTAGGAGGGTGAATGATGCTTTCACCATGTACATTGTAAGATTTCTGGAGAGTGACACAGTGAGGAGGTTCTCTGATGAAGCCATGAACCTAATATCAAAGTACGGTGCCTACTTCATTCAATTTAGAAAATTCTCCTATATCAGGCTTGCAGGCTATGAGAGCACCCCTCTCAAGCTTCCTATGTTCTGCAATGATAAAATGGCCTTGATCGAGATATGCAGGCAATTGGAAAAGTTACACAGAACTTGCAGGGATAAGAAAATCATTGGCCTGCACTTCCCTATATCTTTGGGAAACTACACCTGCAAGACGGCTCTAGATGCACAAAACATAAAGAGAGCCCTGGCTCCCATCACTATCCATTTCTTCAAGCCAAGAACTTGTTTGGACTTGAATAAATTTATTGAGTAAAACCTCAAAATCAATTACCATCATATGGCAAACATAGAAGACTATTGGGCTGACTGTGCTGATGATTTTGAGGCAAGGAGGAGACACTAGGGCAGATTTTCTCTCCAATTGATCCAAGAGCTTAACTTGTACCAAGTTCTTGAAGGGCTTCAAGATGATAATTCTGACCTGTTTTCATATGAATATGACAACTTGGTCAAACACACTCCCTTGGAGGATTTGGATTGGTTCAAAAAGGAGAAGGATGATCTGGCTGAAATCTTAGCCCCTGTCCTAGTAAGAACCAAAATCTGGTTTGACAGGAGAGTTCGTGAGTTTAGAAGGCATTCAGGAGAATCCTCCTCCAAGGATACTTCAACACCAAGAAAGGAGGCATTAACACCCAGTTCAGAAGCACATGCACAGACCCCTCCTACCTCGTCAACTAAAGGTCCTAAATCCTCCACTCCTTCCTCATCCACCCAAGTATATCAAAAGAAAATCAAAGAAGTCAAGAAGGAGCATGTTGAAGAAGATCCCTTGATGAAGCATTCAGAATTTCCCTCAGGACTAGAGAACATCATTGTTCTCAGTGAAAGTGAGGATAGTGAAGTGCCAGTCTCTATAAATGCTCCAGAAGCCCCAATGGATAAGGAAAAAGAAGTTCAAAGCACTGAGCTTCCGAACACCATTGACTCCTTTGTACCAGAAGCCCCGAGTGCCCCACTCATATCTCAACTAGAGGAAAACAGAAGTGCACACTCTGAGTGCCATAAGTTCTCTTTCTCTTGGTCCTCTTGCCCCGCCTTCTTCTTCCTCCTCTTATTTTGCATGGGTACAACCTTTCGTTGATAGTAGGAAGAGAAAGTCTTCCTCTCAAATCTCGGGACCCAATTTTGATGTTGTGGCGGTCTTATTGGGTACTACCCCTCCTACTCCTACCAAGAAGGCTAGGACCACCTCACAAATAGTATCTAATGCTCAGGGCCAGCAATTCCTAGAGATAGCCAAACCCAAGGTTAACAAGCCAGAACAAGATTTGCAAGCATCTAATCTAGAGCTCTCAAGGATCCCCATGGGAGAATCCACCCCTGACGGTGAGATTCACAATCTTCAAGAAACAGTCACCAGAGTCATTGGAAGAGTGGGAAAAGGGAAACAAACAATAGAGCAATTAGAAGAGTAGGCTCAGGTTCTTGTAGATTTCATCAAGTCATTGTTGTCCAAAGATAAAGTTTTATACCCCACCCCATTGACTACTCTTCCACCACCTGTGATCCTCAGCCAAGAAGAAGTCCAGAGTATCAAAGATATACACAGATATTCCATCTATGGAAGGGCTATGGAGGCCATGGTGGATGATATGCTCATATCAGGATTGAATTTCATTGGTGAAGCCTTCAAACTCAATGAGAAGGTAACTAATATACAACAGAGACTCTCCTCCACCATTGGAAATATAGATAAAGAGATCAAACTCTGGAGCAGCTGTATAGTAGACCTTTACCTTATGGGACAGGCTGATGAAAATCTTTTAATGGCAAGCAAGGTCTTCGATGATGCAAAAGATAACTCTTAAAAATCATGGGTATACAGTGTGGAATGGAAAATCAAGGTGCTGGAGAAAGCTTTGGGAGGATTGAGAAATATCTGGCATAAGGGTGAGGCCTTCAAGACTTTGGTGGTATCTGCTTTCAAGGATATACATTACCACCTCCATGATGAGACCTCTGGTGTGCCTCTCTACTTGTAAGAAATCAAAGCTCAATTCAGAGCTTTTGTCAAAGATAATTTGTTCAAAGAGGATTCTGTCTCCAAGGAAAAGATGAAGGAAATTTGCTCTCTCCAGTATGCTATTGAAGAAGAAAATAAAGATTATCATACACACGTCGAATTTGACAAAGAGATGGAGAGGTGCCTCTTATTTTGGACCCAGTCCACTGCCAACACATCGGTCCCATGTGGCAGAGACATAGCAGAGGCGTTAAAAAGGTTTAGACAGTGGATCCTCAAATCAGTGGGCCCTTCTCAATCATGAACACTTGTCTTCTTCTCCTGAATTTTCTCCCTTCTTTCTTTCCTCATCTCTGATTTATTGTAATTAGTTGGGGTTTTGTGTTAAGAAAACCTTTAACTAAACATTATTTAAAAGGTAGTTACCAAGAGTAACTTATTTGTAAAACTATATAGTGGCCTCTCTTCGCCATTTTGAGTGGGGGAACTTGGCTTATTTTTGAAAGTGTAAGAAATAGTAAAGCAATCAATACAAAAGGATCTTCTTTCTTTGTTCATCTGATTCTTTTATTCGCAAGCTATCTATTGAATATTGTTAGATCATTTGTTTGTATTATGCTAAGAAGCTTTGTATTCTTGTAGATGTTATTTATGGAACTGTGTGTCTTTTTAAATTGCATCTCATTAATTCGAGTATGAATGGTCTCATTCCAATTCATTATATTTTGGCACGCATAAGGAATTATTTTGTCATCTATAATTCTGGAGGATTCTTTTCTTCTCATTTCCATGTCTTCATTCCTCTGTACTTTTGTGATTGATGATCTATTAAAAATGCTTTCATCACATCCAAGTCGCGCAGTAAAACTATGCTCTGTACATATGTAAATAAGTTTTGCTTTTGAATAAGCGAACCTCTCCCACTAAAAGAGGAGGGAATTCTTCTCCCCTGACTGTTGTTCTTCTTGAAGTCCTTTTTGACGACCAACAGGACCTAGACAAGAGCGGTGAGGGCGTTAGTGACCCTTAGGACTAGAGTGCCCAAATTCGGGCGCTAGTGTCCTGCTCTAGGGTGCCCCACTCCTATTGTTGGGTGCCCTAGTCCAAAAAATGTTGATTTTGTGGATACGGATATGGAGTGTATTTCTAACATGTTGAGTAGTTGTTTGTGATCATGTAAAGTGTTCTAATTGTTGTGTTTGTTGTCTTTATGTATTGTGTAAAGGGATATCCACTCGATGGAGTTACACAGTGGTCAACACTTGAGTTCACTGCTAGTATTAGGTTTATCAGATGATGAGTGGGATTTGTTGGACCGTGACGACCTATGACATATAACACGGATAGGAGATGTGGCCAATAATATGCCCATGTTGACCACATTGTGTGAGAGGTGGTGTGTAGACACATCCACATTTTGGTTTCCTACAAGAGAGATGACAGTGATGATGGAGGATGTATATCACATATTGTGGTTGTCATTAGTTAGTGAGAGAGTATAGCTAATGGCAGTAGTAGATATGGATCAAAAGATGCACTCAGTTAGACAATATTTTGTAGGGTTCCAGGTTCCTATGGAGGCCCATATTAGTTTGGATGCAATATTATAGTCAAGGATTCCACATTTGTGTAATTTCATCACAGTGGTGATAATGTCTTGTATAGCAATGGAGGGAGAGGGTTTCAGCATCTTGTATAAGATGCACGACATATGTTAGCAGATAGAGGAGGATGGGATGAGATATGCATGGGAACAGTGTGTGTTGGTCCACATGTACATGGACTTGTATCGGTTCACGTAAGATGAGTATGGTGGGGGTTTAGGGGACACCACACTGATACATGTATGAGCATATGAGAACATATTCGTATTGAGACCGGTTGTAGGGCCACAAGGGGAGTGGGCTCAGCTAGAGATATATGCATGATGTTGGGTGGATATTCACGGCAGGAAGATGGAAACAGATAGCTTCAGGGAGTTGATAGACATGATGAGGTCATATTTAGTGATTTATAGGACATATCATGATTACAGGGGATGGCTTGAGGATGCGACAACGTTGCGATGTATTCAGACGACCATATGGTTAGATGACTTCTTTCCAAGTGTAGTGGAGTTGTTTCAGGTGGAGATAGTATCATGATAGTTTGGAATGGCACAGGATGTGCCCCAAAGCCATATATATAGTTACAAGCTATTAGAGCCCCTAGGAAGGTAGGTGTTAGGCCAGGGCTCACGACGGAGTAGTTGATATCATCGGGGTTAGATATGGTAGAACCAGCGATAGTATTTGTGGATGGGGATGATGCGGGGTGCACTGAGGATTATCGATCATGGTGGGTAGCACACTAGTGGGTGTTGCTATACCCATTATTTATAGGTGCTATGGAGTTACCAGTAGGAGGAGTAGGTGAGGAAGGTGTCCCTAACCCTGTAGCGGTGGTTTTGGGAGATCATAAGTATTTATGTTCGCTAAAGTTATATTTAATGAAATGTCTATGTTGTTTTGTATGTGGGTGACTAACAGGAGTTTGTATATTGCTTATTGGTCATTAATAGAAGAAACATCGATCCACACATTGATGTGGAATGTGCCTATCGATGTGTTATGCATAGGGATATTAGAGCGCGTGGATGACATTGCGGGCAAGCATGCCCATTTGTTTGAGCCAGTGGCCATAGCTACGATGACATGTACGGTGTTGCTTAATGAGAGGGACGAGGTATGTGAGGAGACTCTACGCACCCAAGAGGTAGTAGGTGGTGATCCCTTGGCCCAGGATGTGTTCGCCTGATATGTAAATTTGCAGTGTTAGTTATCGGAGAAGAACATGGAGATTTTTATGTTACGCAAACAAGTGGAGAATTTTCAGGGCCGCAAAATATGACATTGCATTGGTGGCGAGACATCTAGCTCTGGGACCCTCACGGTACATGAGAGTGATAGTGATGATGAGGTTAGATAGTGATGAATGTATATGATGTAGGGGGCCTTGCCCCCCAATGATGAAACATGTTTCTGTGATGATGATCGTATGAATGCTATATGTATGGACACCTATTTTTGATATATATGAGATCGATATTTACATTGTGCTGTTATTGTGGTGTAATGAATATGATAGTTAGGTTGATTATTCAAGCATGTGTGTTGTATTATATGTGATGAATATAAATGTGCATGATGATGTAGTAGTAATGGTGGATAAAATATGTATGGTAACATGAGGTTGTGGATAACTAATGCAATGTGATAGATGAAATATTGGATGAATAAAATAAGTAGTGTGTAGGTAATGAAATGACGATAATAGAATAAATGTGGAAATAGATAAATGTATCGTAATGAATATGTGAAAATGTAATGCAATAGGAAAAAGTGAAAAAAAAATTGGGGCGGGGGGGGAGAGAGAGTAATGATTCACCCCAACATATGGATGAATAGGCTCATGTAATAAGACCCCACAATAGTCAAGTATAAGTCGCGTAAGAAAGAGTGCGTCATCGGGAAAGGATTGAGGTGCGCTAGATGAACAAAGGAACGTGTGATCAAAAGTTCTTAAAACTAATCACTCAATAGTCATGTAATAACCATAAGAACACAAGTGCATCATCGAGGGGTACAGTGATAATGATCACCTATCAACGACCATGACGATGGGTGGAGGTGGATGCATGTGGAATGGATGGAGCGTGAGTGTATGGAATGAAGTGCATGTCATATGGAGTGATGATGGGATATGTAGAGACTGGTGGAAACCCATGGGATGCATGTGACGGATAGTGCGAGTAAGGCAGATGCAATGAATATAGAAGTGGAAAAAATAGAGGTGGTGGATAGTGTTCATGCAATGGTGGTGAATGAGGAACAAACTAAGTACTAGACTGAGAAGACACAGGGGGTGTATGCCTACGCTGTCATGGTCAAGGAGAAAATGATCGGTCACAAGATGTAAAAGATATGACACCAATGTCCTCTAACTATTGCAGCCTCTCACATAAAGCAAGACAGTCATTGTCATGATAGCCACTAATACAATGGTAACAGTAATATTGATCATGCTAGCGTTTTAAATGGTGTGGAGGGTGGTGTTGATTGGAAGGAAGCCAAATTAATCACTCATCAAGTAGTATACACAAGACATCACGAGGTCGAGCATTAAGTGAAAAATAAAGAGGCTCACAGTACTGAGGTGAAGTAGTGGTAGTAGTAATTGGTCGTGGAGTTGGAGAGACATGTGTAGGAGGTGGAGGAGGAGGATGAGGTTGTTTCCTTTATAGTTTGGGTTGAGATAGGGGTTTCTTTGTATTGTTACTAAGAGGTGGAGTAGGAGGAGCATGCTTTGTTGGATTTTTAGCCAAGGGTGGAGGTTTCTAAGGGTGGACAACTAGAGGTGTAGGTGGAGCAATAGGGGAAAATAATAAGAGAATCGTGAGAAGGATCTACTAGAGGGGAAGCAAGAAGGTCCTGTTCTAGATCAATAAATTTGTAACACAAAAGTATAAAGGACTCACAAGTATCATACTACAAGTGTTTCTGTAGAGGAAGATGAAGACCACGATAGAAGATGAACTAGTTTTCCAATTCACTGGGATGAAATATAAGTTGATGTATATATGCATTAAAGTGTAAGATGTAATCCTGAATAGGTTCAGAAGAGCACTTATGTAGAGTGGGAATGTGATCGTATGTGACCCTAGGACCATTATTGATAATAAACTGATGAAGGAAGGCATCCTCCTTGTCATTTAAGTGTTAATAAAAAAAAAATGGAGATGGGTATACCATTGAATTTCATCGTCAACTAGACTATACCGGAAGGCCTTAAGCAAGAGTCTATCATTAGAATAAGCAACCATAAGAGTGCGACAATGTGCAATATGAGCATGATTGTCACTGGTACCATCGAAGCATGTGAATGTGGGCATGATTAAATATTTGGGAAAGGTCAAGTTATGGATTTTTTTGGGAACTGGATTACCATGCAAGGAATTATTGTCTATAGACGCATAGTAAGCCCGAATTTCTAAGGTGAGGATGTGAACCTGAGATTGAAGTTGACCTACAAAGTTCATGAGAGATAGAATGTCCTATGAAGGAATAGAATAAGATGGAAACAATATATTAAGAGGTTTAATCTTTCCATTTTGTGTGATCATGGGTATATCAAGAGGTGAGATAGTAGGCTCCAAAGCTAAAGCTGTGTGAGGAGTGTGTGTCAAAGGAGCCACATGAGATGATGAAGGGGAAGTTTCACTAACTTTACTATAAGGAACATGTGGTATGGATGAAGTGGAAGAATGAAGTGTAGGTATATTAGGAGAATAATGAGAAGAAAAAATAAAAGGTGGAGACTCATGCAATATGGTAGAAGAAATTGCAGGAGAAGAAGAAGATGGAAGAGGTGAGGCACTCTCAGCAGTTTAGAAAGAAGGATACTTTGTAGGAATGAGAGACAAAATAATATGGTCAATGGAACACGAAAGAGTACTATTAATAGGATCATCAAGGTAATAAGAATGTGTCGATGGACTAGAATGAGAGGTCGGAGAAAAAAATGAGAAGTGGTAGGAGACATAGGAGTAGCAATAGGAGTGCCCAGAGGATAGGTAGGAGGCATACTGGATTCTGAATCAATGCCTAATAGATAATCAATGATAAAAGGATCAATGACATCAGGTGGCATATTAGAAGAAGAATATGAAGGATCACATACAACTAGATGGCATGGTGTACAATGAGTAAAATAAATAGGGTCATCAATAAGGCATATACCTTTTCAAGAATAAGCAGGATTAGTTGGCACATGTTTTTGACCTTCTAAGAGGAATTGTTGAGTGGCGTCAGGTAAGGTCATAGAAGCACTACATAAATTTGTAAGTTAAGTGATGGTAGCCTCATCATAAATAGGGTTAACACTAAAATGATACACGATGAGAAAAGAAGAGCTATGCTAACCACTAGGGCATAAAAGAGGATCCAAAAGAAACAATTTTCGTAATGTGGGGTTCACCAATATGATTAACTAAAAATAGGTAAACTGTAGCGATCTATGAATAGTTAATCTAAATAGAAAATATATGATATATTGGAATGCAAGAATTTGGTTTTTATATTTGTAATATATATCAAGATAAAAAGGAAATAGAAGGATATGTTACTAACTTGTAAATAACTTACCTCAGTATGTGTTGGACTGTAACAAACTGATGTGCAGATTGGGCAGGCTATGGCAGAATGACCTTAAGAAGGGCAAAAGTTGGTTGTTTAACTGTACTGAGGCGCCTGGAGTGGTATTGGGGCACACTGGTCTGTCTTCTAGGCACTACAAATTGTAAAACTACTCGAAAAAAAAAAACTGGTAGTGTCGCAGTATATTTGTGTTATCTTCGCTCCTATCACACATGTGTCACAATAATGTTATCTATATCACTTCTACAGTTATATGAAGATCTACTAGCAAAACCCTATTCAAAGCATCAATCCCTAAAACATAAGAATGCATATGAATAGGCCAGACTAACCTCAACTACCAAACTAGTGGTCTTATGATTGAGCATTGCACTACATTTCAGACCCAATGTAGTTCTATGTGCGTGTGTGTAATTTTGTGCCTAGGATTCCCTAGCAGAAATGACCCAGTAGTAGGGGGCAATAACTAGATGTAAAATGTAAAATGGTGGATGGAATGGAAAGAATACAACCCTTTCTCCTATGCTTGTTTGATGCAGATGTAAAAGAAGCCCAAATGTAGTCCCTTGCCTTAGTAGATAGCTTCCCTTGATAGTGAGATGTCCTCCCATAATGTAGTGAGTATGTTTTGTTTATATATGGTCTCTTGTTCAAATTTCGACACTAGTTACCCAAAACTACTGACGATGACCTAGGGGAATACAAGCAGTAATAGTTAGGACCGACCTCGAATAAAGAAATTAAGACCACAAATTATGATGACACAGATGCCTAAAATCATGGACTTGGGTTCCCTGGGGTACCCCAGTGTATACCTAAAGACGACAACTGAGAAAATTACGACATATGAGACACCCTGAAAGATGGCCAACACTATAGAGACAAATGATGACTGAACCAAACAAAACACAATGATGCCTAACTAACTGACAAGAAGACCTAGAAATGGGTCACTAGTGAATACTTTTATTACACAAGATCCATATAGAAATTAACATACACGGTGGTATAAATGTAATAGTAAGTGTGTGATTTTGTGACTACATTCCCTTATAAATATATCAACAAAAGAATGAGTAAGTCATGTATTAACATATAAGAGTGCCCAAACATTAATGAGGAAATAAAAAAGTACGTGAGAAAGAAGTTTAGGATAGTTGTGCTAACCAATAAACTTGGATGAAAGAAAGAATACTTAAATTTAAAGAATTTAACCACATATGAAATCATTATGAAAATGCCTGACGAAATAAAACTGAAGATAATAATGTTAAAAGGGACCATTGTAAATAAAGCAAAAAATAGATGATTAAATGAGGTATTAGCATATAAGAGTTCCCAAACATTAATTATGAAATAAAAAAGTATGTGAGAAAGAAATTTAGGATATCCATGTTAACAAAGAACCTTAGATGGAAGAAAGAATACTTATATTTAAAGAATTTAATCACATATGAAATCATGATGAAAATGCATAATGAAATCAAACGGACGAGAATACTGCTCAAGGGTACCATTTTATATAAAGCAACAAATGGATGAGTAAATGAGGTATCAACATATAAGAGTGCACAAACATCAACAATGAAATAAAAAAATATGTGAGAAAGAAATTTAGGATAGTCGTGTTAACAAAGAAACTTGGATGGCAGAAAGAATACTTATATTAAATAATTTAATCACATATGAAATCATGATGAAAATGCCTAATGAAATCAAACCGAAGAGAATAATGATCAAGGGTACCATTTTATATAAAGGAACAAATGGATGAGTAAATGAGGTATTAACATATAAGAGTGCCCAAACATTAATGAGGAAATAAAAAAGTATGTGAGAAATAAATTTAGGATAGTTGTGTTAACAAATAAACTTGGATGGAAGAAAGAATACTTGTATTTAAATAATTTAATCATAGATAAAATCATTATGAAAATGCCTAATGAAATCAAATGGAAGAGAATAATGCTCAAGGATACCAAACAAAGGAACTCAAGATATTTTGTACATGATCATTTGTCTTTTCCTCATCCAAATCAAATAAAGGCACTCAAGGGTACCAAACAAAGGCACTTGAGATATTTTGTACATAATCGTTTGTCTTTTCCTCATCCAAACCAAACAAAGGCACTCAAGGGTACCAAAAAAAGTCACTCAAGATATTTTGAACATAATCATTTGTCTTTTCCTCATCCAACCCAAACAAAAGTGCTCAAGGGTACCAAAAAAAGGAGCTCAAGATATTTTTTACATAATCATTTGTCTTTTCCTCATCCAAACAAAACAAAGGCTCTCAAGGGTACCAAACTTTAGAATTTGGGCAGAGTTGCAGAATTAAATCATGGCAATAATATTCATATATTTATCATATCAATCAAATGGATCCCCATACAAATAAAGAGGAAAACCATAGCCTACTAATAGGGAGTCAACAACCCAATATTCTAGGAGAGAACCGTGTGATTGTTTAACCCATAATACAAATAATAAACTAAATACATGCAGTTGTTGAAACAACTTCATGATGCACTATTTTTAGCAGGAACTTAAAAAGGTCATAACTTGTGCTCCAGGTGTCTGTTTGAGTCCATTTTTTTAAACCACATGTTTCAACGAGGTGAATGGATAGGTCATTCGGACCTACCGATTGTATCACATTTCGGCACATTTTTGGGCCCAAAATCCACCATCTGAAGGCTCAAAATTAGGATCTAAGTTGTAATTTGGTTTTTCCTATTTTAGGGCATTAGTAAATTTTAGTCTCTTGAATGCATATTAGGGTAGAAAGTTGGAAATTCCTCTAATTTAGGCATGTAGAGGATGAGTGGAAATTTTTGTGCCCGTACGAATAAGCATGCGAACTTACTAAGAATAATAGGTTCTAGTAAACTGCTAAAACTAGTAAATTTCACTACCTAGAGTAGATTTAGTCAGAGTTAGTTAGATTTTTTTTGGAAAATTTAGTTGGAAGTTTTTTTCTTATTTGTGAAGCATTGTAATTCATGATTCGATAATGAAGAAGAAGATTTATTTTCTTTGAGTTCAAGATATTTACAGTGTATTGAGTATGTGTTAAAGTTGACTACATTATCTAGTATCAGAGCAAGTTCGAGTATTGGTGAAGGAAAAAAAATAATGGCAGGAAGAGGAAGAGGAAGAGGGGGTGGAATGTCCCAAATGAATAGAAACATGTGGGATCTACAGAGGCAATTTGTTACACTTACTGTAACTATAGCCCAGAGAGGAAATCAAGGTGGAGATGACACAGATGAAGATGAAGTTTATGAAAAGGAGGAAGCACAAGGACCACCCTTAAATTTTGAAGAAAGGATGACTCAAACATTAGATGGAAAGAATGATGGGAGAAGAGTTAATGTTTGAGAATATAGAGGTAGCCTAAAACCAGAGGAGCTGATTGACTGGTTGACTAGCATGGGAATTGTTTTTGAGTGAAGGCTATGTCAAAGGAAAAGAAGGTAAAATTTGCATGCATGAAATCTAAAGGTCATACTATGTTATGGTGGGATCATCTATAAAAGGATTAGTCAAGAAAGGGGAAAGAAAGGATTATGACCTGGAGTAAGATGGAAAAGAAGCTAAAAGAAAAATTTCTCCCCGTGGATTATACATAAACCCTTTTCAGGAGGTTTCAAAATCTCAGACAAAACTTACAAACCATACAAGAATACACAAATGAGTTTTAAAAGTTGTCCATTCATGTAGATCATGAAGAAAATGAGGAACAAATGGCTGCAAGGTATGTAAATGGATTAAAATTTTCTATTCAAGATGAGCTAAGCCTACACATGATTAAGAGCATGGAGGATGCCTATCAACTAGTTTTAAAGGCTGAAGAAAAAAAAAATTGTCAAATTTTTAGGAGATCGCTTGGGATGAATAGGGGGCCTCATCCTCCTTTCGGGGATGAGTTGGTTTTAGCCAAGGTAGAAGAGAACAACCTTGTGGAGTGGAAAAGCAAGAAGATATAAGACAAGATCTCCTAAATTATTAAAGAGGTAGAGGATTTCCTAGGGGCAGAGGATATGTTAGCGGCAGAGGATGGGAGGCTCCACGAAGACCATTTGTATGCTATAGATGTGGTGAAGAGGGGCATAGATCATTTGACTGTCTACATTATTATATGCATGACAAGAGGTAAGAAGACCCTCCGAGAGTAAATCTTGTTGAATATGAACAAGAAGAAGATGACCAGGACCTAGAAATTCCACCTGATGTTGGAGAAAATCTGATGATCAAAAGGACGATGATTGCTCCAAGAAAGGAGATCAAGGGGGATGCGTGAATACATACAAATATTTTCAGCACAAGATGCACTTAAGGAGGAAAGGTATGTAATGTTATTATTGATGGTGGTAGCTATGAGAACAAGGCTTCAAATGAGATGGTTGAGAAACTAGGCTTGCATTGTGAGAAGAATCCTAACCCTTATTGTAGTGCATGGTTTAAGAAGGGTAATGAATTTACTGTTGATAAAAGATGTTTAATAATTTTTTCTATTAGGAAAATTTATAAGGATGAGATTTGGTGTGATGTTATTCCTATGATGCATGTCATATGCTGCTAGGCAAACCATGGAAATTTGATATAAAAGTTATTCATGAAAGGGGGAAGAATACATATACTTTTTGGAAGGATGGCACAAAAATAGTTTTATTAACTCTTAAGGAAGAGGGAAAGGATGAAAATATGTTTACTAAAAAATAATTGGGAACCTATAATTTGTTTCCTTAACATTTTATAGAATTTTTTTATAAAAAAAAATAGCAGTATTGTAGCACCTATAATAGATTGCAAAAATGGAAGGGAGTTTTTGTGGACAAATTCATATGAGGATAACTTTCAGCTCTTGAAGAAGAAGGTGATAGAAGAACCTATTTTGGCACTACCAAATTTTGATAAAGTGTTTGAGGTTGATTGTGACACCTCACATGTGGGTATTGGTGTTGTCCTAAGTCAAGGAGGGAAGCCAATAGATTTCTTTAGTGATAAATTAAATGAGGTAAGAAAGAACTACTCTACTTATGATGTGGAATTTTATGCAATTGTACAAGCATTGAGGCATGGGAGGCATTACTTAGTGCCTAAGGAGTTTGTGTAATTTACATACCACATAGCCTTGAAGTATGTGAATACACAAAATAATTTGAATAATAGGCATACAAAGTGGGTATTATTTTTGCAGGGTTATAATTTTTCTATAAATCATAAATCAGGAAAATAGAACCAAGTTGCAGATGCATTGAGTAAGCGTGTGACTCTATTTACAAATATGGAGAATGAGGTGGTTGGTTTTGAAGCAAAAAAGGATTTGTATTTTTCTTATTCCAATTTTAAGGATATTGTTGAAAGCTTAAGTAGACCATTGTCAGGCGATGCAAGAGATTTACAGGACAAGTTCTTTTTGTAGGATGGTTATTTATTTAAGGGACGACAACTATGTATTCCAGTTGGGTATATGAGAGATAATATGGTGAAAGAGCTACATAGAAGGGGATTGGATGGAAACTTTGGTAAGGATAAGACGATATCCTTGGTAGTAGAGAAATACTATTGGCCAAAGTTGAAAAGAGATGTGGTAAGATATGTGGAGAGGTTTCAAATTTTCCAAGTCTCGAAAGGCCATGCACAAAACACAGGGTTGTATATACTATTACCTGTTCCCAAAGGGTTGTGGACAAATTTCAGTATGGATTTTGTTTTGGGATTTCCAAAAGCACAACAAGGTAATGACTTGATTTTTGTCATTTTTGATAGGTTTTCTAAGATGGTTCATTTTATTACTTGTAAGAAAACTAGTGATGCAATAGGAGCAACAGATTTTTTTTTTAGAGAAGTAGTTTGCTTGCATGGTGTTCCAAAAACCATTACTTTAGATAGTGACACAAGGTTATTAAGTCAATTTTGGAGGACTTGTTGGAAGAACTTGGGAGCTAAACTATAGTTCAATAGTACCTATCATCCTCAAAATGATGGGAAAACAATGGTGGTAAATAGGATTTTGGGAAACCTGTTAAGGTGCATAGTTGGTGAAAAGCCAAAACAATAGGACTTAACATTACCAAAAGCTGAGTTTTCTTATAAGAGCTCAATAAATAGATCCATAGGAAAGTCCCCATTTTATATTGTGTATGAGAGTAATCCAAAAGGGGTGTTAGATTTGGTGTAGCTACTAATGGATGTCAGAGTTAGTGATGATGCAAAAGCATTTGCTGAACATATACAACAATTGCAGGAAGAAGTGTGGAACAAGTTACAGACTAGTAATGATCAGTATAAGGAAATAGCAGATGTGTATAGAAGGAGGAAAGTTTTTATATTGGGTGAGTTGGTTATGGTATACATTTGGAAGGAAAGGTTTCCAAAAGGAACCTATACCAAGATGAAGTACAAAAATATTGGCCCCTACAAAATTGTGAAGAAGATAAATGATAATGCTTATGAGATAGAATTGGTAGGAAATTTTGATATCTCTCCAGTGTTTAATGTTTTAGACTTATACTCTTTTCATGGGGATAGTGATGAAGGGGATTTTATTGATGAAGTATTAGATTGGAGGTAGTAGGTTCCTGTGAAAAAGAAAGAAGAAGTGGATCATATTTTGGACAAAACGCAGTGACTACGCGACATGGACAATATAATAAATATTTGGTACATTGGAAAGGATTGTCACAAGAGGAAAACACATGGGTCATAAAGTGGGAGATAAATAATCTAGATAAAGAAAAATGGTAGAAATTTGAGAAGACAACTTGCAGGAGCTGCATTTTTTCCAAGTAGGGGAGAATGATGCACTATTTTTAGCAGGAACTTAAAAAGGTCATAACTTGTGCTTTAGGTGTTCGTTTGAGTCCCTTTTTTAGACCACTTGTTTCATTGAGAAAGATGCACCAGTCAACCGACCTTGCCGGTTGGAGCACGTTTTGGCACATTTTCGGGCCTAAAATACTCCATCTAAAGGCAAAAAATTAGGATCTAAGTTGTAATTCAACTTTTTCCTATTTTAGGGAATTAGAAAAATTTAGTCTCTTGCATGAATAGTAGGTTAGAAAGTTGGAAATTCCTCTAATTTAGGCATGTAGAAGACGTGTGGCAATTTTTGTGCCCGTATGAATAAGCATGCAAACTTACTAAGAATAATAGGTTCTAGTAAATTACTAAAAATAGTAAATTCTGCCACCTAGAGTAGATTTACTCTTGCAGTTAGATAGATTTTTCTTAGCAACTCGAGTTGGGAGTTGTTTTCCTATTTATGAAGCATTGCAATTCATGATTCAATAACGAAGAAGAAGATTTATTTTCTTTGAGTTCAAGTTATTTACAATGTATTGAGTTTGTGTTAAAGTTGACTACATTACTTCACATTACAACTTATAATAACGTGAACACTAATAAAGATTTCCTAACATTCCCCCCTTAGTGTGAACATGGAGAAGAAATGTGCACCATTTGAACTGGAAATAGAATCATATGCCTCTGCATACTTTTAGGTCTACATACTGTTGGCTTAGATCTTGTTTTTTGGATCTTGTTGCATGTGACCAATCCACTTCACCAAATTGAATCCCATACTAGATGATCACACTTCCATGATTCACCTACATACGTGAACTCAACAATTCCCTCTTTCACTTCCAGTGAATGTTATTTCATCAGTTGATCGATGTTAGAAGTATGGCAGTCAAAGAATATCAGCAGTCAGAGGATCACTCCAGTTAGTTGCCCTCCTATACAATTGTTCTCATATTCCAAAATGCACATTCTCCTCATTTCTATCATAATATGGGAAGGAAACCACACACCATTTTATTTTACACACACCACATAATTGAAATAATATATAAAAAGGTGCCACCAATGTTGTATGCCACCCCATCATTGGTGACTGAAGAGAGGCGTTGATCGCCCTCCATACTCTGTTGCCTCCGACCTCCAATATTATTGCTTATTCAACCGATGAAGACTTGAAGATCATTTGTAAGTTTTTTTAAGGAGAAAATACTCCCCCCCCCCCCAAGATGGACATACTCAACATTTGACTTAGGACGTCACATACAAGTGATAATGCATCCTTGTACAATTTTGACACAGAAAAGACTAAATATATAGAACACTAAATTTCTACCTATAGAATAGAAAGTAATATTTTAATTACTTTCTACCTACTATAAACATAATGACTTGAAGATTTAATATTCTCAATTTAAATAACTCACTAAAACTTAAATACAACTAAAACCTATTTAAACTAAAAGATCATTGACTCTTTGACAAAAAAAAAATTAGATTTAGATATAAATATAAAAATCCCAATTATAATGACTTAAAACCTAGATCAAACATGGTCATGATATGAAAAATACTACCAAAGATGATGATTTGTAAGATGTGGACAGGAAAATTGTTTGCATATAACATTTGAAGAAATGCAAAATGAAATTTTCTTTTTAGAATTTTCGTTTTTGTTTAATTCGATAGATATGCGACATCCGAAATATAAAGATAAGATGCTATAAATGAAACAATGTATTTTTATGGTTGAGGTATGATAAATATGTAATCCATGTTTTCCATACATGAAAGAAAATAAATAATCATCCAAAATTCCTTTTTCAATAATTCCCTCCTCCAAGAATGGAGAAAAATGTAATCTAAAAAAACAAGTAAGCATTCTAGAAAAGCATCGTTTATGGAGTTTCTAAAAATAATGAAAACTGAAAATTGTTTGTTTACATCTAATTTCATGATGATACAACCTCCAAATCTATGTCTTTCATGTATTCTAGTCCTTCAAAGACAAAAAAAATATAATAATAATCCTCTCTACAAAGAAGCTTGACTCATAAAATGTAATGATAACCTTAATTGCAAAGACCAAAAATTGCAGTAGAATAACTATGATCACACAAAGCCAATTACAATTTAAATTAATTTGGAATAGAAGACATTATTTGCGGATATGCTTGTAATGGATAACAGAGAGCATGTGAGGCTTATGCAGTGTATAGGTTACAAACTGGTTACCAATCCCTGGCTAACATCGACATCCTTGTTATGGAAGTGTTTTCAGAATTGACTGCTCAAAATGAAATCACTTCAGACTATTTGTAAATCAACTAGATATTTGCATTTTATGTCTAACACTGATAGGGATCAGTGCAAGATTTGAAGTGGTGAGAGTCAAGGCTCAAAACTCCAACCAACACCTTATTATAGCACCCAAATTCAAAACCCAACTAAAGAGAAATTCTCTGGCAACATATACACCCCAACTAGGAAGGCAAGCAATTCTGTGGAGTAAAGCCAACCACAGGAGGAATCAACTCAACCCAGTGAACAGTAAAAGCCAAATAGTTTCACCTTTGCATACATGAGAAGAGAGTTTGTAAGGAATAATTAAGTATGGAAAAAATAATTGACACTCGAAGGGATAATTAAGTGAAAAATATAATTAATGCTCAAAAGGATAACTAAGTATGAATAATATAATTGACGCTTGAAGGGATAATTAAGTAGAGTCAGAACATATTATCTCAAAATTGGACGACCTCCATATAATTTCGTTTTTATGTTCATATGCACAATTGAAATATTCCATGTCTTCTTAAGATGTGTATGAAGATGAGAACTATTTTTCTTCCCACCAAAGTATAAAAATTCTTAATAGATGTCAACAAACATATTAAAAGTAATATTGACAAGAATTTTGATAAAGATCATCTAACCATTCAATCATATTTTACAGTGTCAAATCTCTTCCCAATTATGTGAAGATCTGACATGACAGAAATAGGGAGAAAATAAGCTACAAAAAATATATAAGTGAAGAAATAAACCAAAACAAGGATTATAATGTACATGTGCATGAACAAGAAAATGACATGATATAACATAGTATTTCACTTGCAAATATAAAACCACAACAAAAAACCAAATTGGGGCAAACATATACCCTGTTAAGAAGCTTCTTGTTGGCTGGTGTAAGAACATCAATGTAATCGGTAGCCATTATGAACCCAAAGAAGCACATCAAAAACACTTTTTCAAATGGTAAGACTACAAATTTTATCATTAATTCTTAATAGATGTCAACAAACATATTAAAAGTAATATTGACAAGAATTTTGATAAAGATCATCTAACCATTCAATCATATTTTGCAGTGTCAAATCTCTTCCCAATTATGTGAAGATCTGACATGACAGAAATAGGGAGAAAATAAGCTACAAAAAATATATAAGTGAAGAAATAAACCAAAACAAGGATTATAATGTACATGTGCATGAACAAGAAAATGACATGATATAACATAGTATTTCACTTGCAAATATAAAACCACAACAAAAAACCAAATTGGGGCAAACATATACCCTGTTAAGAAGCTTCTTGTTGGCTGGTGTAAGAACATCAATGTAATCGGTAGCCATTATGAACCCAAAGAAGCACATCAAAAACACTTTTTCAAATGGTAAGACTACAAATTTTATCATTAATTCTTAATAGATGTCAACAAACATATTAAAAGTAATATTGACAAGAATTTTGATAAAGATCATCTAACCATTCAATCATATTTTGCAGTGTCAAATCTCTTCCCAATTATGTGAAGATCTGACATGACAGAAATAGGGAGAAAATAAGCTACAAAAAATATATAAGTGAAGAAATAAACCAAAACAAGGATTATAATGTACATGTGCATGAACAAGAAAATGACATGATATAACATAGTATTTCACTTGCAAATATAAAACCACAACAAAAAACCAAATTGGGGCAAACATATACCCTGTTAAGAAGCTTCTTGTTGGCTGGTGTAAGAACATCAATGTAATCGGTAGCCATTATGAACCCAAAGAAGCACATCAAAAACACTTTTTCAAATGGTAAGACTACAAATTTTATCATTTTTATTATAGATTCCATGGCGCCATCCATCACTGATGCTTAGAAAATTTTTGACAAATTATGCTTTTGGAGGATAAATTTTATGCTTCACTAGATCTCCTCTGGCCAAATCTAGCAACCCATTGGAACAAGTCTCAAGTCCTCATAGAAACTTGACTTTCAGTAACATTGATTATTTATATTCCACTAAAAGTTGAAGTAGAGTGTGGCCTTAGCTTTGTTTATATTAAATTATCTTTCACTAATCCGAAACACATAATCTAGCCAGTTTGAGTTCAACATGGGAAGAATTGACCACAACAGAGGCAAGAATAACCAAATCTACAAGTAAATTGAAGACAACTGCGTGGAAAATTCTCTCACTGCAAAAAAAATTGAAACAAAGCATAAGAAATTGCAAAGAAAGCTCATATAAGTGTCTGAAATAAAAAGGATCGGCTAGTAATGGAAACCTTTCTTTAATTAATTCTCTGAGATTTCCACATGTAGATATTGTATCTGGTTTTGAGTTTTGATGTTTTGGGTCAATCTTTTAGACCCATCCAAAAAAAAATAGATTTGAAGTTATATTATACAAATATTAGGCACAATTACATATGCATTTAAACTCAACAAAGCAAACCTACTACATGAAATTTTACATGTAAATACATGAAATCAAACGAAATCTTTTCCATAATCAGGTTTTAGGCATAAATACCCCAATTATTGTGCCTCTAAATAACTTTTGTGCAAGAAATTACTGACACGACAACACAAGCTATATTATTCAATCTGACAATGCCCATTTCATAATAGCTAATGATACTTACCATAGGCTCTCCACTTTCTAGGCTATCGGGTGAAAAAACTCTGCAGTGGGGACTTTAAATCATAGGAGTAGAAACTTCCTAATCAATATAAAGTAGGAAATCAAAATGAACATGAAATGTATGGAGGAGTTGATAGTGTCAAATTTTAAGATGCTCATGATTTGTTGTTATGGATGATTGAGAATTATTGACAGGTTCATGAAAAAATACAGTCTGGAAGTTAAAATATTATAAAATGCAATCAAATGCTCTATAAAACGCTCAAATTTATTAATATGAATTGGCTGAAAATAAACAAAGAAAGAGGAGAGAACAAGTATAGAGAAAACACTTGGTCATAGCATCTAAGCCTCAAAAGAGATACAACATATAATCCATAGAAGAGATACCTCTCAGTCATAGGCTATAGTATCTAATATGCATAAGAGGTTCCTTATGGTCATGGTATCTAAGCCATACAAGATATATCTCTCAACCTTAGCATCTAAAGCATAGAAGAACTACTTTTCAGTCATGACATATGAACCACCAAAGCGATACCTCTCAGTCATGGCATCTAAGCTTAAGAAGAGATAGCTCTCCTCTGTACCATATAAGCTGCATAAGAGATACCTCTCAGTCATGGCATTAAAGTCAAAGAAGAGATAGATCTTTGTTGTAGCATCTAAACCACATGAGAGATGCCTTTGCATTGTGGCATCAAAAGCCCCAAAGGTGAACCCTCTCCAAAGGGGAATTTACCAAAAAAAATAAAATTTAAAGTAACAAAACAAAACAAAATCAACAAAATAAATTTTAAAAACACTCCAAATTCAACTAGTGTCTACTAAAAAAAAAATTACACAGAAACCAAAAGTCCTCACCCTCTATAAACCACCAAACTGTGGAAAGAACCGACTCCAAAAATTCCATACAAAATATGAAACAATGCAAATTTCATAAAAGAAAAATCTAGTACAATGTACAACAATAGAAAGTCCTTCAGAACTTAGTGTTTCAATCAAATCTAAAGGACTTCGAAAGGATTAAAAAAACTCAAAAATAGAAAAAAACAATTTCAAGTATATGAAGCTTACATACAGTTTCACCTGCAATGTGTGCGAAGAATGCAACAAGTTCATTCCGCTACATCAAAATGCCTCCTGTAGCACCAAAACCAATCCCCTCGTACATTGCAACCACCGTAATGAATGAATGTCAATCCCAGAACCCCGTAGCACCCCGTAGCATGAGTTATGGACGTGTTTCTCCTAGGAAACAACGTTTCAAACTGATCCACCGTAAACACCTGAGAAATAGGATTATTGTAGCAAAATTCAATCTTGCATTCCCGTTATATGTCGCAAATCTTCGCACCCTTCTTCGCCAACGAGAAATTCATTCTCACAGCAGCAGGAAGATCTTGCTTATCCCCATGCCTAGCGGATTCCTGATCTTCGCCTGCCATATTGAATTGTAATACGTAAACGAATTTTTAAACAATAGTTAATGGATTTTTGAAAGAAAACCAATACTTGCGGAAGCCAGAAAAATGAGGCAATTTCTAGGATTTTTTTTGTTCATGAACCGAAATGGAAATCCAAAATTTGGAAGGTTCGAAATCGAACTCATGATCTGTGGAACTTTAAAAACCCTATCATAATCCCAATAGATAACTGGACGTCAAATACTTGAAACAAATATTGTTAGAAAAATCCTACAAAATTGTTTCATAGTGTGATAGGAAAGAGCAGGTTGGGGGATCGAACCTGGGCGCAGGTGAAGCTGCTTCATTGGGCGAGAACTGATAGCGGCACTGTCAATAAGCCCTTAATTTTTCTCTAACATTGGGTACTACAATTACAATTGTCTGTCATAATAACTCACATCTTTTACCTGTCAGCCACATTAAAGTGGCATGCAAGCTCCATAAATGTTATGTAGTATCTTTTACATTCTTTTATCAAACACCTTGTTAATTTTTCACCAAACTATATAAATGGAATATTCCTCAAGAAAGGAAAAGGGAATATTCTTTAAAATTGTTGTTAAAAACTAAACAAAACAAATTAAAAATGACACATGGCATTTTGTTATTGTTTTATATAAAAAAACTAATGAGTTTGGTGAACCCAGTATTACTTCCTAATAAAAGCATATGAAAAACTTATGATATGACATGAAAAGTAAGTTCTTATTCGTTTTGAAAGTTGAGCTTCACGTGTTGCTAAGAATGAACGTCGACTCACTTGATCTGGTACGCCTTTGGAAGTTTGTGAAGGGGGTCGAATTAGCATAATCGATTCAATAGATTAATCAAAGCTTGGACTGTATTCTGCAAATCATGTAGTAACAGTGAATCGACGCCAAAGCCACTACAATGAAGCTTTCAGAACTTGAAGCCTTATATATATAATGGCGCTCCTACCTTTTGTCATCAAAATAGATGGATGAAGAGAGCTAAGCGGTGACATAAGATAAAGGATTAAAGTCATGGCAAAGGGAGAGCCAACTACACGTACACCTCACAAAAATGAATCTGTTATTTAGAGACAACCGAAGTATTCTAAATCCACATCAATCAGGGTAAACAAATAAATAAATGAAAATGCCCCTAAGGGTCTCACAAGAATGTCATGGCGCTGTGATTCAGACAACTATACCTGCTATGATACCAAATATAGAATTTGGGTAGAGTTGCATAATTAAATCATGGCAATAATATTCTTATATTTCTCATATCGATCAAATGGATCTCCATACAAATAAATAGGCAAACAATAATAGGGAGTCAACAACATAGGATTTTAGGAGAGAATTGTGTGATTGTTTAACCCGTAATACAAACAATAAACTTCACATTACAACTTATAATAACATGAATACTACTAAAGATTCCCTCAAAAACGCTCGAGATATTTTATACATAATCATTTGTCTTTTCCTCATACAAACCAAACAAAGATGCTCAAGAGTACCAAACAAAGGCACTCCAGATATTTTGTACATAATCATTTGTCTTTTCCTCATCCAAACCAAACAAAACCATTCAAAGCTACCAAACAAAAGCGCTTTTGATATTTTGTACATAATCATTTGTCAATTCCTCATCCAAACCAAACAAAGGCACTCAAAGCTACCAAACAAAAATGCTCCATATACTTTGGACATATTCATTTGTCTTTTCCTCATCCAAACCAAACAAAGGCACTCAAGACTACCAAACAAAGGCCCTTGTTATGCCAAGAGGCATTCTCATTTATATATATTGAGTGGAGGAGTCTGATGTCGTGCCCGTGAAATTGTGTCCGTGATATTTAATTTTAATTTGTAAAATTCTTGTGGGGAAGTTACAAAACACTTTACTAATTTAATTTGTTAAATTCTCGATGTGGGGAAGTAAATAATTTAAAGGTAAAAAACATTTTACTAAATTAATTTTATAATTTAAAGGTAAAAAACACTTTGGTAATTTAATTTTTTAAACACTTTAGTAATTTAATTTAACTTTAGTAATTACTAATTTAATTTAAAATTAAAGTAAAGAGGGTGTGGGGAAGTAAATAATTTAATTTGTTAAATTCTGGGGTGTGGGAAAATAAATAATTTAAAGGTAAAAAATACTTTAGTAAATTAATTTTTTAAATTATCAGGTGTGGGGAAGTGAATTATATTTAAAAATTAAAGTAAATAAATTGTTTAAACAAGTAAAAAATGTTTTTGTAATTTAATGTGTAATTTAAAAACTATAATGTTTAAATAAATAATTATTTAAACACTTTAGTAATTTAATTTTTTAAACACTTTAGTAATTTACTAATTTAATTGAATTTTTGGGGAAATTACATGAATTAAAGTAAACCCATGTAAAACTATTTATTTAAATAAAGTTTTTAAATAGTTATTATTCAAAGTGATATGTAATTTATAAGAGTAGTAACTTAGAGTGAGATGTGATAGTCTCTCTACAAACTTTTCTTTTAAAAAGACAATCAGAAACATTACAATTAGAGATGTATTAGCAATATCATCTAAAAATTATAGAAACTTGTAAAATATTTCATTATTAAGATTTTACTTTTGTTATATAGACAATTTTTAAATAGTTCAATTATTAAGATTTTACTTTTGTTAGATACACAACTTTTAACATCTTAGTGTGCATTGTGTATTTAGAAATTGAATATTTGTACATTTGTAATTCTAATACGTTGACTAATATAAACTTTCTGAAAAAAAAAAAAAAAAGAATGTGATGTTTATGAGAAATTTTTGTATGCGTATATATATCCTCACATTATTTTCATTAGGGAACATTTGTGGATATTTGTCCAACTCGGAATCTATCGTTGCACACACCTTTTTCGATACCGGGAGCTAGGATTTGCAAATGGGATGTTTCCTGTTATGCTCTCCTAGCACGTCCTAATTTGGATGTCATCCTATGTTCTCGAAAAGGTTTTTAAAGCAACGTAACGAGGGACATCCCAATGTATGTATAACATATGCATCTTCTGACAATGCAATTTTTCTATAAGAAATGTCAAATATAAATATTTTATATTTCTATAGTGAAGCCGTGAAATCATATTTTGTGTATGCTTGGAAAAATGTTTTCATATAAATTCCAGGAACTATGGTTCCATCATAATGTTTTTCATTTTCATGAGTGGATGAGATGTTATTTTATTGACATTTGTATGTTGTGTTTTTTCAAGCAATGATTAACGTGGATATGTGCATTTGAACATTTCTTTACAAGGTGGTGTGTGTTTATTTCATTGAAGGACATGGATATAGTTGATTTTTAAATACGCAATTGAGAATTATTTGTTTTATATTTTTGTCTTTGATATTGTGTTATTTATGAGAGGAACATTGTTGAATTGTCACAACTTGCCTGTATAATAACGATTTATACAATGACGTTGATGAAGAATTGTTGTGTTAATAGAGAATTGAGGTATTAATTGTTATTTGTAAATGTGATTGTTTGTGTCACTTTAGTTCATATCAAATTTTGAGCGTCCTTCATAATTTTTAGATTCTCTATACTATATGATTATTTCCTATTACATGCACATGGAGTTTTAAATAATATAAATAATTACGTGATTTTTTGAAAATACTTTATAGGCATGGCTCAACCAAGATTAAATTTTGAAAATGAAGAGGAAAAAAAAGAATATCAAAGACAATATCGCAGAAGAAGACAATAAGAAATGACAGATGCGTAACGAGAGGAACAAAGGAAACGTCGAAATGATAATGATTGAAGAGCATTTGCAAAACAGAGGGTTGAATTGACAAATGAAGAAATAGATGTAGAGAGAAGACAACATGCAAATAACATGATGACAATTCATGCACAATCATCTCAAGATGACTCACATGTATTAAGAATAAGGATACAAGGACAGATTCGTACAGATCGGTTTCCTGAGGAAGAAAGACGAGAATGTGAGGATTTACTTGCATTATTTATATAAAATATTTTATAAATTGCATAGTGTTTTGAGTGTATTGGTGAAAAAACTATTAAAAATAAAACAAAAGGTCATAGATATGGAAATGGAAACGCTTTTTCTAATCTCCTATTCTCTTAAATTCATATCATTCTTTGACTAGCCTTGCTAATTGTTACAACTTGGATAATATATGATTGATTTCTATTACATGTACGTGGATTTTTTAGTTATATAAATAATTACAAAGTTTGTTGAAAATACTTTATAGGTGTGGCTCGACCACGATTAAATTTTGAAAATGAAGATGAAAGAAGAGCATATCGAAGAGAATATCAAAGACAATATCGCAGAAGGAGACAACAAGAAATGACAGATGCACAACAAGAGGAACAAAGGAAACTTCAAAATGATAACGATAGACAAAGGTTCGCAGAACGGAGGGCTGAATTAACAAATGAAGAATTAGATGTAGAAAGACGACAACATGCAAATAACATGACAATAATTCGTGAACGATCATCTCAAGATGACTCACATGTATCAAGAGCAAGGTTACAAAGATAGATTTGTTCAGGTCAATTGCAAGAGGAGGAAAGACTACATAGACAAGAACTTCACCACGAAGCATCTCAGAGGAATTATCGTAAAATGGTTGGTAATGTTGAAGTTAATTCTGGGGCAGGAAATTCAACATCGATGGATCGCGTGCTCGAAACATCAGAAAACTTGGCCCAAGATATAATGAATGTAAGTGTTACAAATAATTTAGAGAATGATAGTGTGTAACAGGAGACGACATTACAACCAATACGAAAAGCGAGAAGAAGAAGAATGCAAAATAATGATTTACAAGAGGAGTCAACAATCGAACCTAGAAGAAGAAGAAGAATGCAAGACTCGCATATTGCGAGAGAACACATGATATATGATCCCAATGGAATGCTTGGGAGAGATTTCAATACGGTCCAAATGATTTTTTGACACGGTCTTGATAACCTTTCTTCGCCGGTCATGTGTTATATTTGTCAATAATGTTACATTGGAATAAAAGTTTCTCGAACACCTAAAGGACCTGTGTGTACTAGATGTCGACAAGAGAAAGGTCATCATCAATTTTCGGCATCAAACAATATGGATCCTGGGCCACAACTGCTAAAACTTGCAAAATTAACTCAAATTGAGGAAATGTTAATAGCTCGTGTCAACCCAATATTGCAGGTGACACATGCAACAGGAGGTCAATATAAATATTAAGGTCACACAATAAGTTTTCCTCAAGAAGTAAAATAAATTGCTAATATTTTGCCCCATAGATTGAAAGATTTGCCGATGATTATTGTTCGAAGGAGAGATCAGTGTGGAACAAATTACGACTTTACAGTCAATAGAGAGCAAGTTTATAATGCATTGAAATATAAAATAGAACATGATAAGTTCTATTCAGATGTCCAAATCAATGAAAATGCTCTGAATGAACTTCCACCTCATTCTACTGAGAATGTGTTCGAGAAGCTGAACTCAATTCATATGGAGTTTGATTCCGACGTAAATGAAATTGTGTTTGTAGGTCCGACCATGGAGACAGATGAAGGAAATATAATTAGTCATACAACATCGATGGCATCTAAACCACCTAATGCACCAAGGGAGATGGAATTAATCCATGTGTGGGTGAATAACCCTCATGCGGACCCTGGAGCACTCATTGATTGGCCAAGGATAGGAGCATCTCCTATCAATGAGTATGTGACAGTAGGACTACTTGATATGGCATTCCCTACTCTCTTTCCTGATGGAAAATGTGATTGGCTAGAACCGCGATTAAGACGAGTACGTCTCCATGAATTTGTAAAGCATTTATTGCATATAAGGATCACTAATTTGGCCGACATCCTTGGTTCAGGTATTACATGATGAACATGATCATGAGACATCGTGCACAAAATTCGTTTACATTTTTTGTGAAGAAAAACCACCAAGATATGCCAATCACCATCAACGAGTTACATGATCATATGAAGAAATGTTCCCCATTCCAATCTGGCTGATCATTTGATGCAGTTCGGAACATCGTTGAGGGGTACAAGGTCTTACTGGGAAAAATGTCATGGTGAATTGGTTGACATGTTGCATCAAATAGGATCACCTACTATTTTTTCACATTGAGCGCAGCTGATATGTATTGGCATGATCTACATGCATTAATGCCTGGAACACCACCGGATAATCCACGAGAAGTACAAAATTGGTGAAGGAAAAATATCATAGAATATCCACATATAGTGGCACATTATATGCACCTGCGACATACACTTTTCTGAAAGGAGGTATTACAAAAAGGAAAGAAAGTTAAAGATTATTGGTCTAGATATGAATGGAAACATAGAGGTTCACCACATGTGCATGGATTCATATGGTTAGAAGGGGTGCCAAATATGGACAACCTTGATTGGAATGATGATTTTCAACATGGAAATGCTGAAAAATACTTCCATTCTATTGTCCATGCATGGAATCCTCAGGATGACCTGCACCAACAAAACATACAGGTAATTTATCGATTCTCATCAAGTCTATGATTTATATAGAATTTTTATGTTCTCAAAATATATTGTGTATTCTTGTGTTCTTGATGTTACAAGTCTACCATAAAATTTATGTAAATCATCTCTTGTCTTCTTGCTCAATACAAGGACAATTGACACAATTTAAATATGGAACGTGACTATGAAGAGATTCTCCAATAGTGTAGAACGACATAAAATGTAAAGAGAGGGTCCTGCCTTATACGTGAGATTTTGTTTTCTCAAAAACTAATATTGTTATAGATAATGTTACTCAACACTCATAACAAATTTACTGACCCACATGCATCAATTATTCATTCCCGAGCAAGTAAATAATTAATTATTAAAATCATGCTTTGGGATATTATCCTAGATAATCTCTAAACTTACATAATATTCAATGTTCAAAAAATACCCATTCCTAACATTCGCCCCCTTAGTGTGAACATGGGGTAAGATCTCCTGGAAACATCAACCTTGTGAAGTCATTCATTGCTACTGTTTGCTATTGTGGATCTTGCTGGCTGTGGAATGATCATCCTAGTGCGGATTGTACATCAATCGACTTTCACCTTCCACCGGTTTGGCAGTTGAGGATACACAAGGAATCGTACGCTAGATTGATTTTCTGTGTAAGCTGAGTCATGCAGTTTGTTCTTCCACACCAAATAGACACGCGAGGAACTGTTGTTACGTCTATTGCCGAACACATGCTGAAATCAAAGGGAAATCGTTTCACCCCCTTGTGAAGTCACAACTTTTTGAAATAAAATATCAACATCTGTCCATGGGACCCCATCGTTGGTGAATGAGGTATGAGTGGGACGTGAAAATATGATTCCTTTCCTCACAAGTTAGTGCATTGTCCTGGCAACGGAGAAAAGAGTGTTTGGGATAGGAAATCCTCATCACTAGGACATGAAGTTCTTCATCATGTAAAGTAGAAAAAGCTAAAAAAGTTTCTATACGTTGCAGCTAAATGGCTTTCTGATCAATCTTGTCCTTCATGAAGATCCTGATCACAGTTCAGTATTACATGCCCAATCTCATTACAATAAAGCATTGAATTTTTCGGGTGAAGTAGAGATTTTTGGTCTGGGACAGCTGAGGAACGCGGTTTGATTTCCTACAAAATAGCTTCTTCAATGATTGAGTTCTAACAATGTAGACCTCACTGAACTTCAAACGGCCATAAATTTTAACTCAAAGTAAATACAATATTTCAGTAACTCTTAGGCATGCTATTAAGGAATAGCATTAGCATCATCATCTCTTTTACATGTTAATTAAAATTCCAGCTAGTTGATTTAGAAAGAACGAAACCTTATATGACCCATTTTTGAGCTGCTCATTTTCAACTCGTAGAAGCGTTGCTTCAATGTAGTCTTTGCCATTTCAGCTTCAAAATCACACAAAATTGGTTAATTGGAATCCCAAATTTCTTTTGCAGATGATGTAAATACATCATGATATATTTAGGATTTGATAAGCCCAGACCAATTGTACCCAATGCTCTCATGAAATTTTGCATTCCATTTTAATTCATGTTCCTCCATTGGGTAGTTGGGAGTTAGATTAACATCCCATGGTTTTTTATTTCTCTGCTAATAGCACCTGTAGTTGATAGTATGGAAATCTTGCCTTTTAAAGTTTTCATCAGATTTAGTTTCACCATTATTTTGTACAATACTCTCCTACAAAATTGAATCAAGGAAAGATTTCGGGATTGAATACCATTTTAACCTCCAAGCAAGTCTTCTTGTATTAACAATTCAACATTATTGAAAATTGGAGTGTTAGGCTTTCATTGTAAAGAATTGAGGTGCTTAATGTTGATAAAAGCTGCATAGTAAAATTATTTCTTCCAAGCTACGTTCTGGGTTCTTCTAAATTTATTCTGTAGTTTCACCAGGCACGTGATTCTTGCACACAGAATTATAGAAAAACCCACATCTGGAAACGAAAAATATAATATATTCTTTGAGACGGATCTGATCATGAAAGCACTGAAATTTCTTGCATCAAACCTGTTCTGTTACCAAATGAAAAGTTAATATCATAATTGCATAAAGAAAATTCGAAATCTTACTCTTTATTCTTGCTCAATACATAGGAAGTATTACATCCATGTTGAAATAGGAGATGTTGTTCCTAGATTTAAGGAGATATAATCTCCATAAATATCACCACACATAACTCCTAAAACAACTCCATGCTATTATACGTGAGATTTTGTTTTCTCACAAAACTAATATTGTTAATGATTTGTTTACTCAACAACTCATAACAATATTTACTCACCCACTCATAATTACATTTACAATAATGTAATTAATTATTACAACACATATTATATTATCCTAGATAATATAATCACTTACATAGATATTCTATGTTCACACTACAACATAGATATTCCTAACAGTTCTATGTTACAGGTCTACCAAAATTTTATGCAGCATCAGTGTCTTCGAAATACAACACAACTGACACAATTCGATATGAAACGTGACTATGAAGAGATTCTCAACTGTGTAGAACGACATATGATGTGTAGAGAGGGTGCCTGCCTACGTAAGAAAATGGGAAAAAAAAATTGTAGGTAAGATGTTCAAAATTTTGAATAATTAAATTGAAATAAAAAACACATATGTGGAAGAACTAATAATTGATTATTACACTTTGCAGGTATAATGCACCGTGGCGATTGAATCTCAATGGATCAAAGTTATATCAAGACTCAAAGATGGGAGATAAAAAGTTAGAACCTGTGAGAAATGATGATAGGGTAAATACACATAATCCCTACATATTACAACTATGGAGAGAAAACGTAGATTGGCAACCTGTTCTTTCCGAACATGCCATAGTCAAGTACATTGCAAAGTATGCAGCGAAAGTGGAGAAAAACTCTGAAACTTATCATCAAATGTTGATGCGGATGGTAAATATTGAAAACCCAGATGAAATGTTAGTGACAGCATACATGAGACTTCTAACCGAAACAATTGTTGAAAGAGATATTGGCGCACAAGAAACATGTCACATGTTGTTGGAGCTCCCTTTGGTAGAGAGCAGTAGAGTATTTGTCAATTTGAATGTTGCGCGTGAGGTGTTCAAAACAGTAACAAAACCTGATACAGATGACTATGAGGAACATGTAAAAAGTTTCATTGATGGGTAAAAGAATAGGCATTTTTACATGGAAAGTGTGTCTCTTATTGATGCCGCTAGATCTTGGACATATAATCCAAGGAGAAAATGGGATAACAAGTGGGAGCTCAGGAGTTTTGCAGCTATTGTGAGAGTGTTCCCAAGGTTTTCCTCTGTCCCTTCGAGGGAATCTCATAAATGGGTTGATTTTTGTTGGTCAGATTTGTTGCTTTACAGGCCGTTTCGAGATATAGACAGAGATATCAGACATGATTTTGATTCAATAAGTTTAAACTAGGAAGCGTTCCGTTATAATCCATGGCATGTCGAAAGGAGGACTGTAGCAGAAGACGTTGAAAATAACAGCAATTCTGAAGATGAAATTAATCAACATGTTCAATAGAATACAATAGAAAATGAATGGGAAATCATATGTAGGCTTCATCGTGGTCAAATTTTGCAAGCGACGGAAATAGATATGTTGAGAAGGAGAGATATTGACAGACAAGCACCATGGAATGATGAATATCGAGGTGAAGAATACACAAGTAAAGTGATAAAATTCATAAGTAGCATGAAAGATAATGGGTTGGTTATAGACGATGAATTAGCCCCGAATTTCAATTGCGACACCTTGGGTGCTAAACAAAAACAAGCACTTGATATAATAATGACACATTATAATCAACATTGAAATAACATTCCATTGCTCATGATAGTTCAAGGAACAACGGGAATAGGAAAATCATATTTGATTGGTGCAATTCATCAAGCACTTTTTGATGCATCATTCCCCGAACGTTCTCCTCTTCTATTTCTTGCACCAATAGGAGTTGCAGCTTTTAATATTGGCGCCTTGACCATCCATTCACAACTTGGAATCCCTATTATAGATTTTGCAGAATTGGAGAGATTGAGACTTACAACATTCCAACAAGAGATTTTCCACATAAAATATGTATTGATTGATGAAATGAGCTTCGTCGGACAAAGTTTGCCAGAAAACATGGACTCCCGACTTCGTCAAGCATTCCCTGAAAGAGCAAACATGAGTTTTGGTGGTGTTTCTATGATTTTGGTAGGAGATTTGGGGCAACTTCCTCCTGTTACCGATAAACCACCATATGATAGTAATAGACGTGCAAAGTTGTTATGGGAAGCATTTGGAACAGTTGTTACATTAGATAAGGTATTTAGGCAAGCAGGAGAAGATGAAGACCAAAAGCGTTTTCGACAACTTCTGGCCAATCTCAGAGATGCGAATCCGACACTGGATGATTGGATGTTGTTAATGAGTAGAACAAGTTCTGCATTAGACAAAGATAACAATGAAGAATTCTATAATAATATTCACCTAATGGCAACAAAGATTAACATGAATAACCACAACAACAAAAAATTGCATTCATTGAAAAGACCTGTCGCACGTAGCATTGCAACTAGAACAAGTACCGCCAACACACTGACAGGAGGTCTGAATGACGAACTTGATTTAGAATTATTAATTTCTAATGATGCAAGGGTTATGCTAACATCCAATCTTTGGATAGAAGCAGGTCTTGTAAATGGAGCTCTAGGATATATTCGAAACATAGTATATGCACCTGGTACTGGTCCACCGAACCCGCCAACATATGTAATGGTTGAATTCGATAGTTACTTCGGAATACCATTTGAAGATAGAACTCCACATACCATCCCAATTACACCAATACAAAGGGGACGCACACACCAATTACCCTTACGGTTGGCATGGGCATTAACGATACATAAATCGCAAGGTTTGACTCTTTTCAAGGCTACAATTGATATTGAAGAAAGAGAGACAATGGGGTTAACATTTGTGGCTATCTCTCGAGTGAAGTCGTTGTAGAGTCTACGAATATCTCTGCCATTTTCATATGAGCGCTATGCAAAAATGAAGAACGGAAAACTACTTTTGAAACGAAAGGCTGAGGAAAAAAGACTTATGTCCTTGGAATATAAATCATGTACCATGTGTAACACACATTTCATTCAATGAATTTGTCATTACATGTGATGTACATTACGCATTTCAATTCATATGAAAAAAATTATTATTTTTTAATTTGATAATACGGTTACTAATAAAATCCATAAGAACTTCGTGCATTATAGACCTTGAGTTTTTTTGCTCGTACTCATTCTCCAAAGACAAATATGTGTTAAGTTATATAGTAATATAATTACATAAAAAAATTACATATAAGTGACTATGTTTTGATAATAAATAATTATAATATTAAATTATAAATTTTATTGTATTCATAAACAAACTAAATTCCCCGTTATTTTTCATACTTTATTTTATGTATTGTTTTACATATCATGTTTTTATTTATGTTTCTATGTGTATGTAAAATATGCCAAGAGGTGAAGTTCACGAGGCACCTATATATTTATATAATATATAAATATAGGTATGCTAGTGATATTTTGTAATAATCATTTGTCTTTTCAACACAGGCGCTAGAGACATCTTCCTCACTTTCAGCACCTCACCGTCTTATACGCCCTTGTTTTCACATATAAATATGCATTACACTAGGGAAAAATTTACAGAGCAGAAGCGGGCGCCATGGATTTAAGCATGAGCAACAGCATATGGTACTACTATTCTATCACCCTTATTATAGCACTTATTATAGCGGGTAGAAAATGGATGAGCGCCGCCACTTCCAGGCTTCCTCCGGGACCTAATTTCGCCCTGCCCCTGCTCGGCCATCTCCATCTCCTGCAACCCAACGTACACCACTGTCTCTCCGAGCTCTCCCACAAATACGGAGCTCTCATGTCCTTCAAATTCGGATTGAAAACATCAATCGTGGTGTCCTCCTCTGCAATGGCGAAAGAAATCCTGAAAGAAAACGACCAGTCTTTTGCAAACAGAAGCGTACCAGTGGTGGCCAGATGCATCGCATACAATGCTTCGGACATTCTGTGGAGTCCCTACGGCCCCAGATGGCGCCTCCTCAGAAAAATCTGCGTCAAGGAGCTTTTCAGCCCCAAAAGCACGGAATCCCTGCGCCCTCTGAGAAAAGAAGAGGTCAGAAGAACAGTGGGAAACATTTACAGGGACTCCATTAATGGGGTCTCTGTGGATGTGGGTGCCCAGGCTTTTGTGACTTCGCTGAATCTTATTACAAATATGATGTGGAGCACAAATTCTGAGACGGGTGAAAGGGGGGTGGAATTTAAGGAGCTGATGGGAGAACTGGTTTATGTTCTGGGTGTGCCCAATGTTTCGGATCTGTTTCCCTTTCTGGAGAGACTGGATGTGCAGGGACTTTACAGGAGGATGCACAAGGTTTTTCTCAGATTTGATAGGCTCTTTGATGGTATTATTGAGGAGAGGGTGAAGGGTACAAGTAAGGGAAATGATTTTCTCCAGTCTTTGCTTGATCTGACAGAAAGAGGTGTGGATGAAGACGATCCTGAGAGTGTTCAGATCACCATGAATGATATTAAAGTTCTGTTGATGGTAAGTCCCTGCTTCGTGTTTTTACCACCATTTCTTTTATTGGTTTCAAATTTACCGAATTCATAGGAAATTTAATATTTATTTATATATGGGAAATGGATTCTTTGTCTATATATATATATATATATATATTATGTTAAATATATTTTTTTTAAATTTTGATTAAATGTTTTATAATCAAGAAAATTTCTATATTAGTATTCATGATGGGTTTGAACTCAGATATCTACCTTAGTACAACTGCTTATCCAAACTACATCTGTTAATTTGAAAAAGTTTGAAATTAAAAGGAAACACGTGTATTTAATATATATGTCAAATAAATCTTTTATAAATCATATCATATTATACTTAACTAGCAATTGCAAATGAGTTGCAAGTTACGCCGGAGAGGGAATGAGATTTGTGTATACAATATAGTATGGGTACAAGGTGAATGTGATTTTTGTTTGTATTGAATTACAAGTGGGGTTTGCGTATATATATGTATAACTCTTAACTTATTTAATGTTGGAGTTTACCGATGGATCCTAGATCATGGTATTGTTTTGTGCGCATGATGGGGGAAGGAGTATATCCATGCCTTGTATGCTGTGGCCAATGCTATGTTGCAAAGTCTTTTCTCCTCCTCCTTGCGTGATTTTACGTTCTTGGTATATCTCATTTGTGCGTAGCGTTCAAACATAAAAGCTGGTTGGATTTGTAGATCGTTGATGGCACGAACTCTTGACATTGCTGTGAATGTTAGTCCTTGACGGTCAACGTTTCCGATGTCTACTGTGGCCTTGTCAAGAGTTAGGCCCTATGATTTGTGGATGGTAAGGCCCCAAGACATTTTTAGTGGGATTTGGCGACGATTTCCACGTGTGACAGGAGGTAGGGGCAAGTGTGTTGGGTTGAGTATGTCCCATGGGGGCCCTTGGTAGTGTTTGAAGTTGACAACAACAAAGGATGGCAAGTCTGGTGGTTGTGTTTCTGGGTTGTACACGATATCTGTCACTTGCCCGAGTGCACCATTAACCAATCCTGAGCTCACCCATAAGTTAGATGTCAACATGACCTCTTGTCCTGTGCATAGGAAAACTACCGGGTCTAGTTGAGTGTCGTTGATGTCTGAGTCAGAGTTATGTTTGCTTTGTTCTGCGATGCTCATTGCAATTGGTACGTGCAAGGATTTTAGCATTTGTTTATTGTGCTTGTTTGCTAGGTCCTTTGTTGCAAATAGGTTCTTCTCAGTCATGAACATGGATTGCTCTGAGGTAGACATGCACGACTTGGTACGTGACATGAGAAGAGACCAATCCTTAACGGTTGCTTCTGCGTTTCTGATGTTGGTGAACATTTCTCTGAATTCAAGTTGTGTCGAGTTTAATCCTTGTTGCCTAAAGTTTGTGTCCAAGGTGATCACGGTATCAAAAGCATGCCAAAGGGAGCTTCCTACTTTGTTGCCTACATATAATGGTACATCGTTGACCGGAGGGAGCTGGCCTAAGTCTCCCACCAAAATCATTGAGCAGTTACCGAACGCGTGGTTACTATGTCGAGGGAATGCCTCACGAAGTCTTTTGTTGATGTTGTGTAACATTGTAGGACCTATAAAGCTCATTTCATCTATGAGTATGTAATGTATGGGACTCATACGCTCTTGGAAGATTGCTAGGGCTTGGCCTTCAAGAGGTTTCATGTCGGATATGGGTATTCGGAGGGAAGAATGTATAGTAGATGATTTTATATTGAATGCAACAATACCTGTTGGGGCTAGTACAAGGAGGGAAGATTTTAATTTGCCAGCCATATTTTCAAGCCCATTTCTTATGCATTGTATGAGGTATGATTTTCCTGTACCAGCGGTTCCCTGAATGATCATCTTCAATGGTGGGTGTTCCCCTTGTTGAGTTGCATGGGAAAGCACAATTGAGTAGGCAAGGTGTTGTTTTGATGATAGCTGCAGAGCGTCTAAATGGGTAGGTGGAGTAACAACTGGTGGTGAATTTTCAGTGCAGGCAATGTCTATGAATTTAGGTGCACTTATTTGTAAGGCAGCAGGGATTGAATGAACCTTCCAATCGTGGTTAATGTCAAAGTCACGGAGGCCTATCATGTCTACATCATCAATTGTTGTATTGAGTGTTGGGTGCATGCGTGATATATGCTCCCATTCAAATAGTTGTGCATGCAGCGGATTAGATCCTTGCGAGTCATTGTCGTCGCTACTTGCCCCAGTTGCAGTTTCTTCTAGAGTAGTGGCTCTATTAACATGTAAAGGGGCGTAAGAGTTTTTCATTTTTTCCCATTGGTTAGTTATTTCAGATGTGGAGATGCCAATGTCTGTTTGGATATGTCGAAAGGGTTTATAAAGCAGAAGCTCTGTCCAGCAGAAATCCTCATAGTGTATCGCATCTGGGGTGGGGACATCACTGTATCGGGGGAATACGCGGACGACAGCAGGGGTTCTTCTTTGTAGCCATTGAGTAACTTTCCTTTGGCTGTTGTAGGACCAGGAACGAGCAGCTTCAAAGAGGGAGGTGTTCTCTAATTGTGTAGGGCATTTTATGTATGCATCTATGAATGAAGGGAATTGGAATGTGTTTCCTAGGTCTGGGAGGACACGTTTGAATACCTGCTTACCGACGGATAGGGTAATAAATGTTCGGCTACAACTGGAAAGGGGGAGTTTTTGTAACATGTGGCATGTTTCTTGTGCACCAATGTCCCGGTCGACAATAGTTTCAGAGAGGAATTTGCTGTAGGCCGTCTTTGCAGGGTGATTGACGCTAACTTCATTAGATATCCTTGTCAACATGTGATGGTAGCTTTCTGATTTCTTCTCTGCCTTGGCTGCATATTTTGCAATGTATTGTAAGACCGCATGTCGTGACACAACGGGCTGGCAGTCGACATTGGCTCGCCATAGTGCTAGCATGTCTGAGTTGTGTATGTTGACCCGTGCATCATTGCGTGCAGGGGTGTACTTTTTTTTACCGGTTTCATCTAAGCCCAAGCTCGAATACTCTTGGAGTGGCCAAGGGGCTTTATATCTACATTGAAGTGTCCCATTTTTTTTCTGCAAGCAGGTTGCCTCACTACATTTTGTGTGGCGTTGCACGCGGTTCAACAAGTTCTCATAGTCAGCTACTGGGTTGTTTGTAAGTATCCCGTATGTGTCTAACAAGCACGGGTCATCTTCCTGCGAACGATGTATCTGACGTTCTCCACTCTCAGGGCCCCTTGGATTCCATGCAGTTACTAATTGGTCGAAGTAAGTCTTCGCCGCATCAAGTTCACGGGGGTTGTCCTAGTTTAGGTCCTCCATGTTTGGTGCATTTGGAAGCCATATAAATCCGTGGATATGAGCCGAGCCTCGGTGTTGCCATTCGTACCTGTATTTTGCACAAAGAGGGTCCAGCTTGGTAAATGGGGTAGGCGGGGTATTGTATTAAAATCTAAGTGGTAGTGAGCTCACCTGTACCAGTAGTCAGTGCAATGCATTTTTTTTTAAGCACCTCCTCGCAAAATATTGTAAATCTTTTTTCCATGTATGCAGAGACGATATGGGGGTGCATGTTCAAGTTCGCGTTTCTCCACTGCTGGCTAGTTGTTGAGGGTGGCGTCGGTGTTCCTGGCATTGCTTTGTGTAAATCTGGCCATTTAGTATCTGCTGCACTTAAAGTGAAGAAAAGTGTAGGGCTTTCTAGTTGGGTTATCATATCTGTGAGTTCATGTCTGCGCTTGCACCAAAATGATTTAGTTCCTCGCAAGTTGGACCCAAAGCGCATTAGTTGCTCTGCAATGTGGGCATCTGGGTAGTGTGCAAGTTGCTGGCGTAACATCGAAACTGTGGTAGGCAAGTTGTCGCCTATATTTTTTTTTGTGAAAACAACAGATGTTGATTGGCTTCTGTGGCGCAACATAATGTTGAGAATGAAGTAACGAAAGCGCGGATGGCTTCCAAATCTGTTATCATGGTAACGTAGTAGGTGTAGTGTGTATTCATGCATGTGAACCCTCTTGATGCGTGCTTGGTGGAACAATGCAACCCCTGTAGGGAACAATGTTGGAAAAGCCATAGATAGCAAACCCTCAGTGTCGTATTCGCTGACCGCAGATGAACCAATGTGTGGCCACTCAATTGACTGTAGCAGAGTTTTTTTTCTGCCTTCGATGAAATTTGTTATTTGGTCAACTTCTGAAGTGGCTGGAGGGAGGGAGGACACAAAAGATGATGGCTGCCGCTCGTGGGTATTTGGTGGGGAACTTGGGCGAAGCTCTGCTTCTGGTTGTGCTTCAGCATTGTCGGCGATAGTTGAATTGAAGTGTGGTAGGGAAGTAGATATATCAGTACTATGATGTGGTAGGGAATGCAATGTAGGTTGGTCTAGGACAACATCCTTGTAGTAAGGGTCATGAGCTATTTTGAATTGCAATGCAGCCAAAACACGAGATCTGCTTACAAAGCAGTCGTAAGCTTTATTTGTTGCTCTGATTCTTCGGATGATTAAGATGTCCAAGTCTTCGACGCGCCGAGGCAAGTGTTTAGTTATGGATGAAACTTCTTGGGGGAAGCATATGGTGTGGCCCCTATATTTGTATTGGCCACCTACAGCGTGAGTCACTTGCAATATTGGGTTGACCCTTGCTATCAACATTTCCTCAACTTGTGTAAGTGAAGATAACACCTTAGGTTGCGGGCTTGGGTCCATGTTATTCCAACTTGAGAAGCGGCGATCATCCTTTTCAACAATGCATCTGTGACAGGTATGGGCACCTTTGTAAAGCCTTGTACGTAGCCCAACATATAATTCATTACAACATGAACATGTGTTTGGAGGCGGGAGGTGATCTATTCTTTGGCGGAATTGGCGTTGTGTATCTTGGAGTGAATGCGTATTTGGTGTGTGATCTTCGAGCAGGTTGGCATGGTTGGCTATATAGACTGGCGCCTGTGTGTTCAGCTTTTGTCGTTTCATGCAAGCTATATGGCGACGATGCTCATTGAGGTTGTTTTTGTTGGTTGCATACCTCAACCGAGCCTTTGCATTTTTCTCAGTTCGTGTTAGGCCTGCAAAAAATGAGTTAAAAAGGTAACAGTAATTAGGTATAGAACGTAGTTAATGCAAGCAAAAAAGAAAAGTTCTTTTGTTTGATTGGAGTGAAGTGTAACAATGTATGTTGACAGTATTTGCATTGCTAGTATAAAGTGACTTTGATTGCACCCGAATATGTGTATTATAAAGACATATTAAGAACACAGAGTGGTATATAAATATAGGAAAACTTGAGCACAACATGCGTTAATATTAAAGGTTATATAACTTATGAATGCAAAAACCTATATGTGGAGTAGGTGGTATGGTAAGTATGTATTGGTAAGTTGCTCATATTGTGTGGGTACAGTATAATATGTTTTCTGAGGTAGTGTAGGATCTTTTTCATCAATACATAGTTAAGGTGTTGCGAGGAATGCATCTAGTGGGGATTCCTGCATGCTGGAAGTCATGTCCTTAACTACAGCGACAACAGTGCACTGGGCTTTCTCTTCTGACCTGTAGACCTCTAGCTTCGCGGATATTGTGAACATGTAGCGGTGGAACAGAATTGGCTTAACAACAGGCCAAAACTTGTCAGGTGTTGGTGCAAGAAGTTGTAGCTCTTGTGCTGATATACCCATGATTGATGTAGCAACCTCATCAAAAGCAGTTACCCATGTTGTTGATGTGCCATCCTCAATGATGAAGTGTAATGCATATTTGTAGTCGCAATGAGAGACGTCGTGCTTGCATTTTTGGCAATACCAAGAGGAGTTTGCAGTTAGATCAAGTTTTTTCTTGCATTGCTGGTTGTTAACAATTGATGTGCATGCTGGATAGCTAAAGGAGGACATATTAATGTGTATAATTGTTGCTGCGGTGGAGAAGGTGAGCGGTTTACCTAGCTGCGAGGAGGATTTCATGCCTGCGATATCAGTTTTCTCAATTTTTCCAATACTCACTGAAGGGTATGCAGTTGTAGAGGCGAGCGAAGTAAACCATGCACGCAGTGCATGAGCCTCAGTTATATCAGGATCTATGAAGATTTGTGTATTAGGGCCCGTGGCTAATGTTGTTCCTTTGAAAGTTGTAGTTTTTGCTCTCTTAATTGCAAGAACTGGTCGGATTGATGTCTGTGTAGCACATAATTCACTCAGAAGTTTGCCCTCATTGTCACTAAAAGCGCCCCATAACGTTGCCTCAATACATAGTGCCGAGTTATCACTTAGTACGACTGTGCGTTTGTGGTTGAAAGTACTATCACTTTTCCTGATAGTGGAGGGGGCGGTAATGGATAGTGCAATAGCTAGTAGGTCAATGGTGGATTTGGCGGGGGCGGAGTTGATTTCTGCTATTGTTTTGAAGCGGAAAAGATATTGCGGTATGTTTACGGACTGGTTTGTACTAAGCTTTACAGAGGAGTCCAAGTCTAGGATGATGTCCCAAGGAGTTGTGGAGTTGTTGTAATCTTTTTTTGCAGTCCGCAAGGTGCCTCCTTTGATTGTGTATGTTTTACCTAGTTGTATTTGGTTGTAGTAAGAAGTTGCAGCTAGGTCAAAAGAAGTCACCACTATATCTGAGTTGCTTTTGTCGATAATGTCGAAGCTGAAAACCTGCCCTGTGCGTTTTTCCGTGCTGTAGTTGTTTAGGTTGCCTTTTTTGATGACCCTGCCTTCAATAGTCCAAACGCTTTGGTAAGGATTTAACGATTTAATTGGCGTGAGTTGCATGCAGTGTTCAGGTCGGCCTTCACGAGTAGCCGGTGCCAAAGTATCTGTGCGGGATGTCGGCATGTGTACGGCCAGTTGGGGAGGAACAACGTTGGGGGCAATGGAGTCTGCGATGCTGGTGGTTCCTAAACAATAAAATAAAATGGAAATGAATTAGCAAATGGGGTAATGTTAAGTACGAGGGAGCATGCGCTAAACCATAAAGTGGGGAAACCAAGTTATGGCCCACGTAAAGTGTTTTTTTAGAGAATAAGCACGTAAAGATATGTACAGTGGGGAAGATGTTTATATAACACAACAGTTTCTATGCTCATTCTTTAAGTAAAGTACGAAACATATGTACAGCAACTCTATTGTATATATCGTGATTGGAATTATACAAAACTTTTGACGACGGTTTCAAAATGGAACATGTACACCATATTTATGCAAGTATAGGTTTATCAAGTTAGACCTTCAAAAAGAGGTTACTGTGGGGTAGGATGAAAGAGGTGGGCATATGTATGAGCAGTGCAAAGTCGTAGTAGGGGTGAGGTAGGGACTTAAATTAAAGGGATGCAAGATAAGCTTTGAATGCAGCTCTAATGGAGTGTTCCTCGCCGCCAGAGTAGTACTGGTCGTAGCTGAGCGAACGAAGGAAAGTGTACAATGCGTCAAGCCTAAGGTACGTTGCATCTACCTTGTGCATCATGTCTAAGACAGTGGTTAAATCACTATCGAGAATCATTGCTGATGGGATGAGGGACTCTGATATTCTACCAGAAATGGTTGAGCATGTAGCTGCAACAGAAGTAGCCAAAGTATGGACAGAAGTCGCAAGCGGTGGCTGGACACTTTGTATTGAGCTTTCGTTGGTGGTTGCTTGGGTTGCATATGACTGAGGTGTCCCATTTGAAGCGACCAGTTCAATAGGAGGGCTCCCGACAATGGCACCAGAGGTATCATCAGATATTGTGATAATGGATGGGCTTCCACTTGGAGTGGCCATAATACCTGGAAAAAGCAACCAACTTTGTTAGTATAAATTTAGCTTCTACTGACAAGTACAGAAATATATATACATATATATGACACGGATTATGGTTAGGACAAAGACAGAACCATGATATTTAGTGAATGTCATGCAATTGAGTTAGAGAAGTGCTGAAGAATTCTAAACATTGCAAAAAACATTGGCTCGCTGAAACTGAAATTGCAACTACATCCATAAATCATATATCATATATTTCATCCATAATTCTCTGTATGCAACTATGGAAATGTCAGACATGCTCATTGTAGTTTTCAGCAGAGCTTACATAAAGATTATCACTAACAGATTAAGAGCCTTTGAACTATCAGCAGCAAAACATATTCCAATACAATTACTCTACCCGAGATGATTAAACAGCTGCTGTCCACTTACAGGTGAAACTATTTCATGATTATTATGTGCTTATTTATAGTATGTATCCATAGTACATTTCTTAAGAAAACATGCTAATCCCAATCATGGGAGCATCTAATTCTATTACACAGAATTGGAGGCCCCAACAATTACCAAAAACAATAAAAAAACTGAAACAAATAAATTAAATAGGTTCAATTCCATGCAATAATTGTTCGACTAAACCCGAATCCCAATCATGGGAGCGTATAGTTCTATTACACAGAATTGGAGGCCCCATCAATTACAAAAACAATGAAAAGACTGAAACAAAAAGCCCAGCACATATACGTCGCAACTATTTTAGCAGCAACACCATAGCCTTCCATTTCTAAGTAGAATGTCCCTCAACAGGGTCCTAAGCTCCTGAAGGCCTCCTCCATGTACCAGCCCCTCCAGACCGATCTTCATCCCGCATACGGTCTAAACGCTGGTCTGAACCTCTCTCCTAGCCGCATAGCATTTTATGTTGTAAGTTGTGATTGGGCTGATGAATAACAATAACAATAACTTCAAGAAAACTACGCCCTGGACTCACTATAACTACAGATACTAAGACAATATACCAAAACGTATGTACCTAGTTTTTACAAATAATTCTAACTCAGGAGACTGTTTTGACTTAAAAGATGTGACCAATAATGAAAGCATGGCTGAGCATACTGCGCATTTTGTGAAACATATAAACCCAATAAAATACGTTCATCGCAACAAAACAATAATTTGCATTATTTATATTTCCCTGCAGAATTATTACAGCGAATAAATGAAAGAAATACAGAGAAGGAAAGAAATGCTGCTAAAAACTGATCCAGGATGCTAACGAGGAAGAGCTGTCATAGGAATCGAGCTTCACACCTCCTGTTGCTTCCGCGGCCGCCAGGCAAAGACCGCTTGCTAGATGGTATATGACCTGGTGCGAGGCTCCTTGCGAGGAAAAGGGATCTGAACAAGATTTTAAAAAAAAATTACAGATCAAAATCAAATTTTTATGGCCTTTTTTCTGTCAATTGAAGTAAATATAATTATTACCCAATGGAGCGGTTTCTGTATGGACTTCAATCTGGCAATAAAGGTAGGATTCCGGAGGCCGTCCCAGCGGGCATTGAGAATGCCAAGGTTTCTTCGAACCCTGGCTGAAATGTTGCGAAAATAATAGCTACCCTGCAGCGTCCACAGCGCCCATTCGAAATCTCCGTCGGCGGCAAATGCCAGAAAGCAATTAATATAATTGTTGTCTTTCACACTTACTCCCCTCTCATCTATGCCAGATGGTGCAGGATGTAAATTTAAAAATGCAGGGGTGTATTTATAGAGAGAGATAGTTTAAGCAGCCTGTAAGAGGAGGACAACAGGTAGACAGCAATGACCGACTCTGTAAGAAATGCAATTACTCCTCTAAATATCGCACCAGCACACTGTTTCTAACATCAGCTTTGCACTGTTACAGAATTGCACGTATATTTCATTCACAAGCTTTTATTCGCCTGATGCATACACAGTGTGCAGTTTCCAACGGGAGTTATTGCGAAGCGGTGGACAGCTGTGACTGTATTTATGCTCAGCGGTAGCCAGGCAGACCACCGACCCTGAACATAGCCGCCAAGCTGTATAAGTTAAAAAGTATTATTATGAATGAATCTGAAGCTGTTCATTGGGCGAGAGGAAACAATCTTCTTTGCCTCCCATTTATTCTTTTCTGTTTATGGAAGTTGACGAAGACGTCTCTGGCGGGAATAAGTAACGTGCCGATTAACAATAAAAAGTATTCGACCTAAGTATTTCCTATAACAGCTTTATCGGTCATATATTTGTTTGTATTAAATATTAGGTGTTCTACTGTTTTGCGTAGCCATCAAACGTGTTACGGATATAACGAAGTACTCGACCTTACTTTCACGCTGAACCGGAAATATTAATTGAAAATCCAAAGCAAACTCAAATTTTATGGGTATATACATATGTCATCTTACTATCCTTTTATGTATGTTTATTTAAATTTAGCAAAGTGGGTAGCCGGAAAGGTTAGGCCGGAAAATGTTGCCGGAATTTGACACTTTCCAGCAAAGCCTACTTCAAAGTAAACGCCTCCGGCGAATAAATCTAGTATAGTAAGTAAAAGATAATTGCCAATTTACACGGCCTCATATTGAATGGATAATAATAAAAGTAATTTTAAAAAGTATTTATTTAAAAGTTTATAATTTTTTTTGGATTATAAAATTATATAGGAAGGGAAGAGAATCAAGCAAACACATATATCAAAGAAGGAACTAGGCTTTTACAAACCAACTTGGATAAGATTAATATATTATATAATTAATATAATAAATGTTTATTAAAATACAAGATTAAATAATGATATTTTTTAATAATTTTTTTTTAAAATGTTAGTAGGGATTTTACAATAACAACAAAAAGTGGGATTTAATAATTTAATTGTGTATTTTTTTAATTTTTAATGTTTAATGTTTAATATTAAATTTGGTGTACATTTGACCGAATTTCTTAGACACAATTAATGTACATATGTTAAATAAGCGTATATTGAATGAATAATTACGCTGAAGGTGTTTCTCCTATGGGAAAGGGCTTTGCCGACATTCGTGGGATTGTGTTAAATTTGACGTCTGTTTGGATGGTTTTTCAATACAATTTAATTTGACGTTCTGAATGACAGTTATGATGGCCATATAGACGTTTTTGGTATTCCCGGCTATTTTGAGCAATTTTGTTTTTACATTCCCAACTATTTTCAGCAGTGGACATGGTTGGGGTTGATCGATCAAATGTAATTACCTGCTCGGTATGTCCCTGACATCGTTCTTTCCATGTATAAGAAAGCCACATAATTGCAGATAATGAATTTTATTTATTCAGGGATTATGTTTAAGCACAAGATTACAGCCATGGATCCCTCTGCTATGAATACAACGGAGTTTCAAAATTTATTAGAGGTATTTTAAGTGTATCCTTCATTTCTAAATGTCTGGTCACTCATCTTATGAGTTGTGTAATGGGTTCGAATGTGAATACGATAGGGTTTTAAAGAAAAATCATGGTTTCAAAATAAAATTAGGGTTTGAGACAATATTTTGAAGGATACTAGATTGATCCTTTTAGATGATTGTAATGATTTGACGACTTTTGAGGTTTTAAAATTTTGTTTCCGTGTTGCTAATTCATGCTACCAATAGAAAGAGTTAGTGGGTTCCCCTTTTAGACATTGGCATGAATGAAAGCTTCTTTCCAATTGAATAAGATCTTTGGGTAGAGCCAAGCCCACAGTCATGGGATTCTGTGAATCTGTTTTCAAACTCCAGAGTATGGTTCCTGAACAAGGATTTGGAAGAATCCAAATTCATCGGTTTTATGGGTGAGCTTTTCTTGTAATTAGTTTCTGTAGGTTAAATTGCAATCATACAAAGCTTTTTTTCAAAGCTTCTTATTGAGATCAAAGCTTTCTCCCCTCAGAATATTGTAGTGGATACCGTTCTTCCTTAAAGCTATAGTCTTTCGAGGACGAATGCTAATTTCTGAAGTTGGATTATTTTGAAGTCACTATGTTTATAATCCTACAAATGCCACTTTTTTGTGGGTGGGGATCCTTCATTTATTACTCCCACATGATGGGGTTGGGTTTCAATGCTTACATTGTCATCAACTCTTTGCAATGCCTCTTGGGATTTTAAGAGTGGTAGGACCACCAATTTCTTGCAAATTTCGTCTAACTTGTGATATTTAAATATTTAGGCATAAAGAATCTTCGGCCTCAATGGTCTGTAGTTGACTTGTTTCTATGGTTGGTTTAAATTGTTTAAGCAAGTTAATCTTTCACTTTACTTCCATGCAATTGAGGAATGAAAGATAGGGATAGATGAAATAAATATATCAGGGCTTCAAATCCCCTTTTTGTATCCACTTTAGCCCATCATGTGTATGGGTGCTTCCACTCTATCTAATTGATTGTCAAGCATTCTCAATGAAGGCAAACTGAAGTAAGTAGAAAATCTCACGATTAAATGTCTTTATTAACGATATTATGGAGGTCATTCTTCATCCAATTTGTGACTAATAAATTTTAGGAGTAAGTTTTTTTCAATTTCCACCATGACTAGCAAGGAAATCAACACCTTCATTTCTATGCAAACTACAACAGTCTTTAAAAAAATGTGTTGTAAGAGTTATTGCCTCCACTGGTTATCCTTGTAAATGGTAAGTTTGAATTTAATCTTTCCTACATTCAAGTCTCTATCTTGGAGAGATGAGACCTATAAGAGATTCAATTTTTGCTTGTTTATAAGCTAAGTCGCCACATTCAAATTCATCAACTATACATAAAATAGAAATAGGTGTGTACTATGAATTGTTTTGATATTGCCAAGTACTCTCATTAAATAGATAATATTAGTTAAAGGGACATACGCCTTTATTACGTTATAACAATTGTTATGATATTTTTACTACATAATTAGGATTACACAGTCATGGGGGTGCATCTCTTCCAATGGCTATTAAAAATTTCCTTACTAATAAAGGGCATGTGCTCATCATGGCCTTTACATAACTTATTAGGGATTTACGTCTTAGATTGGGTTGAAGTCTATAGGGTATATAGTATCTGAGAAAAACATTCCCTTGATATAGAATTTATATTGGCTAATGTGGGTACAAATTAAGTGAAGCTAGAGCTAGGGTGAGTTTTGTTTGCCCAAAGTTTCAATATAGTTAAGAGGCACTTTAGAGACTGGGAATGCTAGCCATTGTTGTTCAATATGCAAATTGTATAGTACAATTCACTCTTAAGGTTTGGATACCCAAGTTTAACATTTTATTCACCCAGTTGCCAAGTAATATTCATTTGAATTAACTTTATTCTAGGTGAGAAGGGCATCTTGAATAAGCTCAACTTTTATTTGTGTATTTTATCTGATACACAATAAAATCATTACCATTTCTCACCTCTATCATACTTTCTGGATGCCTACTCATGAACCATGAAGTTCACTCTTACCATATAGTGGGAAAGGATAATAATATGCCTTTAATTGAGGTCACATGGTCATTGATCTTATACATAATTGTCATTTATGGTCAATTGACAGGGTTGATGTTGTGTGATGGCCTATTTGTCTTATTACCTGTGTATGAATGTATTCCTGTAAAATGTTAGTATTTGGCATTAGTTGGGGATTGGTAGACAAGAAAAAGGAGTTTATGAGGGTATGACATGTATTTGCATTTTAGACCTGTGAAATATTAAAAAGGATTAATTGCTCCACTTGCTTAATAGGTTAAGCAACCACGTGACAATTAACTGTTCAATAATATTAGTGAATAATTTTTTTAAATTTTGAGCTGACAAGGCTTAGGGTATACGATCCACATTTGGAACACCTGAATGGGGGGACTAATATAATTAATTCCAAGAGGAATACTCTACCCAATAAATGGAGAAATCTCAATTGTCAAAATCAAAAAACTTATAACATTTGGCATTCACATTACATTGTACACATGTAATTACTAGTAAAAAAAGAAATTTTAAGAAGCGTATATTTAATTTAAATAATAAAATAAGTATTTAGAAGTGTATATACGCCGAAGGCGTTCCCCCTATGGGAAAGGCCCTTGCGGACGTTTCTCGAACTATGTAAAATTTGACGGCCGTTTAGACGTTTTGGACGTTTTCATTTTTTTCGGGTTATTTTTTACGGTTGTTTTTTGCATGTAATGGTTTTTGCGAGGTTTCAGTCGCATGAATACGTTTCCCACCTCTAGTAGGCCTATCATATGATGTTCCTAAATGGTATTTCACATCATCTGTTTCGGTGTAAGTTCCAACTTCATCAATCGGCTTCGCGCCACCACTAAACTCACTGAAAATCTGTCTTAACGGCTTCCTGACCACATTGCCCAGGACATTCAATCTTCGTCTATGAGACATACCTATAACAATGCTTTCCACACCCATGTCAGCAGATCTATCAAACATCTCTTTCATTCCTGGAATCAAGGTCTTAGCACCTTCAAGACCAAAACGTTTTGCAGCAGTCCATTTTGTTGCCAAAAAATTCTCAAATTGTGTGCTCCAAATTAGTCTATTGAGTATAACATGCCTTCGTTCCGGGCCATACTTACTGGGAATTACTGTCTCAATTTTTTCCCTCAGCCAATTGCACTTATCACGGTCAGGTATGTGCATGTATTCATACCCAATTGTACTGATTGCTGGAAATTATGTGGCGTCGAGTGTAAAGATCGGCCATGTGGAAGGATCCATAGCAATGGTCTTTTCGTATGCGAGGACTGCTGAGCCAGACGGACCCTCAGTGCTGTCCTCAATAAACCAGAGGACAGCCTATGAAAAGGCATGGCCGCTAAATCCAGGGGCTTCTGAAGTTTCCTTAAAGCATCAAAACCCTGACTAAGATCAAGAAGACCAAAATTTCACAGACTTTTGAACTGCGGGCATTCAATTCTCAAGCCCTATTTTTAAAATTTCTAAAATTGAATAAAAATTAACAGATGCACTATAGAAATTAAGATTTCGGTAAAGGATCGAATTCACAAAATCTAAAATTTCATTTTCAAAATTAATCAAATTTTAAATCCGTTTTTGAGTAACCCTAGTGTTTTGGTAGAAGACCAACCTCCTAACAAAAATAAAATGTTCTATTCTTCAATGCTCTGTCAAAATTTACAGCAGCTTTACAAACATTGGATGCGGTTTCAGAATGAGGCATCCCTTTTACTACAAACTATTTTGCATAACAAATGTGTTCGAGTACAATCTATATTTACAAAAGTTTTGAACAAGGTTCGTATTGGAAATTCAATAAGGATCCAATGTTACCTGAAACAACTGTGTTTTTTTTCAAAGAATTGAGAGAGGAAGATATCATGGCCATTTCCTTGCCATGATTTGAACTATTTAGTTTGCCATGAGCCTTACGACATTTAGATTTACGTGGTCCCTTTCATCTGAGAACGCTTCTTGTGAAACTTCCAGCAAACTGAAGATTTTACAGAAGAGCGTAATAAGTATCCCGACAGCATCTTGAATTAACTTTGTGCTTAGCTTAATATCTTTTTTACGCCGAAGGCATTCCCCCTATGGGAAAGGCCCTTGCGGACGTTTCTCCAACTATGTAAAATTTGACGGCCGTTTAGATGTTTTGGACGTTTTCATTTTTTCGGGTTATTTTTTACAGTTGTTTTTTGCATGTAATGGTTTTTGCAAGGTTTCAGTCGGCCGATCTGTAAACCTAACCCTAGATATCTTCCCTCTTGTGATTGGTTTAGGGTTTTCCGTGGGCAGTTGCATGTTTTATTGCTGAGAGAGAGGAGTGATAGAAGAGTGAGCGCTGTGGAAGTCAGATGCCATGATTTGAACTATTTAGTTTGCCATGAGCCTTACGACATTTAGATTTATGTGGTCCCTTTCCTCTGAGAACGCTTCTTGTGAAACTTCCAACAAACTGAAGATTTTACAGAAGAGCGTAATAAGTATCCCGTTGCATGTAATGGTTTTTGCGAGGTTTCAGTCGGCCGATCTGTAAACCTAACCCTAGATATCCTCCCTCTTGTGATTGGTTTAGGGTTTTCCGTGAAATGGCAGTTGCATGTTTTATTGCTGAGAGAGAGGAGTGATAGAAGAGTGAGCGCTGTGGAAGTCAGATGCCATGATTTGAACTATTTAGTTTGCCATGAGCCTTATGACATTTAGATTTACGTGGTCCCTTTCATCTGAGAACGCTTCTTGTGAAACTTCCAGCAAACTGAAGATTTTACAGAAGAGCGTAATAAGTATCCCGACAACATCTTGAATTAAGTTTGCGCTTAGCTTAATATCTGTTTTACGCCGAAGGCGTTCCCCCTATGGGAAAGGCCCTTGCGGACGTTTCTCCAACTATGTAAAATTTGACGGCCGAGATGTTTTGGACGTTTTCTTTTTTCGGGTTATTTTTTACGGTTTTTTTTGCATGTAATGGTTTTTGCGAGGTTTCAGTCGGCCGATCTGTAAACCTAACCCTAGACATCCTCCCTCTTGTGATTGGTTTAGGGTTTTCCGTGAAATGGCAGTTGCATGTTTTATTGCTGAGAGAGAGGAGTGATAGAAGAGTGAGCGCTGTGGAAGTCAGATCGTCCACCGTAACATATTCACCTCGAGAAATAGCAGAGGCGGTAGTGCCCTGAGCATGAGGAAGCGACCTGGCTGCCCTGTCCGTTATTCATATTTGGAACTGTATATTTGATTAATGCATGTTAGAATACATGGGCGCCTACTCAGAATGACCTCCACTCTCATGCCAGAGACTATACACAGTGGGTATTTATTGAAATCTACATCTTCCCCTAGCGATGGTTGAGGGTCATTGTTTCGGCACTGTGGTGGATTGAATAGTAGACAGAGCCTCCTGCCATGGTTGATCAGTAGTTCCACGCCCAGGGATTAGTGTTGAAGGGTTTGTTCTCCAACGCGCCTAAGATCCGGTAAGAGCTCTCCCTCTATCCATACTGTTGCTAACCCGACCCATGTTGTTTCCACGTGCCTCTCCTGCCAGCTGTATTGGAGTCATCATAATTTGTGAGGAGAATATACACTTGTTTTGTGAATATTGCAGTCCATGGGTTGCCCTCCGCTTCAGACATTCCATCAAGTTGTTAGATGTTACCTGCCAGTAAATCAAATTGCGTTGTTAATCAAATTGCATTGTTGCATTGTTGAAAGTGGCAGTTTGTCCTCTGACCATGAATCTGGTAAGTATTTACATGCTTCATTAGGGTCTTAATCAGCCCCTGCGAACACGTATTGAAAGAGAACTTATTTCCCCAATAGTTCTACTGCTTCATATTTAAATATGAGGCTTACAAAGCTCTGTTATTGAAGTTTTTCCACTTTGCACGTTATGTCACTGCAGGATAGTAGTATGACGGTAGATCTGCCCTGGTTTGTAAATTGTATTGGCATATCTTCATAAAAATTGATTTCAGGTGTTTGTGTAAAGCGTTCTGCTACTGCATAACAGATTGCTGAACGGTGTTTAAGACATTTTTTCCATTTAAATTGCCGGTTGTCAATGAGTAAGATTTTCATTTTGTTAAGTAGAGTTTATGGGTGGGTTTTATGGATTCTCTTGAAGGGAAGAGGGTAGCTAATGAGATTGATCTGAGAGAGCGACATGGGGTTTGAGCATTGAGCATATTTGAAGCACCCACAACATGCTTTAGCACAAAGGTGTGCTCCATACCTGTTTTAGGCTGAATTTGTTCTTTTTTAGTTCTATGGACAGAAATTGGGAATATGGGCACTTACTAATTTGTACCCTTGAATTTTTTCTCCTGCTCTATAGGTCTATGCACTGAAATTGGGAATATGGACACTACGTAATTTGTACCCTTGAAAATCTTCTCTTGTTTTTAAGGTCTATGGACTAAAAATAGAAATATATAAGCACTCACTAAATTGTACACGTTCACAATACTCAGAAAATATGCAGAAACAAAATTGTACCCTTTGGCAATAATAAGAATCTATAGAGTTTTAGGATTGGGATCAAAACAGCCAGTTACTAATTTGTACCAGGGTGGAAGTTTCTGGATACAACCACCTGATACTAATTTGTACCTTTACAGAGCCCTTTGACAAGCTCTTTATGAGAAAAGATAATAGCAATCTCTTGAGCTCAAGAATTGGAATTAAGATAACCTTTACAGTAGAAATTAATAGGATCGAAGATGGACTTATTGAATCCAATAGCTTGCATAATGCATGACGTTTCACAAGAAATAACACCTAACCAATTGGCAAACAATAGTTTAGAATGTCGTGACCCGGACAACTAAGATAGCCTACCTGCAAATACAAACAAAATAGAGATTAAAACAGGTCCACTTAAAAGAACAGAGAACTATCTGCTCAATAAGTTTGATTAAGATGTCATTGCAGTCATTGAGACCAAATATCTTTCAGGCATGCATTTTGTCGAACAGTTCGCATGCTTCCATTTCTTACTGTGCCCTTGGATTCAGAAAGAACACCATTGGAGGACAGAATGGTAGATTTTATGTGTTCTGTTTGTTTATGGTGATTGAAGGTTGAGGAGATCACCAATACCAAGCCCAATGGTATAAAAAAGATGCAGGGGAGAGGTATTTACTCCAATGGACGTTTCTACAACTATATTAAATTCAAGAACTTAATATGTTTTGTATCAAAAACCTGGAAGTTCTAGGGCCCTGAATATCCTCGAATTCAATCTAATGAAAGCCAATTGTAATCAGTAAATACAAACTAGTGAATGGAAAAATGTATGCCAACGAAAAAGCTATTCTAATATAATTTTAGGTCTTATTAGTTGTACTCTAGATAGCTTTTAGAGATAGCTACTGCCATAAAAATGGGATAACTGATGTCTAACAAATAGAAAAGAAGACGAAAGCATATGGAATAGTTAACCTCGACAGCAACATTGATGACAAGCTCAGACTAAAAAGAACATAGATGAAATTCTCCACAGGTGCTAACAGGAACAGTTTGGTAAATGATATATGAATATAATTAATTTAGCCCCATTTTCAATGAAAGAGTAAGAAAGCAAGTAGCTTCATGACTAAGAGTGAGTGTAAGTAATTTTCAAAAAGAAAACCAATTCAATAAATCTTTATAATGAGCACTGTATTTTTTTCATCATAACTTATATAAAAAAATAACAACATAGATATTATATATCCCAAAAATCATAGCGAATCAAATGGATTTTAACTCTGGATTGGAATGAATTCCTTGTTTATACAAGTAAGGTAAATTTCTAAAAGTGATTATGGGGTAAGGCTTATATCAATGATTCGAAACTTTCAAGTTGAGAAATTGAACTTCAGGAAAAATTATAAAGTCTCTCTATTTCCCATACCATTCATGAAAATCTAAATTCAAGACTAATACTAAATTATTAAAGAAGAGGATTCAGACTTGGCATTGCAACCGGGTCTTGATCACATCAAGTGGCGTTGTCACAACACTTGCTAGAGCTCCAACTACCCCGCCTGCAGTGATGTGAGCAAGTAGGTGCTCTTCACTTGCGTTTTCTGGAGAAAATTTGGTGAGGACTTTCTTGGCAGCTTCATAAGTTGCAAAATGAACAGCAGTGAAAGGGGCATTCATTACCACATAATTTGCATGCTTATCCAACCTGTATTGTAATTTTACTTCATATATTTTAATAATGAATGATCTGAATGATATCTCTTCCGTGGATCTAAGATACTCCCATATACTATTGAATTCTTTCCTTTGATTCTCACCAAATTGGATTTAGAAGCATCTCTCTGTGATTTGCTTGCGGGTATTGCCTTTGACCAGTCTTCCCCTTTTATCCTTGAAGCTTTTACAACAATCTACATTTGATGTGCTAACATGATGGGCATTTTGGTTCCCACCCACAATTTCACTACTTCCTTCTAAATCTCATAATGTGGCATAGGAGCCGGTATACAACAACAATTGTTATGAAACATAACATTGAATCTGGAATCCCTCCAACAATCAGGGACAACCACTGACATTTTCTATGACACATCAATGTTACCACCAACATTACCTTTATTTGTTATTGTCAAATTTGATAGATACAATGGCCCATGTTGGGATCCCTCCAACCCGTTACATATTTGGATACCCCTATTTCATGAGGGAATCAAAGACAATTGCCGAATAAAATGGCCTGATGATTAACTATCCACAAGTCCCAGGGACTTACTTTGCATAGAGCAACTATCAACATTGGAACCACTGAAAGGCAAGGTTTGACATTCACAACTTTCTCCATAGTTCCTTCACTTTTAAATATGTGCATTTCACCTCCTTTTTCATTCAAAAGGTACTCAAAAATGGCACACATACCAACACTCGGAGCAAGAAGAAAGGAGGAGTCAAGACTACTATCCCTCAACCAAAACAACCCGTCATAAATACTACCCTCTACTTTGATAGCACCTCCAGTACTACTTTAGTCAACACTTATTGTATCCAAAGAGGCAATTCCATTCAAGGGGTATCAAATGTATTCATGTTTAGTGGAAATAAAATTGGCCACAAAATGCTACCATTCATGATATAAATTCTCTAAATGTACAAAGGTCTTCATGTATTCATGTTTAGTTCATATATCGTGATATAAGATTTGCAACTGCATATCTACGATTTTGTAACAAATTTAAATGTATACACAGAACATTTCGATGTAATGTTTCATATATAATCCAACACTTCCACTATCAATCACACCCCTTATCAACATGTTATCGACAGTATAAAAATGGATTTTTCAACAGCCAACCAACCAAACAACCGATGTAACCATTGTCTCAAACACGTTGCAACACAAACACAATTTCCCCCAAATAATTACAAACCACATTAACTACAAAAGTAATTAACTATCACTCATGATATAAGATTTGCAAATGTATATGTACGAATTTGTAACAAATTTGAAATGTAGAGATAGAACCTTTAAATGTAATGCTTCATCTATATTCCTACACTTACAAAATCAATCACACCCCTTATAAACATCAACTACAAAAGTAATAATTATCCCTCTAAATCAAATAACATATGTCATTCGGCGTTCACATTGCATTTTACACATGCGATTGCTAATTTATATCAAAAAATAATTTTTTAATGTTAACAGGGTTTTATGGAAAGAAAAACAATGTAAAAAGATCAATTATTTTTTACATGTCATACAAAAACTTAAGTTATTATTTTCTTTTACTTTACATTTAAAATTAAATTATTATTTTCTTTTATATTATATTTAAAATACAAAATAAAAAATCAGTTTAAGTTATTATTTTCTTTTACGCTATATTTAAAGTTAAATTATTATTTTCTTTTATATTACATTTAAAATTTGTGTCACGGGACAGAAAAATTGAATAAGAAGATTAATTATTTTTTAGGTTTCATACAAAAAGTAACATAGTTTAAGTTATTATTTTCTTTTAAATTATTTTAAACTAATATATGAATAACTACATACTAATAACAATATATTAGGTGTTACAGTATTATAACTGCTGTTTTGATTTAGGGTAAATTATGTATTATGAAAACGAATTACACTTTTAACCTAACCTTTGAACTGATATTAAAACATAACAAACAGTCCCCGAAAATTAACTCAAAAACAATAACAATCCATGTGACCTAAGAAATGAGCCCAAATAGCCACTAATAATCTGAAAGCAAGTTTCAAACTAGACGCTCCTTCAAATTTACATGAAAATGTTTCTAAATAGTGTAGAGTGTGTTTCAAAGGAAGTTTTTACAAAATGGTAAAACATAAATAAATTTAGAAGTTTGATTAATTTAATGGCATATAGTTGGTATTATACCATTTTTTTACTATTATAAATTTCTTTCCTCCCATCATTTCATTTAAATCACAAGAACTTCGCTTATGGCATTAAGTATCTATTTGCAAAAAAGTTTTATTTCATATTTTCTTCCCAACTAATCTCTGAGTTATTACTAGGACATGGTAACTGGATCAACTGATACAACATCCAATACATTGGAGTGGGCAATGGCAGAGCTCATACAAAAACCAGACATAATGAAGAGAGCCCAAAAAGAAATAGAAGAAGTTGTGGGGTTGGACCATATTGTAGAAGAGTCTCACCTATCCCAACTACCATACTTAGACATAATAGTAAAGGAAGTACTAAGGCTGCACCCTGCACTACCTCTGCTTGCACCCCACTGTGCAGACAAGACCTGTGAAATTGGAGGGTACATCATTCCAAAGGATACTCAAGTCCTGGTTAATGTGTGGAGTATTCAAAGGAATCCACAAGTGTGGAAGGATCCATCAGTGTTCAATCCAGAGAGGTTTTTGGATTCAAAGTGGGATTACAATGGGAGAGAGTTTGATTATTTCCCATTTGGGTCAGGTAGAAGGATATGTGCAGGGCTTTCCATGGCCACTAGAATGGTGCATTATGCATTGGCTTCTCTTCTGCATTCATTTGATTGGTCTATGCCAGATGGGGAGAAATTGGACATGGCTGAAAAATATGGTATTGTGCTAAGGAAGGCAGTTCCTCTTGTTGCTTTGCCTAAACCTCGTTTGTTGCAGTCTGATCTCTACTATTAATGAATATGAGTCACCAGGTTCGAGTTTGTGTTCATGTTAAACAAGGATAAAGTTGGGTTGAAGTTAACCAACAGATGAAGTTCTGTAAAAAAACATCTTTTAAGTTTTGAACAATTTTTTTTTTTTTTCATTTTAGTAAACGGGAGAGTTTTTTATTTATCACTTTTAGTTGTTATATGTATATATATAATACAAATTTCTACATAAAGATAGTAGATAAAGTTAATTTGTGTTCATGTTCGTGGATAAAGTTCAGCAAAAATCGAAGTTTTTCGATAAAATTCAACATACCTTGAAACATAACCTAGAACCCATGGAAATTTCGAATTATTTTGTGGAGTAGATAGTAAAGAAAATAAAAATTAAATCTTTTCAACGAAGTTGTGATGGATACTTTAGCATGTATGATGGAAAATGAGATAAATTTTTATTCTCTCTATTGAAACTGTTGAAAAGAATACAAGGCAAAACTAGTACAAAGTGAGTATGGGTATTTTCGAGTAACCTCTAAAGAGAAATAGTGTATAAGTTGATTAAGGCTAACAACAAAAAGTTATTATAAAATTCAATTTTATAGGATGAAGTTCTTGTAATTTATTATACAACTTCTAGTTATTTGAGAAATTTGATGTTCCAACTTCACCCAACAGTTTGATTAAGTTTTCATTATCTTGGAGAGTGATATACATTCCTTGTTTCAAAATAATACATTGAAAAAAAAATCATAGTAAAGTCTATGATGTTTAAAAAAACAACCATAACATCTATTTTTCCAAATTTGTTTGCAAATAATTTATTTAAATGTTTCAGATATCATATTGTAAGAAATACCAAATCCAAGAACAACACTTTTCCAACTAAACCTTTTGTTAAAAAGCACCAGCAATTCAAACTAAATATCGTACTGTAAGAAATTCTAAATCCTAGAACAATACTTTTCCAACTAAATATTTTGTTAAAAAGAACTGTAATCAAAACTCAATTTGGTTTGAAATGTTCTCGACAATTTACAATGCCAAAAAGTATGCTTAATAGTTTTAGTATTCTTGTGAAAGGGAAAACCAATTTCATATTTTGAATAAACTTAATCCTATTACTTTTGGGTAACTTGCATTGAATCACCTTCAAGTGAGAGTCTACATTTGATTTTCAAATAATATTGGTCCAACTATGCAATTACTAGTTCAAGAACCAATGTTAGATAAATTGTGTTAAGAGGGAAATGATAGAAAAATGTAGATTAAAAAATAAACACATTATAAGATATTGTTAATGGAGAAAAAGGTTAGAGGGTGATACATTTAAATTTGAGGATTTTATTTGATATCTTTTCCTTGATGATAAAATATAAGACTCCCTGATAAAGGGGTTGGGAAGAAAATTAAATCTAAAATCTCAGAGAAAATGGACCACACTGCCTCACAACTTCATCAAATTCAACTTTGATGGAGTTGCTAAAGGTAACCTGGGTAGAGCTAGAACTGGTGGTATCTTCCGAAACTCATCCGGGCAACCTCTCCTGGGTTTCACAAAATCTTTAGGCATCTACTCCAACAACTTTGTTGAAGCTATATCTATTTGACGTGGCCTCAAAATTTCCACTGACAAGGGCTGGATCAACCTCATTGTGGAATCCAACTCACAAATTGTCATTAATGCAATAAAAAAAGGAAAAATGGATCATTGGAATTTGCATCACATAGTGGAGGAATGTATTTCTATGCTAAATAACACGTGCATCAATCATATTCCTAGAAATAATAACAAGGCCGCAGATAAAATTGCTAATTTAGGGGTTGATAATGATGATAATGAAAGGCTCATCATTCTCTATTCTAAATATTTAATTACTAAGTTGGGTGATTTATTGCAAATTGAGGGGCTTATTACATATGTACATGTGGCAGATGTGATGCATGCCCATTTATCCCATCAATAATTGTTTTGATCTCCTCGTTTTCCTTCCCACACATGTTATTTATGGACATATACGTTTGTCGCGTGTTTAAATATTTGCCTCGCTTGCATATTGGGGTATTAATACCCTCCTCCGCTAATATTTTGGATCAAATGCTTCGCAGTTCAGTTAGGAATACGGATAAGGGGAAAATTAGTGTTGAGAAGGAAATGAGGACTAGAGATGGGAAGGGAAAGGCCAATGTGAGTAACCCGGTGAAAGAGATGAAGGAGTTCCTAATGCATAATTACTCCATTGATGACGTGCATTATTCCTTCCTCGGTTTAGTGAATATCTTAAACTTCGACAGCTTCTCAAACCCGGTAGTCTTCTAGACAAGGGTACTAAAATCACATCAAAGGAAGCCATGTAATATTGGAAAAAATACCTGATTGATGGTGTTAAGGATACAACATTGCTTCGGTGGATGGCCACCAATTTTCTTAGGGTGCAATTATCCACTAGGCTTGGGGACACGATTGCATTTGAAGAAGTGGTCAAAACCATGAATGATCTGGGTTAGTCTACTACTAGATTGGATACTTTGAAGGTTTCTCAAATTATTGGAGTGCAGGCAGTGTTACTTAGAGCTAACGACTCATTCGCTATACATGAAGATATGGAGCAACTCAACTTTGACATTGGCCTCCGTCTGGACAGAATTTGGCAGTTGAACAAAGCCATGGCCATGGAAAGCTTGTTGCAGGGAAAGAAATTACATTTTATTTTCTCTATTTTAAACATACCCACTGAAAATTTTGATGTCTCCAAGCTCGTAGACTCTCTGACTACATTAGTGGATGAGGAGGAGGTGAGGAATGTTGATATGCCCACTATGATGGTAATTAGCTCCTTAGATGAGGAGGAAAAATGAAGCCTATGCTTTAATAGCTATATTTATATAGTTTTAGTATAACACCTACTACAATTTATATCTTCTAATGGTTTTTTGTAATTTGGATTTAATATAGCCTGAATTTTCAACTTTTTTAAATGTCTATTATAATATAATAGTGAGGTCTGGTGCCTCTTTTTTGACTGATAAAAAAACATGTAATTTAAAATATCAATCATCAAAATTACATACAATATTTTCCAAATAAAATCTCATTTATAAATACTTATGATACTCATGCATCAAGTATTTATAAAAACTAATAATTTCATTTTTTTACAATATATAGAAAATAATAATTTCATATTTAAAAAATTAACTATTAATAATATTTATTATTACTCCTATTTCATTTTTTATTTATATTGTATTGAAATCCAATAATTTAATAAGTTTAATAAATAATTATATCAATCAAATGATTTATTCTAATACAAATATTAATTTACTATTTAATATTAAAATAAATTAAAAACTAGAAAATCAAATAGATATTTTAAAAAATTATAACAACTAATAATAATAAATTAAAAATATTCATTATTGATATTTTTTAATGTTATATTGATCGAATAAGATCGTGTTTTTATTTTAATCTCTTCTTTAGCATAACAATTAATATTAAAAATATATTTTAAAATACGTTAAAATGTTGACAATGTTTAATTTTTTTAAATTTTTTTTTGGAATGATATGAACATTAACTAAATGATCAAAATAAGATGGTTACAATAAAAGGGACAATGGGAAAGAATACATGGCCATATTTTTATGTAAGAAAACTATATAACTCAAAAGCTAAAAAAACATTACAAGTAGCAGGTACACATCAACAAAAATCCAATGAATAGGTGGAGGTCATCAAAGCATATAACCAAGTGTCCCCTCTTTTGTTATTATTTTTACACCACCAACATATTCTCCACAAACAAAACTTGACCAAACACTTATAAAATGACCAAACATGTATTTTAAGAGCTTAAATATATAAAGAGGTAGTGCATTCGTAATTTTTCTAAAACTTTCAAGTTAAGTATTTTTTAGGATTTATTTATGAGTAAGTTTTAAAAATAGTTTTGAACACCTGGTGGAACACAATATTATGCTTCGATCAATCACGCCTAAAATACAAGTACTATGAAGGTCATGCACATCAAAAAATAATACTAGTAGGAGGTGGCAGATCGTTCTTGGGCAGAAGGGCACCCAAACTAGAGGGTTCTCTTGTAGAAGGATACAAATTAGATCACGCATCTTTTTCTTGAGAATTATCTTGTATAACCAAAGGCATCGTGATACCCCACCCTGGTGATGAAGAACTGACCAATGAGTTTCCTACTTGCTCTATTGATGACCACGAGGTGGCAGCTGGAAAGGTTGACAAATGATCATAAACAAGCTAAGAGAACCGGCTGTGGGATCACCTCAATCTACTCTTAATGACGAGAGGAAAAGGGCCCAACTATGGTGTATCTGGTGGTACCCATCTCATAGTGTAAGGTGTGCTCACAATGATTTAATAACTCTTATGAGTGTTGGAATTCCAACACCACTTTTTTCTCTTGTGCATAGATCTAAGGACAAAACAAAAAATCCAACTTTATTATTAGCCTGAGATTGTTGAGAAATGTAATCTTTATTAAAGATAAAACTATTATAGATTTTTAGAGTTGAAATAAAATATCTCCAAAGAAATTCTACATAAAAGAAATGTACAATTATTAGTGAGAGATATCCACAAACAAATTCATTCTCCAATTGATGGGATCTTGGTGAAAGGCTTGGAATAAAGTATGAATCGATGCTGAGGCATCTCTAACACGGGGTTAAGTCCAAAAAAATGTTTGATGGTTTTAGGTTAGGAACAAGAGGGGCATTTAGAGTTAGGATTTCCAATATGTTTGAGGGGCATTTGGAGTTAGGAATTCCAATATGTTTGAGGGGCACTTGGAGTTAGAAATTCCAATATGTTTAAGTTGTTCCTTGAGAGGGATGCCTTAGTGGGCTTAACACCAAAGAAAATGCGAAATTTTGGGCTTGACCTTAGAAATATATATCTGATTGAGGTAATTAAGCCATGTTTTTGGAGAGGAATTTTGAATCCATCGAGAACTCAACTTATAGAGAGTAGGGGAGAAATGTATTATTATTAAGTAGAGTTACTTGGTGAGTAATTTTTGAATGCGGTGTTGACATTCCACTACCAATGCCTCTACCAAGTGACTAGGGGTCACTAAGTGTGGGTTCAAAGGAAAAGGGAATGCTAAAAAATTTAAACTACTCACAATGTTGAATATGATTCCAGGGATAATATTTCAACAAATATAGAAAAGGGCATCACACTTTACTAGGAACATTAAGTTTTTTTCTCATTATAAATTTGATCATAATACTTTGCAAAAAAATCAAGACATTAGAGTGTTTTTTGAATACGATTTTATTTTTAACAAGCACAAAAAAATAATCTATAAAATGACCATTAATGAGTTGAGTTGTTTGATCATGCTGAGCTCAATACATGAGAAAAAATGAAAAGGATTATGCCACAAGAACATAGAGAACAAGTTCAAGTTGACAACCTTTTCGGATAGAGCGAAAGACAAGAAATGTAAGACCATTGGTCATTGATAGTTATGCAAGATGAGGCATATGAGAAGAGAGTTTGTACAATCATGTGGAAGGAATCTTTGAATCCTATATCTTTGATCATAAAGAGAATAAATGTCCATTCAATACAATTATAGGTTTTTTCAAAGTCCAATTTAATAAAAATGATTTGCATATGAGTTCAGTGTGATCCCATTCCATTCCTTCCCAAAAAATTATGATACTATCAAGAATATATTGACCTTTAATAAAACATGATTTCTCAACTTTGAAAATGACAGGAAGAATTTCGGGGTGTATAACCGCTAAATCCTTGCATATTATCTTATTGGAGGAATTTATCAAGATGATGGGTATCTAACTTGAGATAAGCTTAGGATCACTAGCTTTAGGTATAAATTTGATGTTAGATTTGTTCATAACTTATCTAATTATTATTTTTATTAATGTTGTCCTATAGACTTGTAATAGATCATGACTAAAATGTTGCTAAGTGTATTTGATAAACTCATAAGGAAAGCTATCTAAAATTGATGATTTGCCATCAACTATACATTGTACCACTACAAAAATATCTCCCAAGGTGAGCGGGGCTTCACATCATTTCTTGGATGAGGGTATTATCTTGCATGGAACCATATCAAGGAATTTTTGTAATGCTTATTTTTGTTCATTTGTTATCCAATGAGATTAGAACAATAACTTGTAATGATACAAGAAGGCCAAATAAATTTTAGGGAAGTTGGTAAGGCAATTTTTTGTAAACTAAATAGCTTTAATTTACTCTTGGTTTGTTTTTCTCACATATATTTGAAGAAATTTTCATAATCATGATCTCAAACATTGAGTCGATGTAGATGAACGTGAATTTGAGCTCCCTTAGTAGCATGAATTTCCTCAAATTAAGTTTATTTTTAAGTCTAATAGCCACAGACTATAACTATTAATCAAAGGGGATACATTCCAGTTGAGAAGAGAGACTCTTTGAAATTATTTGTGAAACATATGTTTACAAACATGTGTCACCTATTTTCCAAAGTGGCAAAAAAAGGAGGTGGTGCATTGATTTCATCATTCCACTACTTAATCTAGCTAGAAGCATAGGGAGGAGTTGGCACAAGGTTCCACACCCAATAAATGAGATACATTTTTACCTTCTAGTATACAAGAGACATGTAGAGGAAGAGCTGAGCATGTGACACTTTGATATCAACACTTCCCTAAAATAGCTAAAATATGATTGGACCATGATTGAAAATCACAATATCTTGAAAAATGGCAACAACAAGCACACTAAATATGTGAAATTCAAAATTGTTCTGCATGGAAAACATAATATGGTCAAGCCTTTTGAGAACCGTGTTATTTCTAACCCTCAAATTAAACCAAAAAAATGACATTGAGAAGTAAATGATTTTTTCAGAAGAAAGGGTTTGATGAATGCCAAATATTTTCAAAATAAAACCATGATTCATGTTCCTCCATGCACCATTAAATCATAAGGGAAATCTCTTTTTCCTTGGGAAGCTTGAGCATATTAAAGTCATTGAAACAAGCCAATAAACCATCAAAAAATTATCTTAGATAACCATTTCCATAATGATAACTTGTTTAGGCCATGATTAGAGGCATACATATTAATAATGCCAAAGAAATGTCTATTAATGTCAATAATAACCTAGATAGCTTGATGTGAAAAATCTTCACTATTGAAAAGCATTTGCGAGAATCGAATCAGAAACGAGGCACCACGAAGTTGTTGCACTCAAACGGAATCATGACAGCTCCAGCGTAATCGCAAGGAAGACTCGATCAGTAATGGTAGAACGTTGTCAACAGTAACAAATCTTGCACATAGAGGAAAGAGAGTGGAGTGCCTTGGCATGCTCATAAAATGAATAGTAAAAGTGTACATATAGGGTGCTGAGTAACCCTAGTGTATGACACACATGAGACCCTAAACCTAACCCATGTGAGATGACCCTTCAATATGAGAGGAGGAAACATAGGATAACTCACACTAACACCCCCCCTTCATCGAAGCTGGGGTAGCGGCTGTGATGAGTCAGATGAAAGAGGAAGACACTCCTAAACAACTAAGAAAGATGTGTCAGTGGGGCCTCGACAACTAGAGGCCTGATAAGGTACCCATATAAAAACACAATCTTCCTCGAAGAAGAATAAGAAGAAAAGAAGGACTACATAGCCCTGAATAAGATGGAGCAACTGTAGAAGACCTCACCCCAAGAAGAGACCATAAGTGAAGAAACTTCATCTCAGTGAAGGGCTTGGTGAATAAATCTGTAATCTGATCAGTTGTCTAACTGTACTGAATGTCAATGATACCATCATGAATAAGTTCCCATATGAAGTGCATATGAATCTCGATGTGCTTCATCCACTCATGCTGAACTAGGATTTCTGCAAATAGAGATAGTGCTCGTGTTATCACAGTACATAATGGTAGGCCACTGAAATTGGATGCCAAACTCTGTCAGAATACCCTGTAGCCAAATAACTTCTGTGGTAGTGTTAATTGCTCCTCTTTATTCTACCTCTGTAGATGATATCACAATTACATTATACTTCTTACTAGACCAACTAATAGGACCCAAACTAAGACCGAAATTGTATCCAGAAGTAAATTTCCAATGATCTAAGTCACCAATCTCAATCAGAATTTGTGAACCCAATCAAGTAAATATCAACCCCTCCATCAAATTGAATGCTACCAGCATAACTGCCATGAACATAATAAAGGATCCATTTATCTGCTTTCTAATGCAGCTCATCTGGCTCCTACATGAATCTGGACACAAGATCCCAACAGCATATGATAAATCCAATCAAGTGTGAGTTAAGTAAACCAAGCTCCCAACCAACTGTTGATAAAGAGTACCATCAACCAAGGGAGTAGAGGAATCTGAAACCAACTTAACCCCAGAGACAAAAGGAGTGGGAGAAGACTTGCAATCAGACATCTGAAAACGAGCTAGCAAATCAAGAGCATACTTAGGTTGCAAAATCCATATTCCCGAGTCAAATTGTGAAATTTGGATCCCAAGGAAGTAATGAAGTATACCTAAGTCAGTCATGGAAAACTTGTTGGCTAAGGCGATCTTCACAGAATCAATAATAGAGGAAGAGCTGCCTGTGATCAACAAGTCATCAACATATAGAACAAGAATGAGTATGGAGTCATCTTGCCGTAGAATATAAACATTTGGATCAAAGTGACACCTAGTAAACCCTGATGTAAGTAAGAAGGAGTCCATCTTGGCATACCAAGCCTGAGGGGCTTGTTTAAGGCCACAAAGAGACTTCTTTAACTTACAAACAAGGGAGGAATCTTGGACATAACCCAAAGGTTGTTCCATATAGATCTCTTCCTCTAGGTCACCATGAAGGAAGGCACTCTGAACGTCCATTTGATGGAATTTCCATCTGTTCGCTGCAGTAATGGCTAGGGTCAGTCGAATAGAAGTCATCTTCGCAATCGGAGCAAAGGTTTCTGTATAATCAACCCCAACTATCTGGGAGAACCCCTTAGCTCCTAATCACGCTTTAAACTTTTTGACATCTCCATCTACTCCATACTTTGTTCGGAACACCCACTTACACCAAACGATTTTTCTTCCTTTTGGAAGAGTGGTGAGATCCCAAGTATCGTTCTTCATGAGAGAGGAATACTCCTCATCCATGGCAGAATCCCACTCAGGAATACCAGAAGCCTCCCAGAAATACTATGGATCAAAAGTAGAGGTGAAGAAGGAGTGGAGTCCAATGAAATCTTAGCGAGTACGTCTTATATCCGAAGTATCTCCAACTAAATCTCTAACACTTTGCAAAGTTTTCCTAGCCCAAAGGGGACCAAGAGGATCAGGCTCAGAGTTGGAAGATTCTTCACTTGAGTGAGAAGGGACATAGTCCTCATCATCACTACTGTCAGAATCAGAAGACTCAAAGATCTGATGGTCAGGAGGATCTGGAAGAGGAGCACGCTCAATAGTATCATCATCTGATGAGTCAAAATTTGAATCAGCGAGCTGAAGATCCTCTATAGGTGAAGAAGTAGAAGTTGAATAAGACTCATCGAACTTAACACTTCTCTCAATATATAGCTCATGAGAAGTAGAATTCATCAATCGATATCCCTTCATGCCATCAGGATACCCTACAAAGATACAAGATTTGGATTGTGGTTCCAAGGCCTTGAGTTTCTTCTTGGGAATCTAATGTAGCAAAATTAAGAACAAACCAGATATACTGCAAATATTATGAACTCCAAAAGAAAATAGATCTCCTTCTTTGTTATCAAATAATGAATTACAATGTTTCCTAAATAGGAAAACAACTCCCAACTTGAGTTGCCAAGTAAACTCTAGCTAACTCTGACTAAATCTACTCTAGGTGGTGGAAATTACTATTTTTAGCAGTTTACTAGAACTTGCTATTCTTAGTAAGTTTGCATGCTTATTCCTATGGGCATAGAAATTTCCACGCATCTTCTACATCCCTAAATTAGAGGAATTTCCAACTTTCTAACTCATAATGCAATTAATAGACTAAAATTAACTAATGCTCAAAAATAGGAAAAAACCGAACTATAACTTAAATCCTAATTTTCGGCCTCAAGATGGCAAATTTAGGGCCCGAAAACGTGTCGAAAACTTTCCCCAACCGGTAGGGCTGGTTTCCACTGCATTCGTCTCATCGAAACATGTGGTTTAAAAAAAAACAGACTCAAACGGACACCCGAAACTCAAGTTATGACCTTGTCAAGTTCCTACTAATTCCGGCGCATCAGAATCTGAGCCATAGCCTTGGATCTGAAGACTCAAAAGTGCTCAACATCAGGCTTGCATCCAAACCAGGATTCAAAGGGTGTCATCCCTCTTACTGCCTTGTGTAGAACACAGTTCTGAATGTAATTTACACAATTCACTGCTTCGGCCCAATACTGCGGAGGAAGAGACTTCAAGTGAATCATACAAGTGGCCATCTCCTTAAGAGTACGGTTCTTTCTTTCTGTGACTCCATTCTACGAAGGGCTATAAGCAACTGTATGTTGCAAAGAGATCCCTTCAGAAGTACATAAATCCATGAACCTATTGTTTACATATTCACCTCCATTGTCAGTTCGAAGAACCTTGATAGACCGTTTTGCCTGTTTCTCAACAAGAGCCTTAAAGTCCTAAAAATGTTCAAAGACTTCAGACTCAAGCTTAAGAAAATATACCCAATTATATCGCGAATAGTCATCAATGAAGGTTAGCACATAAAGAGCTCTAGTAAACGAAGGAGAAGGAAATGGACCAGAAACATCGCTGTGAACAAGATCCAAGGGACGAGTGGCTCTCCAGGATTTTCCTTTGTCAAATTTCTTTTCAGGATGCTTTCCAAGGGTATAACCCTCACAAAGACCCTTAGAAAACTTGACGCAAGGCAACCAGTTGACCATTTTGTTTTGACTCAATTGTTCAAGGTAACGATAATTTAGATGTCCAAAATGCTCATGCCATAGCTTACTAACCTCATTTGCATGAGTGAGCAAGGTAGTGGGCATAGAATTAGAAGTAAAGTGGGAGAAGGTGTACAATCATAAATGGTGATCTGCCTTTCCCTCAGCCACTACAGTGTCATTGTTAAGCTCATGAATAATCACCGAGTTAGTTAGGACCAAATTCCACTCGCATTCCTTCACCAAGATGAGTAATTTGGTAAACTGATAGGAGATTAGTAGAGAGATCAGGAACACTCAACACTTGGTTAAATGTCCCTATCCACTACTGGAAACCAACATTGTCGTGTCATTACCCATCGTGATTTGGGACATCCACAAGGTTCGATATTGGAAAACTCAACATGCGAAGAACCCATGTGGTGCAAGGCACCGGAATCTATAATCCATGTCGATGAAGGAGCAACTTTGGCTACAAGGGCCTTTCCTTTCTTCTTATCATTTTTATCACCTTTTGTAGCAGAATACTCGACCTTCGGAGCATTTTGTTTTATGGATTCAGGAACACTTAATTTATTTTTCTCAAGTAAATGAGATAATTGATCAATCTATTTCTTAAAATAGTGTTGCTCATCATGACCAGTCTTCTTGCAATAGGAACACAAATACTTGCTTTTCTATGCCCTAGGCTTAGAAGTCGAAGTGTTTGTGTCATTTTTAGGTTTAATCTTGGTTTCTCTCTTAGGTTGATCCTTAGTTTCTTTCTTCTTTTCAGTCTTCTTTCCCTTGCTAGTACTTGCTACAAGGGCATGTGACTTGGACTTGAGAGACCCCATTTGAATGAGTTTGTCCTGTTCTCGAATGAGTTGGAACGAAAAAAGTCAAAGGAGGGCATTTTCCAAGTATCACCCAAAGCAGCTTTTGTAGCGTAGAAAGTTGACATGAAGACAGAATATTCGGGACCTAGCTTAGAGAGAATCGACAAGATCAGTTGAGAATCTTTATTTTCTACTTGACATCCTTTTAACAATAATCTAATGTGGACAAATTTCGAGAAGAAGGCTTGTAGGTTTTCAAAGTCACTAGGATTTAACCCTAGTAGTTCATTTTCCAACTTATGCGCTCTCATGTCATCTAGTTGTCCAAACATCGCATCCATAATTTTCCGCACAGATGTAGGTGTTTCAAACGCCTCAATGTGGAAGAGAAAGTCAGGAGAAACGGACATGCAAAGAAGACCTAAAGATTCATCACTACGATTTTACCTCTTAGATTTGTCAGGTTCGTCGTCAAGTTCAGTCTCAGTTCCCATGGTGATGCAGAATAACCCTTTAGCCCTTAGTTTCATTATTATTTTCGATCACCATTCGAAAAATTTGAACAACGTAAGCAAAGGAATTTAAATTGCATCCATATTGAGAGAGAGAGAGAGAGAGAAATGTAGAAAACAAACACAACCACCCAAGACAATAACAACCCCCTTGCTTTCGACACTTTATAGGTTAGTGCGTTGATTACAATCGGGTCCGTGCGTACAGTTTGAAACACTTGGTAACTCGTCTTGCAATTAGCGTAATAATGTGCAAGAGAGGAGACCATAACAGTGTTTCGTGTAGCGCAACAAAAAAGGACACCGTAAACAAGCACAAGCAAAAAATAGAAAGGAGGCGAAAGCCAACCCTGGTGGTGAGAAAAATCATCTCACGTCACATGAAAGAATCCCTTTGTCGTAATACTATGGCAGACGTGCTCACAAGTCCACGAAAAAAAGGAATAGAACAAAGTTCAAAAGAATGAGCTGAAATAAGCAATACAAGGACACCCCCCAGAATGTGGCACTTTATAAAATTAGTTTTTTTACAAATATAATGATCCCATCATCTAGAGTGCAAAAAAACATGCAACTTTGACTAAAGAAGTGCTCAAAACCGAGCAACAAGTCAAAAGTTATAGCAAAAACCAATTCCCGCAATTGATGAGAAAAAGCTAGTAAGCCTGCAAATGGATTAAAAAACTACCCTAAATACATGCAAAGGGTGTCGTATGTATGCTCGTTGGAAATGACATGGAATTTGAGATAGGGTTTGTTTGTATTGCGAGGGGGGATTAGCCACCTGCCAATCCCGAACCTCACCCTTTGTCTTTGGCACTCGACGGAAGGTTAAAAATACAACAAGCCAAAAAACAAATTATAATGCCAAGGAAATATTGTTTAGATAATGTGTAATTAAATTAGATCTAATGTAATTAAATCTAATGAATTTTGAAAAAGGCTTTAATTAAGCAAATCACTGAAAAAGCACTTTTTTGAATATTTCTAAAACAAAAGATTTAGAAAGAAGGTGTTTATAAGAGAAGATTTTTAAATAAATAACGATTGAAGGCGTTTTAGAAAGGATCTTCAAATAAGGAAAGATTTGTTTAAAAAACACATACCAAAAGGAAAGATTTGTTTTTGTTAGTTTAAAAAGGAAAGCTTTTAAAAAACAAAGAAAAAATCAGGCCGTTTTTGCTAAAAAATGGAGGATTTTAGACTGAGTTTAAAAAAAGAAAGGAATTAAAAAAAACTTACCAAAAACGAATGTGAGGAACATGCCGCGCCCAAGGAAAAATGCAGAGGAAAAAGGGCCGCGCCAGGAGAGATTACCAAGCCGTTTAGGCAAAAGGAGAGCTATTGCAGGTGCGTGGGCACCAAGGGGAGAAGTCTACAATCCATGCAGTCTACAGAAGCAAAAAAAACGTGGCTGAGTGTTTAAAATGCCTGAACAGTTAAAAAAATTCCAGAACAGTCCAAAAAATTCCTGGAAGGTCCAAGAAAATGTCTGGAACAGTCCAAAAAATGCCTGGAATGAAGAAAAAATGCAGGCCGCGCGTGAATGAACAGTGATGGCAGGCTGTGCGTGGTATTTGGCAGATGCAAAGAGTTATACAACAGTCCACAACAGCCCATGCAAAGAGTTTGCACAGTCCACAAGGCTGAACTATAAATTTGAACAGAGGGACATCAGTTCGTTGATGAGCAACCACGACTGACGAACTGAAAGATCCTACAACCACAGACAACATGCATAGACAAATATCCTACAAAAACCAGAGATTTTAAAAAAAATTCACTTCTATTTTAATAAATGAAAGGAATCTCTATTTTGGATTTTGATACATCCAACAAAAAAAACAGTTAAAAAACCTGATTTCTCAAGGTATTTTGAAAAAACTTGCACATGCACAAGAAAAAAACACAAAAAAATTTCTGAGAAAGCTTGTTAGAGATATTAGCAAGATAATTTCCAAAAAATAGTGATCAAAAGACTTGCATGCAGAGTAAAATAATGAAACCAAGTAAGAGTAATGGCAACAAAATCGAGTGCACATTTACCCGATCTCAGCTCTGATACCATGAAAAGAGTTTGCGAGAATCGAATCGGAAACGAGGCACCACGAAGTAGTTGCACTCCAACGGAATCGTGAAAGCTCTAGCGATAGCAAGGAAAAAATGATCAGTAATGGAAGAACTTGCTCAACAGAAACAAAGCTTACATAGAGGAAAGACAACAGAGTGTCTTGGCATGCTCATAAATGAATAGAAAAGGGGTACATATAGTGTGCTGAGTAACCCTAGTGCATGACACATATGAAACCCTAAACCTAACCCATGTGAGAAGACCCTCCAACATGAGAGGAGGACACATAGGATAACTCACACTAACAACTATAAGTAGAAATCAAAGATGACTTTTTGGGGAAAACGAGATAATAGAAATTCCACAACCATCTTCATGAGAAGTGTGTACACTAACGAAAATTTAATAAATACATTTCAAACATCTTGGAAGTGAGAAAACTAAAAAACTTGAATTCCTGAAAAATAATAAAATATAGATTTTCAATTTGTTGACACAAAGAATGTACAAAGAATTTTCATGAGGATTTGTGATGCCTCTTACATTCCATGAGATAAAATTCATGTAGCTAAATCATCCATGTGAAGTTACCCTTGTTTTTCTATGTACGCTTCATTGAATTTCAGAGTAGAAAAATGGTTAGTTAAAAGAGGGATCTAGTGTGGAAAGATAATCTCTTCAACAAAAATGAGGAAAATTATAGCTCCATAACTTCTTTTAGGTGGATCCTTTCCACCACAAGGTGAACTAATAGTATTCTAAGAGGGTTGAATTTTTTTCGTTGAGGTCCTAACCTTGTTAAAATTCACTTCTAAAGAGTTACCTTGAGAAATTTGGCTATGAGGGACGATCAAAGAATTATAGATGGGAAGGGCTTACATAAGATAAGGAGGAATGTTATCTCATTTTCACATGTTTGGTCATAGTTTTCCATTGGAAATTTTGTTTTCTACTTTGGTGTTTTTATTCCCAATTGATGTCTTTTTGTTAGCTATCATTCTTTTCTATCACCAATTTTTTTGGTTGGTGGAGGCTTGTTGATTGGTTTAGAAAAATCCATGAGAGGACAATCACATTTCCTATGGTTGTTTTTTAGAAATGAAAACATGTATTAAAAAGATTGATATATATTCGTTTTTGTCTAAAATTCTTAGAACGGGTTTGGATATTGATAGATTCTTTCAATTCTTTTGTTAAGTCAACCTCAAATAAGCCCATTTGTTTGGTTGAGAAATGTAGAAGAGGTCAACTTCATTACAAATAATGTGTTCAATAATTTTATAATCTATAGTATCAAAAACCAAAGAAGAACCAATACTTCAGGGAGCTTGACCTAGAAAAGGAATTTGAGGAAGACTTGTAGATAGTGACTTCAAAGTTTTCGATCCATGGAGAAAACACCATAAGAGTATTCCTCATGAACCAAGAACTCAAATTAGTGATTAAGTTTTGCACTTATGAGGGATATTTGAAAGAAAATAGAAAAACCCTTAGCGATGATTTTAAATTTAGAAACTTGAATTCCATTAGACTCCCAATGATGCCTAATCGAGGTTTGAAGATAATCCTTTGAAGGGATACAAACAATGTAATAAGTGATAATTGACATTTATTTTCGTACTATTTAATAATTAGCTTAACAGAAGATATATTAATAATTCTAAGGAATATTTTCCCACTCATTAATTTTCCATATAATTTTGGAACAAACTTTCACACTCACTTACGTGGCATTCTTGTTTCCTTATGAAACTAAAGTTGAAAATAGCTTAAGAAGGGCCATACTTATAGGATTAAACAACCCCAAGGATGGTAATAGTTTCAAATCCAATGCAAACATGTCTTAAAAGTATCTACTGGTATTATCTGTAGTAAATAAGTCTCTAAAGACAACAGGAAGAGCCAACATGCAAAAACCCTAGCAAAGAAATTTTCAACATATATTTTTCAAAAAAATAATATTTGATATATTTAGTAGTAAAATTATATACCTCTATAATTCAATATATAAAATCATAAATAAATACTAAGGCATTTAAGAACTAATATTTCATAAAAGGTCAGCCATTGTACATACTAAATTGTTCAACCTCTACATGGTTTTGTTGAAGTTATTTCCAACCAGTGGGAAACTTTTTCTATGCATGCCATGTAGGTTGCATGTTTCTACTATCCCTTACATCATCATCCTCTTCACCTTTTTTTTGGTAATAATCATTTCCAAAAACCACAATATTCTCTTCCTAAACAAACATTCACAAGTTTTTAAAAAATAATATGGAGAACATTTACTAGTAAAAATTTTGTAGCCAAAAAATAATGTTCAAACTATTCGCTAGGAAATTCCCTTACCATCAACTCCTCCATTGGGTTCCATTATTCTTATGATGCCCAAGTAGCATGTCACTAACTAGACTATATTGCTTTCCATGATTTTTTTCAATATTTTTTCCCATTATTATTTTAATTCCCAAGTAGCATGTCACTAACTGGACTATATTGCTTTCCATGATTTATTTCAAGATTTTTCCTTCTCAAACTCCATATGGGATTCACTCAATAAACCCATTTCATATCACCTTTTTTATGAGACATTAAAGAATGCCCCTACTTTGATTTATAACTCTCAATGGTTTATGATCAATATCCCTCCTAGTACTAATTTCCAATATACCCCCTCTTTTCACAAAATATGACATCTACCAAATGTTCGGTGAAATTTCTTTATATCACCTTTTTATTTCTACCTCTTATAATTAAGTTATAACATGTCATTATGAAGGATCTAACATCAAAATTAAAATGTTAAAAGATAAAATGTTGAGTCGATGAGGTATTTTAATATGCTAACTCATTTAAAAATATTTATGTCATTCTAAGAATACTCATGAATCCATGATACATTAATGCACATTGATAAAATATTGTGTTATATGGATATCATATCTGACCTAATTACATGGAATATAAACAATGTTACATTTAATTTTTGCATTTTTGTGTCTGAATTTACCTAGAGAAACTTGAAATATTTCTAAATTATTTACGTAAAACTTAATATACATGAACGTATCTTGTCATGATTTCATTGTCTTATTGCTTTCACTTCTAAACATTCTTGAAATTTATTACCTCATTTTTTTTCAACTATTACTATATACAAAAAATATTAAATACTCCATGTGTAGACACCTAATTTTAACTTACAAGGTTTGTTAATGCAACTTCATTAGCACAATTTTGTGCATATGGAAAAATTGCTTCAAACGAAGGGCTTATTGAAACATTCTCAATTATGTTGGGGCTTGTGTTGTCTTCATTTGCCTTAGGTATTCCTTGTTTATATTTTACAACCTTAGGTTATGAATAAAAAAAAAATGTGTATTTTTAAGTCTTTAGTTTGTTAATGTGTGTCGAATCAAGTTTACATCAAACAAGGGCCAAATTTTGCTAGAAGGTTAATTTTTCGTTTTTTGGAACAATACTTAGGGCTTAATTGAATAATATGTCCTATTGCTATTATAAACAAAAAAATACATCAATACATCTAAAATAATGCTAGAAACCAAGTCATGGCAATTGTAATAATTTACACCTTTTTACAACAAATAAATAACCCATAAATAGAAATAAATATTGAATTTATTCATAATTTACAATAATATACCACTCACATTACATATCCCTTGTAGTGACTTTATTACAACTAATCGGATAAATACATCATCAATGATAAATATATAACTATAACTCAGCCAAAAAAAATTAGTTAAGTACAAAATGGGAAACAATCCTGCCTAGTAGTTAAGTACAATCTATCTCATCCAATAATGGAAAAAAATAGCCAAAGGAATTGGTGTATGATATGATGCAAACGTGTGTAACTACAACTGAGGGAGAACATTAACAAAGCATTTTACTTCCAACCATAAACCATGAAGCAATTCCCTTCACCTTCCTAAATGGGAAGTGGCGTTTCCTTTCAATGGAGGAAGCAAATAAAATAATTCAAACCCCAACATATCAGAGAATGATAACCACATGTAATCCATGCTACCATTATAACATGCAAATAAACCAAAATTAAATTAAATGTACATCAAATTATCTTTAATGGTTTCTGACAACACACAACTCTAGGTGCATTATGAATAGACAATGGCTATGGAAAACAATACTTTGGCCAAAGCATTCTAAATATTTCTTGAAGTGAAATATATGAGGGTCTACAAAAACACAACATAGTGGGTCCTTAGTTCACACACAACTATCTCAATACATAACCAACATCAAGAAGGTGATAGGGGTAGGAGAGTGGCTCCAAGGAAGTTGGGAATGCCTCCTAGATCCCACCTTCAAGCTCGACATCCCAAAACATAACCATGATTTGAAAATTTAATATTTACAAAGCAATAAGTTTGACTCTAACATTAATAGTAAATATGCATATGAGGTGACTAATTATCCCAAGTTCTTGTTGTCAGATATTGTTGGAGGCCTACAACGACACCTTGAAATCTTAAGATGTGTTTTTGATGCTCATGGTTTACAAGTGAACTTGTGGAAAACTAAGGTCATGGTATTTAGTAAAACTAGGAGGGTTTCCCGTGAAACTAAACTCGTGTACAAAGGAAACTTGGTGGAAGCGGTCTCCTCTTACACTTAACTTGGAGTGACTTTCACGGGACCTCCTTTGAACATGCTTCATACATCAGAAGCGAGATTATGTAAATTTTATGCATCCCTCAATACACTTGAGAGACAATGTTTTTGGCTTCAATTTCAAGATGCCAAAGAAAAATTGCACATTTTCCAAACTCTAGTGACACCAATATTTTTGTATGGTTTTGATATTTGGGGCCCTAATCTTCGGCACATTGGTTTGGCTCATGTTGATAGAATACTTGTCTCCATGCTATCCAGGAATCTCTGGGAAAAACATTCAGTTCCACATGCAATCATCTTGGCTGAATTTGGCACGTACCCTCTCTGTATCTCAACTATATTTCATCCTGTGATGTTACTTCATAGACTAAGATGTATGGCAGATACACCAACTGGGAAGAATAGATATCCCTTCAAGGCTCTCCAACCATCCATGAGGCCATGTGAATTGGGGATCCAAACCACTTGGTATGCACATTGTACAGCTTTCCTCCAAAGCATTGGATTGGATATTAATCATTTTCCCCCTCTCACATTCTCTGGTAATTCTCCCCACATGCTAAGAAGGGAAATTCATAGAGGAATTAGAGAGGATATCTACATAGCTTACATAAAATCAACTTGGATTGAACCAATAGAACCATTGCCAACAAAAATGCACCACTATTTGGAGCATTATATACAAATTGAAGATGAATGTGTCTTTCCCCCCAAATACATCAAGCTTCCACATGGTTTTAGATTCCCCTTGGGAAAACTATGAGTTTTTTCTCATCAGCTTTGCATAGAGACAGAGCATTACATTCCTAGATACCAACGCACTTGCACACTTTGCAACAATGAACCTGAATCAAAGGAGCACTTTATATTTCGTTGTCCTGTGTACTATGAGATCTATGACATGTACTAATGTCTCTTCCGAGAAACTCAAGGCTCATTACGGTCCCTTATCCATTATGAATGCCAAAGGTATGTAGCTTTATTTATTAGGGAGATGAACCAAAATAGATATGGCCTCCTCAAACATCATCACGGTAGCCTTGGGTCTCAGACTATTGATTCATTCCTTCAACCTTCTACACAACATCAGTTACATAAACGAGCTCATGACTTCACACAACAGTCACGATCTACAAAGCGTAGAACCTCTTAAACATGGCACATAGACTTGTTGTATCTTATCTCTTTCCAGTTGTTTCTTGTATTTTTTTGTCTTTGTTTTTGTTTTCCAGCATTGTCTTGTTCTCTTTTCTCCTCTTGTAGTCCCTTTAACCTTTTTGGTTACTTCTAGACATTAATTTTTAAATTTAAATTTAATTTAATAGGTGTCAACTAGCAAATCACCAAACAAAACACCCTTGATATTCATAAAACATGTATACTTAATAGTAATAAAAAAGAATGCATAAAAAATTTCAACCATGTTGTAAAATGATAAAATTAGTGAATAACTTTTGTATCCTTTCTTATAACATTTTTGTTAGAGTAATCACTAAGTGAGACTCAAAACAAACGCAATTTTTTTTAAGTTAAAACCAACGAAGTTTAGTTTACAAAGCCTCTTCATGAGAGATGGAAATGGACAACCTCTATCTTATTAAGATTCCCCACAAATCAAAGAGACATAGATTGATATATACAAAAATTATAACCTTCATTATCTTTCATGGCAATAATAAATTCCACTTCTCATAATAATATAAGTTTATTGTTATCTAATTGGTATTTAGATTTGGTCAACCACGATTACAAAATCTTCCTTTCAATTCATTCAATAAGAAACATATGGTATTCATAACCTATGCCAATTCTTTGATCCCATTTTATATCAACCATAATGATAGAGATCCCCATAATTATAAGTATATATATACACAAACTCATTCACGAATTTCATCGAATATACATATAGGATATCCTCCTTACAATATTTGAATGTGACATCCCAACCCAAAAGACGATCTTTTCAATATAACTATAGTATCAAAATGATATCTTATGTTCTCACTTCCCACTTATTCACTTCATCTCATACTACTAGTCCAGTGGAAAAGGAAAACACGTCATGATAAAAGTTAAGGAAACATTTTGAAATCTCTATAAAGGGAAAACAAAATTCATTTCATAAATTTTTTATGGGTGTTTCATTAATATATTTCCATATATTTCAATCAAGGAGACACTAAAATATAGTTCCCTTACTCGAGCCACATTATTACTTAACTTAAAAAGCATGTGTTATGCATAAGAGCTAATAATAAAGGTTTCAACTTCCCATCTAATCATATTGCCCAAAAAGTACGTAACATATTCATATTCATATATTTCACTTACGCATTGACCTAAAGACTTGTTTTCTTAAGAAAATCTTTACATGTAAGAAAAGACGAACCAAACCTTCAAATCATAGTCCTAGATTTACTCGAACCAAAACCCGTAATAAGGAAATCACCATATTACCATTTTCAATAGAGTTTTATTATTCTGTGTTGAAATCTAATGCACTAAAATCATTACTATAAGCCCATCTGGTTTTTTGGTTTTGTTATGAACAAACAATTGTGTTTGAGTGGCGCAATGGAGATGCCGATAGAGATGTTTTGAAGAAGTTATAGTTAGAGTATTGAAGGTGAGACATTGGAGGGGGAATATTTGTGATGAAGAAGGTATTGAGGGAGAATTTTTTCCAAATTAGAGAATTTATTGAAGGGAATATAAACCATCCTATTTTTCTTTTGAAAAATCACATATGGACCGCATGTCACTTTCACCTACCATAGACACCATAATTATGTTACCTTAATTCCCATAGGTACATACACATCTAGGAACCCCTTCGTAACCCCACATAATCATTTTCATCTTTTTACCGAATTACATATACCGTTTCACCACCTATAACCACCTATAACCATAAAACAAACTTAAATTAGAAAAAACAAATCAAACAACGTAACAACCTAAAAACCCCTCCCATGAACTAAAAACAACCCCTAAGCCATTACAAAACTGAAAACCTTGCAAAAGGAAATGGTTAAAACCAAATTCAAACATTTTCTTAGAATTTAATAGAAATCAATGTAGTTTTCCTAAATCGGTGCAGATATTTTGAAACGAAATCGATCCTATATGAACCAGCTCAGGCCCTTGCCCAAGGATTCCAAATTAATTCTCAAACATCCAATGTCCAAGCTCATGCATAACAAGTCCAAATCTCTCTAGTTTTTATCGAGAAGTGATCAAGATATCTTATGGTCTCATACTCCCTTTGGAGAAATATGTCTACAAATCCAATCAACTAGCCTGGGTCTCCTCTCATCAAGATAAATCCCTTTTATTTGAAACAACTACCTTCCATCATCAAATTCAATATCGTCAATTATTAGTTTTTTCATTCAAATAATATTATATTTTTCATCAAAAATCACACACTTTAGAAATCATATTTTTCCAAATCTTGTTTTCATAGTGATAGGCATCGATCACCTAGATCGAGACCAATATATAGTATCGACATCGATCCCTATCAAAATTATCCTATTTTACATTTCCTATATATCTTGTCTTATTTTCCTAATATACTATAATAATGGCTAATTTGTCATTGTTTTTAAGCTTTTGTCTCTATTAGATGACCCTCTCAGGAGCATCTCATGAACCAGACACTATCCTCGACCTACCAATCTTATGAAAACCATTTATGCAGGATAAATCTAACATCGAATATGATTTAAGTCTTTGTGTCATCACTTTCACACCTAACCCAGATGACATCACTTAGCAGTGAGAGGTTCTTCTCAACTAGAGTGACGATGTCAATCTCTACTAGGAAAACATGTTCAACCCTCCCTAGCTTATCATTGAGGATGTTGATTGGGTTCTGACATCCAAGCATTACATATATATCATTTTTCATCTACACCATTTAATATTATATGTATTTTTATAATTATTTCCAGCTTCATTTTCTAAAAACAAATTGAAACCCGTCAAAGGAATCCTTTTGGTTCCTAGGATTGGCCTTTTCCAAGCAACCTGTCTCGTTATTATCTAATATATTTATTTTCAAAGTCATCTATTCAAATGTAGGTTCATGACTATATGGAAAAGAAGCTTCATGCACACATTTGGATCCCCCTTCTCTTGTCATCATCCATGCATGTATCATTAAACCTTGTCATTTCTAAGTTTTGGTGATTTATTTCATGTAATAAAATGGAATCCAAAATCTACCAAAATACTTACCATCATGACATCATCTATTTAATGCAATATTTGTTGAATATTAAATTTTTCTTAATAGTCACAACTTAAAAATCCTTTCTTTTTACTAGATCTATAAAAATTCTAGATTACTACAATCACTTTATTATGTGTTTTAATACTACAAGTGTGGAACTAAAACAAAAAAGGGTAAACACAATAAAAACATTGTATATTAAGAATAAATTTTAGTACTTTCTACTTGATTTGCATCATAATTGGTGCATAATTGCCTCTATGTTTTATATACTAAGAAAAGTTACTCAAAAGATACATGTATTGGGTTGTTTCCTTATTGAAAAAAGATTATAAGCAAGGTTCTCAAAATAAGAAAGATTCTCCATAAGGATGAACCTAAGAGTTACTGACATGTATTGGGATATCCTTGACAGGGGCAGTTGAGCCAATTCACCACTAAGAATGATCGAATACCCACTAAAAGGTGTTATGTTTTGGTGGGGGAACACCTTTCAAATGCATATTTCAATAAGGGAAAGCTATTTGTGCCTTAAAAATCGTATTTCATCAATGAGAATATAGTTGTGGACATATTTGAGATATTCTTGGAAATTTGTAAAATATTTCCCCTCAAGGGGTTTCATTTCATTAACATTTATAAGAAAGCATGCATGTATGGTGGATGAAAATATGTTCAAAGCAACAACACCTATTGGAGTGAGAAAATATAATAGGGAGTGGCTAGCGCCAAAAGGAGGTGTGAGTGCATATTTGATAGTGTTGATGAGATAAGATTTCCATGTTCTAGAGGTGTAAATTATCAATACATTCTCCATCGAATGATGAAAAATTCATTGGGGAAAGGCTTGATAATATGAGCATTAAATTATATTTATAATAATCCTCTTGATGTTAATCCCTAATTTGAGGTTTTGATTGTATTTATGTTTATATCATGACTGCAACGAGGGATGAGTACACAAGAAATTGGAAAATGGAAAATACATAGACTACATCTATAGTGAAGGAAACATGGAAAACATTGTTAACCTTGAGATCAATGCTTCATATCTGGCACACTTCCACTCTTCCTTCCAAAAATAAGTTATTAAAATGGAATTGTTATTAGTATTGTTATTTATGATACTAGATGTCATTCAAATATGGAACCTTAAACCTGTAGACACCAAATTTGTGTCTTACGACCCCTTGTGACCCGCATCTCATTTCGCAACCTAACCTCACCACCTAAACCTTACACAATTATTTATTAATTATCTTATAATTAATAAATCCACATCGCCTTACCTGCCACCTCATTTTGCCACCTCATCATGACCTAGGCCTAACCCTAAACTAATCTAATTAAGACCTATAACTTGGTCTACATCCACACCCATGACTAATGACCCCTTTCTCGCACCCAAAACCGACCTTCTAGTCACTTGACCAAGCCCGCAACTAATCCCTCGGGAGAAAAGGAGGGAAAGTTGGCTATTTTACTAAAAATAGCCCACTTTGACTGAACCGATACCGGTTTCTACTCGACCACCGTCGGTTCCGTAACTGCCATCGGTTCCCTGTAAATGACCTCCCCTAACCAGAAACAAAGGTCGAAGGATTTTGGATCAATCAGGGTCATCAAAAGCGATCGAGAGAATCCAGATTTTACTTGGCCGAGCAGAGACAAGTGAAGAAAAAAGAACAGTTTGTAGCAAAGGAGACCAAGCCCAAGACTGCAACTGAATAACCAGAGCCCTGTGATACTCATCTGATCATCGGGAGGGAGATATCTCATCTTCTGGGTGTCAAGCCATCCTACCTGAGTTCTGCCTTTGTCATCACAGTTCTTGGACCTGCATCCTTGTCAATAACCAGTAAGTTGTATCTTGCATGTCCTCTTTTATAACATTTCTTAGACTTTTGAATCACAGCCGTCATTAATCCATCCTTGGATCTACTACCCAGCAACACATCACATCTAACTATCATTCATCTACCCTCTTATCACCCCCGTTACCTAATCCCACTCATTTACTAGCCTTACAAACATCACAACCACCCTACAACCGACCCTCACCAAGAGCCCCTGAAACATAGCCCTACCGATATCGGTTAGCAGAAACCGGTATCGGTTATTGTGACTCAAAACCAGAAACCAGCCTTTCCCCCTACCTATTTCAACGAAGCAATTAAATTGTTATTTTACAATATTTCGTGTTAATTCATATTAGCAGGGGAACTGACCACCTTCGAAAGGAAGTGTTATATTTCCTGGGCCCAAGGCAATTCCCTCATTTATTGTCTAATCAAAATCTTGTGGTCTTGTATTCTTATTCGCAGGTAGTCTTTCCAAGACAAAAAGGAGTTCTTCGCAATCAACCTGATCTCTCTCTACGGTACGCACACACCATCTCGACATTCAACAGGTATTCCTCCTAGCCCTAACCCTTATCTGTTTCTAAAAGGAATGAAAGGATAGAAGCAACTCTATTCCCAAAAAGCTGAAACATTCCGAGCGAAACATTTTGGCACGCCCGGTGGGACCCATTTTGGGTTTCTTTCTTTCTTGCTTTCTTTCATATAGGGAGCATACTTGCCGTTTTCTTCTTCTAAAGATATTCACAAGGTATTTTGTTATTTTGGTAAAAGAACTTGCTTTGCTTTTACATCTTTGCATTAGTGAAAGTCATCTCTTTTGCTTCATCGAATATCATTTTCGATTTGGGTTTAAAACACGCGCATCACATTCTTGCTTGTTGTTTTCAATTCTAGTGAACATAGATTAAGTAACAGGTCGTACACGTGTGGGTGATATCTACGGTATTGACAAGAAATTAATCTTACTTTCACCGCACAACACATACCGAATCACTTCACAATTAACACAACAGCTCAAACATGCCCCCTTTTTCCGCGGTATTCCTCCGCCCGATTGAGGTAACCTTATAAGCCAAAACAAACTTGACATTTCCCCTAAGTCTTTTGTTTAGGATTCTGACATAATTCTATGTCTAAAGGCATAAGCCCATGAAATTAAAATTAACCCTAGGGTTAGTCTCTGGATTTGCATGTGCATCTTGCTTGTTTTCAGTTCTGTTTTCTCTGTCATACTCTGTCTTCTGTGATCACCTTAGAACAATTTGATAAGTGTACTAAACATTGTTAAAAATCAAATCAGCAGCTTCTTATATTTTTCTTATACTAGTCTTATTACACCGACATTGGTTAGCTGACTGACGTCGGCTAAACTCTGACCGACATCGGTTATTAGACCGATATCGGTTACTGTCTTTTACAGTTCCTGACAAACCAACAACCTGCCAATTTCACCATTCTGAGGCTGTTTCTGTTCCCGATAGATTGAAGCCCTATTGTATACTCTTGTCCATGGTTGTTATCACTCGGAAGCAAGCCGCCGCCATAGTTTCACATGCCTACTCTGTGCCTTTGCCTGAATCACCCCCTTCACATTCTATAGGGAACCCTACAGACACCAGTGATATCCCCAAAATTCCTGTAGGAGATAAGGAATTTGCCAAATTTCTAGATGCTAATCCTAGTGTCGTACAATACTATTTGTCTCATGCCCCTGACCGTACGCCCGATGGTCAACTCCTTGTTGGCATGCCTATTAGTATAGCAGCTCACTTAGCTCCCACTCCGCCTGATAACACTGCCTTGCTTCCTGCATCTTTAGCCCCGTCTCCCAATCCGACGGCTTCAGAGGTTCATACGACACAGATTGGCTTTCCGTTGGTTAATCTTGGACCCCACATATCATTACCGCCGACTGTCCCTACCTCATCTCTCTTGCAGACTGCTCCGTTCATGACTTGCTCTTTGCCATCTATCCACACGAGCTTTCCTTCTCAAGCTCCGCCTACCTTTTCATTCCCATACACGTATCCAGTGACCTCAACATCTTATATGGGACATCCCTATTCGGTTGCCTCAACATATTCATCCTCCATACCTTATCAACACTTAACCCCACCACTGTCTAGTGGAGGCCCTTGGCCCAATTTGCCTCCATTTACCACAACCACACCATCATCTCATCCAAACATGGATTTCATCAAACAAATGATGGACAAAATGCAAAATCTGGAGGCTTCTGTTTCTGGTAGTCGTAGCGCCTTGACATACGAGCAAGTTTGTCGGGAGCCTATTCACCCTTCTGTCCCCCTTCATTCATATCCTCCTCAATGGGAATTGCCGAAATTTTACTCGTTTTAATAGTAAAGAGGATCCTCAACAACACTTGCGATCATTTAGACATGCTTGTTATTTGATTGCTCATGATGATGCCTTGTTACTCCGCACCTTTCCCATGTCCTTATCAGGACCCGCCTTGGAGTGGTACAGTGCTTTAACCCAGCACTCAATCTTCTCTTTTAACCAACTAGCCCAATCTTTCTTGGATCATTTCTCCATTAACATTGCCAAGAAAGTATCTATCACCGACCTCTATGCCATCCGACAATTTGAAGACGAATCTATCGCAGATTTTGTTGGACGATGGCGGGGCCTTATCAACCAACTTACATATGCCTTGCCTCAGGCTGAACTTATCGAACTTTTTACGCGGGCATACGCTAAGCACATCTCTCCTACCCTTCAAATTCAAACTTTCTGCACATTTGACGAGGCCTTTACCATGGCTTAGAAACTAGAAATTCGAGCCTTAGAAGAAGAGAAATTGCAGTTGCACAACAAAAACCCCAATTTTTGAACTCCAGATTCCACCAATAAACCAAACACTACCACTCCTCACACATCCACTTCTTCTAAATCAAAAGGAGATGTCCACGCGATGATGGTCAAATCTCAAGCGCCGTCTAATACCCCACCAAAAACCACCTATAAATATAAAGCTGAGCCCATCAATTACACTCCCTTGGGAGAAACTTATGGTGTCATCTTGGAAAAATTACTCAAAGCCAGAGCTATCACCTTGCCTCCTGTTAAACCTCACTCCGGGTTTGACTCCACCCGCGTTATACCTTCTTGGTACAAATAAAATGACTTCTGTAACTTTCACCGTGTAAAGGGACATAGTCACGAAAACTGCAAGATGTTGAAAAACATAGTGCAGGAAATGGTTGATGCAGGGGATATAACCCTCGATAATCCTAATGCCCCTGCCAACCGAAATTTAAAAATCTTCAACAAACCATTCCCGAATCACTCTTCCAATAGTAACATAAACCAGGATATCTTAGCCGAGGAGAGTGTTCATGAGATCCATGCAGTCTTCGACTCCCAGCCAAAAGCCTCTATCGAGAACATTTTGAATCAAGCCTCTTCACTGACGCGGGGGCCCGAACCTCCTTCACCATCATCAAGCCAAGGCGAAATCATTCCTTTACCCATGAAGGAGTTAACTGCCCAGAGTTCTCTTCTCATAGATGAGTCTTCTTACACCACATCCCTACAAGACTGCGAACGGATGTTATCTAACTTATCTATTTCTCAAACGTCTCCTTCTACCATTCTTGCTGCACAAGAGGAAGGCTCGCTACTCCTTTTGTCATCCTTAGATGAGAAACCTCTTGCACCAACATCACCAAATTCTGTAACCATGCTGGATCCTCTCAAACATGCCCTCCTACCTATTAGTTCTTCATCGCCTAAATCTTTTCAGCGACCGGTTGACCTCTTAACACCTATTGATACAGTGCCTCATCTACCCCCTGTATCACACCCACAGTGGACCGGAATCACAACCCACCTTTCTTCCATACAAAAATTCCAATTCACACCTGAAGACTGTTAGTCTCCGGAAGATAGACGAGTCCTATGGGAATGTTTGAGTACCCCTTATTCTACTCAAATACAGATGACCGATACAGACACCTCTACCATATACCCGAAGTGTTTACAGAAACTCAAAATTCCTATGTCCTCATCTCCATCCCCCGCATTTCTACCAAGTATCTCATCCACCTCTATTAGCCTAACCAAATCTTCCCCTACACTTGGGACCTTCGCCAATACCCAGTCTAACACACCCACCTAAGGGCTAGACTTATCCAAAAATAAAGCCGCCCCTCCACTTAGAAGACAAATTCAATCCGTGCCTCTATCACAATTAAAACCATCATCGTCAACACCTACCTTCCATATTGGGGCCTCATCCCTCCACCTTGCATCAATATATCATACCTTCTGTGTTTTCTTTAAAACCACCTGCACCTTCCACACCCATATAGAGATCTAAGGGTGTATCAACACTGTCACCCCACGTATCCTGTCCACCCATCAACCCTAAACAAATTTCATCATCAAAGGACTTGTTTTCCGTCACTCCTCTTTTGTCGCCATTGTTTCCGGATACCGCGTTATCTGGAGCCTCATCATCTAACCAGCTGAACGTAGCTCCTGCGCCAAAGAAACCACTTTTAGTTAAAACCACATGTCAACACCTCTTGGCTAAACCACCACCCGTATGAACCAACCATGCCCAAACATTACCGAAACCTACTCAATCAATACCCTCATCCTCCTCCGATTTTTACCCACTCAAAGGATCTTACGCCAAAATCCTTGCTATGTTGGTGGAGAATGCGACCATTTCTCTACCCCCACTTAGACCTTATGACCCGTCTAAACCTCGACCTATAGGTTATGATGAGTCTAAAATCTGCGCTTACCACCGCACACCAGGACATGATGTGGAGGGATGCAAAACTTTAAAAGCCATCCTTCGTCAGTCACCTCTCTCAGATAGAAAGATTAAGAAAGACACTTACGGAGGGAGAGACCTTTGGCTTCCATTCCCTCTCCTATACCACCTGTCCCCGCCTCACCAATATCTATCATTATATTCAAACCCCCACCTCTCGAAGCCCATGATTCATCCAACCATCTTCCTCATCTCAGGTCCATGAGATCAATATGATTAGTGCTGCTACTCGAGCGCAGAAAAACAACGAGAAAGTGAAAGAAAGCACACCTGCATCCTCTCTTTCTCTGTCCACCATCCCGATCGCACCACCACCCTAAAGTGGTTATTCGTTGACCCGCTTACCCCGTCTCTAATGGGTTGCCCACCGAGCATGATCAAACAGCTTCACCAATCACCTATAAAAATGACACTGTATGATCTCATTCAGACTTCTGAATCTCATCGACAAGCTCTCGTTGAAATCCTTCAGGGATCGAGGTCTTACCTAATGAAATCCTACCCTGTTACCTCCATTCTAACACCCAATCACGTTGCTTCCCTCACCAAACAACCATACCGCCTACGCACCCACCACTTCTGTCTCTGTACAACAAGCTGCTGCAGTTAGTTTCTCCGAAGACGAAATTGTTGACTTTCGTACAGAAGATCCTGACCCTGCTCTTTTCATCTCAGTTTACGTCTGGGACATTCGGGTATGTCGTGTTATGATCGACGGGGGCGCTAGCCTAAACATCATCTCTTCAAAAGCCTTCCAACAAATGAATATCCCTTCTAGCTACATGTGTGCTAACCCCATCATGTTGCGGTCGTTCAATGATGCTATTACCTCTACCTTAGGCACCGTGATCCTTAACATTCATGTAGGACCACGTACTTTACCCGAACTCTTCTATGTCCTTGAGGGAGAGTTTCAATACAATATATTACTAGCGCCCTTGGATCCGGGCTATGGGATGCGTTCCCTCAACCTTACATAGATGCATAAAATTTGAGTATGAGGGAAAGTCCTACACCGTAAAAGATGATCCTCCTCCCTTCAAAACCTGCAATATGTTATATCGCCCTAATGATGTGCTTGTACCAATCAAGACACCCATTCATCCAACCCAACCATCCACTTCAACCACACCTCTACCATTCACTTCAACAGCACCTACACCTTCAACCCAAGAAATCACCGTCGTAAAAACCACTTCCCTTCCCGCAGCTAACATCCCAACCGCAAACCCCTTAGTAGATGTTTTTCAACGCCTTACGTTGGGGGAGTATCACCTATATAATATTAGTTCTTTCCATACCCCACAGGAGTATGGACAGGTACATGCACATCCCTACCTATGACCGTCGTGTGGGGAACTAATCCCCTACGGACCACCTCACTGCCGCACTAACCTAACATATGGGGTGTTGAGCATCTTCCATTTGCCCCCGAGCCTCCCTTGTGTGGGTTCCCTTCCAATCTGATTTCAATCACCTGACCATCCGTCGTTTCACCAACCCTTAACCTTCTTGGACTCGCTGTGTCTTGGAAAGGCTTTGTTTTTGGTCTTTATGAACAAGGCCGACATACAAATCATTCCTGTAACTATCGTAACACAATGATCGTAGTGGTCCTGGATTTCTGGGAACACTTACACGGAAGGACCGCGTGTCAGTTGTAGAGATCTAAGGGTGGTATCAACACTGTCACCCTCGTATCCTGTCCCACCCATCAACCCTATACAAATTTCATCAAATTCAAAGGACTTGGGTTTCCGGTCACTTCCTCCTTTTTGTCGCCATGCTTTCCGGATACCTGCATCTGGAGCCCATCATCTATACAGCGGACGTAGCTCCCTGCCCAAAGAAACCACTTTTAGTTAAAAACCACATGTCAACACCTCTTGGCTTAAACCACCACCCGTATGACCAACCATGCCCAAACATTACCTGATAACCTACTTCAATCAATACCCCTCATCCTCCTCCGATTTTTACCCACTCAAAAGGATCTTACGCCAATAATCCTTGGCTATGTTGGTGGGAATGCGACCATTTCTCTACACCCTACTTAGACCGTTATGACCCGTCTAAACCTCGACCTATTAAGTTTATGATGAGTCCTAAAATCTCTGCGCTTTCCCACCGCACACACAATGGACATGAATGTGGAGGGATTGCAAAAACTTTAAAAGCCATCCTTCGTCAGTCACTCTCTCTCAGTTAGAAAGATTAAGAAAGACAACTTACGGAGGGAGGAGAACCTTTGGCTCCATTCCCTCTCCTATTACCACCTGTCCCCCGCTCACCAATATCTATCATTATTACAAACCCCACCTTTCAAGCCCATGATCATCCAACCATCTTCCTCATCTCAGGTCCATGAGATCAATATGATTAGTGCTGCCTACTCCGAGCGCAGAAAAACAAACGAGAAAGTGAAGAAAGCACACCTGCATCCTCTCTTCTCTGTCCACCATCCCGATCGGCACCACCACCTAAAGTGGTTAATTCCGTTGACCCGCTTACCCCTCTCTAATGGAGTTGCCCCACCGAGCCATGATCAAACAGCTTTACACCTAATCACCTATAAAAATGACACTTGTATGATTCTCATTCAGACTTCTTGAATCTCATCGACATTAGCTCTCGTTGAAATCCTTCAAGGGATCGAGGTCTACCTAATGAAATCCTATCCTGTTACTCCATTCTAACACCCAATCACGTTGCTTCCTCACCAAACACCTACCGCCCCAACCACTTTCTGTCTCTGTACAAACAAGCTGGCTGCAGTTAGTTTTTCTCTCCAAGACGAAATTTGGTTGACTTTCGTACTGAAGATCCTGACCCTGCCTCTTTCATCTCAAGTTTAACGTCTGCGGGACTATTCGGGTATGTCGTGTTATGATCGACGGGGGCGCTAAGCCTAAACATCAATCTTCTTCAAGCCTTCAACAAAATTTTGGAATATCCCTTCTAGCTAACATGTGTGGCTAACCCCATCATTTGCGGTCGTTCGAATGAGCTATTACCTCTACTTAGGCACGCGTGATCCTTAACATTCATGTAAGGACCACGTACTTTACCCGAAAACTCTTTATATGTCCTGAGGGAGAGTTTCAATAAATATATTTTACTAGCGCCCTTGGATCCGGGGCTATGGGATGGTTCCTCAACCTTACATAGATGCATAAAATTTGAGTATGAGGGAAAGTCTACATCCGTAAAAGATGATCCTCCTCCCTTCAAAACCTGCAATAATGTTATATTCGCCCTATGATGTGATTGTACCAATCAAGACACCCATTCATCCAACCCAAACGCTCCAACTTCAAACCACACCTCTATCATTCCTTCAACAGCACTACACCTTCCAACCCAGAAATCACCGTCGTAAAAACCACTTCCCTTCCCCGCAGCTAACATCCCTCAACCGCAAACCCCTTAGTAGAATGTTTTTTCAACGCCTTTTACGTTTTTTTTGGGGAGTAATCACCTATATAATATTAGTTTCTTTCCATACCCCACAGGAGTATGGACAGGTACATGCACATCCTACCTATGACGTCCGTGTGTGGGGAACTAATCCACCTACGGACCACCTCATGCGCACTAACCTAAATATGGGGGTGGTCTGATTATGCAATCTTCCATTGCCCCCTGCAGCCCCTCTTGGTGTGGTTCCTTCCAATCTTATTCCAAATACCTGACAAAATCGTTTTTCGTTTCACCCTACTTCTTGACTCGCTGTGCTTGGAAAGGCTTTGGTTTTGGTCTTTATGAACAAAGGCGATGCATACCAATCATTCCTGTTAACTACTCGTAAGCAACAATGATCGTAAGTGGTCGCGGATTTCTGGGAAACACTTAACTACGGAAGGATACAATCGTGTCAGTTGTCTTACTGGAAGATGACGACGTCACCCCTACCGAACCATCATCACCCATTTTACTTCGTCATCACCACAAGAGTCGATAGAGTCCCCGAATCTATCCTCCTAACTTTTTTTTTTCATCAAATTGCTATCCTTCCTAGGTCCTCTCACTTAATAACGGCGGATAATGAGGACCCCTGCTTCTATCCCCTTCTGTATCCAGACATGATTGAAGAGGACTCACCTGCAATTATACGTTTTTGAAGTGCCCAGGATGATGACTCCATCCTCACTTAACCTTGTGCGGACGACTCCTATATTCAACGCACCTTACCATCTGAAACTCAAATACCATGTTGAAAGCGAGTCTACTATAGAAATCAACATCCAACATGGAGGGAGGATCCTCACATTGGGAAGATGGACAATCCCTTAGCGCATCAAGAACAGGTCGCCTTTACTACCTTTCCTCCGTATCTCGCAACCACCTGTCCCCGCCGCCTCACCAATGCTCGATCATCTATTACAAACCTCCCACCTCTCGAAGCCCATATTCATCCCAACCATCTTCCTCATCTCAGGTCCATGAGATCAATATGATTATGCTTGCTACTCGAGCGCAGAAAAACAACGAGAAAGTGAAAAAGCCACCGGCATCCTCTCTTTCTCTTCCACCACCCGATGCACCACCACCTAAAGTGGTTATTCGTTGACCCGCTGACCCCGCTCTAATGGGAGTGGCCCACCGAGCCATGATCAAACAGCTTCACCACTACCTATAAAAATGACACTGTATGATCTCATTCAGAATTCTGAATCTCATCGACAAGCTCTCGTGAATCCCTCAAGTGATCGAGGTCTACCTAATGAAATCCTACCTGTTTACCTACCATCAACAACCCAATCACTTGCTTTCCCTCACCAAACAAACGCCGCCCCACCCACTTCTGTCTCTGTAAACAAGGCTGCGCAGTTAGTTTTTCTCCGAAGACGACATTTTGACTTTTCGGACAGAAATCCTGACCCTGCTCTTTTCATCTCATTTTACTCGGGACATTCCCGGGTATGTCGTGTTATGATCGACGGGGGCGCTAGCCAAACATCTCTCGTCAAAGCCTTCCAACAACTTACTTCCCTTCTATATCCTACATGTGTGCTAAACCCATCATGTTGCGGTGTTCATGATGCTATTACCTCTACTTAGACCGTGGATCCTACATTCATGTAGGACCACGTACTTTACCCCGAACTCTTCTATGTCCTTGAGGGGAGAGTTTTCAATACAATAATTTACTAGCGCCCTTGGATCCGGGCTATGGGATGCGTTCCCTCAACCTTACATAGATGCATAAAATTGAGTATGAGGGAAGTCCTACACCGTAAAAGATGATCCTCCTCCCTTCAAACCTGCAATATGTTATATCGCCCTAATGATGTGCTTGTACCAATCAAGACACCCATTAATCCAACCCAACCATCCACTTCAACCACACCTCTACCATTCACTTCACCAGCACCTACACCTTTCAACCCAAGAAATCACCGTCGTTAAAAACCACTTCCCTTCCCGCAGCTAACATCCCAACCGCAAACCCCTTAGTAGATGTTTTTCAACGCCTTACGTTGGGGGAGTATCACCTATATAATATTAGTTCTTTCCATACCCCACAGGAGTATGGACAGGTACATGCACATCCTACCTATGACCGTCGTGTGGGGGAACTAATCCCCTACGGACCACCTCACTGCCGCACTAACCTAACATATGGGGGTGTTGATGCATCTTCCATTGCCCCTGAGCCTCCTCTTGGTGTGGTTCCCTTCCAATCTGATTTCCAATACCTGACAAATCGTCGTTTCACCCTTACCTTCTTGACTCGCTGTGCTTGGAAAGGCTTTGGTTTTGGTCTTTATGAACAAGGCCGACATACAATCATTCCTGTAACTACTCGTAAGCACAATGATCGTAGTGGTCTCGGATTTCTGGGAACACTTACACGGAAGGAACCTCGTGTCAGTTGTCTTCTGGAAGATGACGACGTCACCCCTACCGAACCATCATCACCCATTTTACCTTCGTCACCCACAGAGTCGATAGATCCCGAATCTATCCCTCCTAACTTTTTTTTTTTCATAAATGCTATCTTCCTAGGTCCTCTCACTTATCAACGCGATAATGAGGACCCCTCTTCTATCCCCCTTCTGTATCCAGACATGATTGAAGAGGACTCACCTTCAATTAACGTTTTTGAGTGCCAGGATGATGACTCCATCCTCACTTACCTTGGTGCGGACGACTCTTATATTCAACGCACCTTACCATCTGAAACTCAAACCATGTTGAACGAGTCTACTATAGAAATCAACATCCACATGGAGGAGGATCCTCACATTGTGAAGATCGGACAATCCCTTAGCGCATCAGAACAGGTCGCCTTTACTACCTTTCTCCGTACTCGCAACCAAGCTTTCGCTTGGTCCTACGCTGACATGCCAGGAATTGATCCTGACATTGTTGTCCATAACATTACCCTGAAACCCAATTCCAAACCAATTAAACAGAAATTGAGAAAAATGCATCCACGCATTGCCCTCTTGGTCAAAGAGGAGCTTCAACGACTCCTTTTTGTTTCCTTCATCATGCCTATTGACTATCCTCAATGGATTTCTAACATCATACCTGTCACTAAAGTGACGGGGGGACTTCGGATATGCATAGATTTCTGGGATCTTAACCTCGCTTGCCCTAAGGATGACTTCCCCCTACCTAGTATTGACCAACTTGTTGATCTCACTGCGGGCCATGAGATGCTCTCTCATGGATGGCTTTTCAGGATACAACCAAATTTTGGTTGCCCCTGCCGATCAACATAAAACTGCCTTCATAACTCCTTGGGGAACCTTCTGTTATCGTGTAATGCCATTTGGCCTTAAGAATGCTGGTGCAACCTATCAGTGGGCTATGACCTACATTTTTCATGACATTATGCACACTATCCTTGAAGATTACGTCGATGATCTTCTTGGAAAATCTAAACATTGTAGTGAACATCTCGATGTTTTAACCATTATTTTTGATCGCCTGATACAATATTATGTCCGTCTTCAACCAAAGAAATGTGTCTTTCGTGTCCTTTCGGAAAAACTTCTTGGCTTTATCGTCTCTTTGCGTGGTATCAAGGTCGACCCATCTAAAGTCAAAGCTATCCTAGAAATGCCCCCACCTACTAACCTTAAACAATTGCGTAGTTTACAAGGTAAGCTCCAATCTATCCGGCGTTTCATCTCCCAACTCTCGGATCGATGTCAACCTTTTCATCACCTCCTTAAAAAAGACATTGACTTTCAATGGAGCGAAGAGTGCCACCAAGCCTTTGAGGCTCTCAAAGCTTATCTCTTGCAGCCACCTGTGCTTATCCCACTTCAGGATGACCGCCCTTTCTACCTTTACCTTTCCGCCACCGACCACGCTGTAGGGGCCATGCTTGCACATCGTGACTCCGAGAATCGCGAACAAGCCGTTTATTATATAAGTCGTACTTTGGTGGACTATGAGACTAGGTATACACATGTAGAAAAGTTGTGCCTAGCCCTATCATTCGTGGCCACCAAACTCCGACACTACCTCCTGAATCACAAAACTTTCGTCATCACCAACACGGACCCCATCCATTATATGTATGCCAAACCCCATCTAAACCAACACATCGCCCGATGGCTCATGCTCCTCGCCGACCTCGACCTTGAGTTTGTCCACCAGAAATCAATCAAAGGACAAACCATCGCAGATCAACTCGCGGAAGCCCCTCTACCCGGGGCACAATTTATTAATTTTAATTTCCCTGACGAAATCATCGCTACTCTTTCCCTCAGGGAGGAGTCGTATCCAATGACCCTCTTCTTCGATGGATCAAAATGCCAGCGCAACAGAGGAGCCGGCGTTGTTCTCATTCCTCTCTACGCTGAGCCTATGCCTCTTTCCTTCCGACTCGATTTCCCCTGCACTAATAATACTGCAGAATACGAGGCCCTTGTTCTGGGTCTCCAGGTTGCGTTACACTTAGGTGTCAAATCTATCAATATTTTCGGCGACTCTCAATTGGTAGTCAATCAAGTTATGGGCATCTACCAATGTAAAAATGAGGAACTTCAAAAGTACAAACACTATGTGGATTCACTTCTAGCCTTATTTACTCACTATTCTATCCAAACCATTCCTTGCTCCACTAACAAATTTGTGGATACTATGGCTTGCTTAGCCTCGCAAATTCCAGCTTCATCAACTGACTCTGACATTTTCATCTTTGTCCAACAACTCTTTGCCCCATCTTACTCAGCCCCGATTGTTTGTATGATAAATAATGTGTCTGCTAATTCGCGGGATACCTGGTATCACCAATTTCACGACTACCTTACAACCTCTGTTCTCCCATCTGAACTTACTAGTACCGGCAAACGCGCTTTTCTTAAACGCGTTTCTCGTTATGTCGTTACGGGGGGAATCCTTTATAAATGTGGCTTTGATGGCATCCTCCTTCGATGTCTCACCGGCGCGGAGGTCACCTATACCATCTAACAGGTCCATGACGGTATTTGTGGTGGACATTTTAGCGGCCTTGCCGTGGCCAAACGAATCCTTCGCCTAGGTTATTATTGGCCTACTCTCAATAACGACTGCTACAAATATGTTAAGCGTTGTGTTATGTGTCAACAACATGCCAACCTTCAACATACTCCTAGCCATCCGCTACAGGTCGCACGAGATCTTTGGCCCTTCTCACAATGGGGTTTAGACCTTATTGGTGAGATTCATCCGTCCTCTTCGCAACGTCACCGATGGATAATCACAGCAACCAAATATTACACAAAATGGGTGGAGGCTATTCCGCTCATTTCAACTAAAGAAGAAAAAATTGTAGATTTCATTAACCACCACATTATCTATCGTTTTGGTGTTCCTCATCGCCTGATAACAGATAATGGAAAATCTTTCAAAAATAGGTTGTTGCAAGACCTTTGTGACAACTTTGGTATCAAACTTAGTTTCTCATCACCCTATTATCCACAAGCGAATGGACAAGCCGAATCTTCTAATAAAACCCTAACCAAAATTCTCATGAAAGCTGTCAATGAGTCCGGAAGAAATTGGCACGATCACATCCCCTTTGCCCTCTGGGCTTATCATACTAGCATTCGTACCTCCACCAATGCCACACCTTTTTCTTTGGTATATGGTACCGAGGCTGTCTTGCCTCTCGAAATACAAATACCCTCCCTCAGAATATCTCTTCAGGATATTCTCACCAACGATGATTTCCGCCAAGAGCGGTTAGCCCAATTGGAGCTTCTTGACGAGCGTCATCTTACAGCTCTTGATCACCTTCAAATCTATCAAAAACGCATCAAGCGTGCTTATGATAAGCGACTTCATGAGCGTACCTTTAAGGTTGGTGATCTTGTCCTCAAAGAGAATCAACATGTAACCAAACTAGAAAAGAGAAAACGTAGAAAATTTGCTCCCAATTGGATTGGGCCTTACATAATCACTCACACTTATGGATTAGGCACTTATCGTTTAGCTTCGCTTAATGGTAAACCTGAGCCTGAACCCCTTAATGCCTTGCATCTTCGACCATTCTACTGTTGAATTTAGTGTTATATCACTTCTTATCTACCTACCGCTCGTTCCTTGAGCTCATTTACCGTTACATACACTTTGTTTCCTACATCTTACAATCAAATCAAGCTCACATAGTTTGATTCCCACCTCCCCTTAATGATGCCTTCCCTTTTTAGTCTAGTCCATGACTTCAAAGTATTAAAATGACACATTCTTAATTATATGCTTATGGTATTTTCTTGAGTCAAACTTTCTACCAAACTAGATGCTTTATGCCAAAAGGACATCTGGCTCTCTAAATTATATATAGACTGCTCCCTCAAAGGACAGCTATATGCCAAACTATTGCTGCTATTATATATAGACTGCTCCCCCGAAGGACAGCTATGCACTAAAATCACATCTGCTACTATAAATAGACTGCTCCCTTGAAGGACAGCTATACATAGTCAGCCTTTATCAGAAGCTTCTCGCATTGATCAGCTTCGTGAAGACCTCGAGAATAATACAATCAATATCCCTTGTAGACTTCCCGCATCGATCAGTCTATATTCAGTAAAATAAAGCCACCTTCAAAAGAACTTTTGAGTCATGGACTTGTCTATTTAGGGTAGGTTCTCTTTCGTCAGAACACTCACTTTGTAACAAGTTCTCCGTACCTCAGCTATACCATCCACCTCACCTCACCATTTGTTTAAACTCAAGGGACGTGACGTATATTCGATATATTGTGATCATACAACTCTTTTCACCTATTGACTTCTCGTCTATGCACTGTACCTAGGGGTTCAAGCTCATCCTGCATTAATATGTGGTTTGTTTAGCTCTTTTCAACTACGGAGTAACTTTTTCCTCTTTGACTCGAATCTAGGATTATGTGTTGATCTTAATTAGGACATGGTTCCCTACCACTTGGGTAGGCTAACTTTCGCTTCACTTCTACCTATTCCAAAATCACCAATTCATTACCAACACCAACAACATTACCCTACCAATATCAATATCAATATTTTTACCAACCAACAAATTGCCTGAATTCACCTCTCCCTGGTCTTAAGGGAGAACTACATCGGTCTGAGGCCCCTCCTTGCTTTGTGCAATGGGCTATGTAGGCAGCACTTTGGAGACATGGGGTCTCCCAAGGTTAGCTCGACCATCTCCTACCATAACCTATCATGTGTGGTAACTATAAATATTTTTGTGTATTTCTATTTTAATCACATTCCTCTTTATCCTTTTTCAAAACACCAAAATTCAAAACACAAACATTCTTATTATTATCGTAACTCAAATCAACATACATATTCAGTTTTATTTAGATGTTAAACAAATACATCTTCTCTATCATCGACACGCAGGTCGGCATCCTTATTTATTCTTATACCTCGATAACATTTATTTAGACCCTCACGGCTCATCCCGAACCAGGTGATGATCGTGATCGTCGACGCCTCTCGCCAGGCCTCTCTGTCCTCAAAGGTACCATGGCTATTGGTACCGCCCACTGATCTGCCAATCTCTCCTATAACATATGAATACACTCCCTCGCATGGAGGTATCTCACCTCTAGTCCCTCTGCCCATGACTCCGCAACCGCTAACAATCCTCTTGTCTCATTCACCTGCGTTTGGAGCTGATGAACTAAACTCTGCAGACGATCTCTATCGGTTGTAATCACAGCTATGTCAGGATGATCACGTACCCCTCGTAGCTCTGTTACCCACCATAATCTATAGGCCTCTGTCATTCCTGCATCCATTACCCTACGATCGGCTGCTATCTCCTCTGGCCCTTCTGGAGGTGTTGGCCGGGGAGGTGAGAATGCTCCCTCGGCGTCAATCCTCATATATGGTCTATAAGCCAGGGGTATATCCTGCACAAATCCAAATTGTCGCTGCACGCGATCTAGAGGAATCCTCTCATACTCACCTGGCCTGTGCCCCGTGATCCACCTCAATCGCTCTACACCCCTCAACTCCTTAGCTATGTTCTTTGTTACCATATAGTTCCCGTAAGGCCTCCAACAGATATCCGCACTCGTCACCATCTCCCATACCTGCCTATAATACTCAATGTCACCTGTCACGGCCTGGGATCTTGCCTCTTGTTCTGTCTGGACCCATCGTCTGAATCCCAACCTCTGCACTCATGTCTCTCCTGACTGGATGGGTCGGCCTATTGGTCACACACAAACAATGTGCTTATAGGCCCAACAATGTAATAAAAATAAACAATCCAGTGTCGTCCTGTGATTTTGTCTACACGCCCATAAACCCCTGTATAGCTCCGCCAAATATGCAGGTGCCCATGCAAAAGTCACATTCCTTTCTATCATTTCCCAAATAACACACATCAATGCTTTTGGAAATCTTCCCCCATCCGCCCTCGGTAACGCATAATATCCAACCGCTATCATTAATATCACTGCTAACCTTGTTTCCTCAGGGTGCGCTATATACATTATACCATACGTAAATTTCAAACCTCGCTGTGTCAAATCTCGCACGTATGGACCAAATACTGCTTTTATCACTCCCCGTGCTGCGCTAGGTAATGCCTGATATACTGGTCTTCCTGTAATTGGGAGTCTCAAAATACGGAACACATCTTCCAATGTCACTGTCATCTCCCCTGTTGGCAGATAGAAGGTATTCCTTTCTGGATTCCATCTCTCAATCAACACCTGTAACATAGCATGGTTACATGCGACTCGTGAATAATAGCGGATTCCACTTAACCCCAAATGATTTATCAATTCCCATTGAGCTGGTGTTACATCTGCTCGGATTCGTGACAATAGCGCTGGCACAGTATCGTTCATTCTTAACCCTGTCTCTGCCTGCACACATCAAATCGACACACGACCATTCAATAAATCAAATCCCCAAGGGTTTTTTTTCTGACATTCTGGAAATTCCTACAGCCACCGCCATCAGTTTTAGATAACCAGTACCAGTTCAATAACCGATACCGGTTATCTTAAGCCGATATCAGTCGAAATTAACTCTACACAACCTGCCTAAAACAAAACACCACCTATAACAATAATTTGATCGTTTCTCCTTCTCTGTACATACAAGCATGCCTGAAACCCCTGACTGCCTACCCCATCACATTCACCCTATCCCGAATCATTGCCTATCACCTTTTCTTTCTCTACTTAATCTCCCACATCCTATTCACAAAACATGCAAGAATCAAATTACTACCAAGATGTTTACCTCTTGGGCTGCAGCAGCTTGAGGTGGCACTTGTCTTCCCTCTCGTCCCTGCCTGCTGGATGCTTCTCCTCGTTCTGCCATGTTCACCACCCTTTTCAAATTTGCCTTTCTGGCTTCTGAATCTCCGCTCACATTCACTCTCCCTATCTCTTTTCTCCTTATAACTCAAATCTCTCATGCAATTACCTGTCTCAGTCGTCAAAAAGTGTCGCATTCACATATTTAACTTCTTGCATGGCTCTCAAAATAAGAACTTCAGTTGCCACCCCCGCTTTTCTATTTTTAGAAAAGCTCCTTTTTCTAAAGATAACCGGTATTGGTTATCTAACCGATATCGGTCTACTTACTACCGACATCGGTTATTTAACCGACATCGGTCATATCCCTATCTTTTTAAAAATATGGTTCTTTTCTTTATTTTCTACCTAAATTTTGAGGCGCCATCCCTTTTTCCTGCATCACAACACCATTATCTATAATTTTTCATCAAATCCACATCTCATTACAATTTCATCAACACCATCTATCTATATTACAAAAATAACCAAGCCATCAACAAATGATATCAAAAACCATCAATCTATATACCATTTGGATCCAACTCAACAGCTACATACATTCAATTTCACAACCCAGCCAAAAAACATACAACATTTCATAATACAACATGTCAATTAAACTCATCATTTATATATACATACATACATCCCATCAACAAAAGACATCAACATCATTAATATATAACACCATGTAAATCAAACTCATCATACATTAAATATCACAAACAATTTTTCAAAACACTTAACACATTTTTACACACAACATGTGGGTCAAATCATCATATCTATATATATACAAAATTTCAAATATATAATGTGCCCTGCATCGGGGCCTCTGTGATCTCATAATACAACAAAGCCGGCACACAGGCCGCAATAACTGTCAATAATCTCGACTCGGCTCGCAGGCCGGTCTCTCATATCAAAAACATACTTGGCTCGCAAGCCAGTATCAACTGTACAGCCCGTACTCGGCTCGCAGGCCGATATATACAATAAATGAATGAATGAATAAATGAATACATAATATCTAGGCACGCAGGCCTCTATAAACATAGCCGGTTCGTAGACCGATGCCCATATCCAATGAACCAATACAAAAATATGCAGGGACCCCTCAGCTCTCTCCACCGCCCTCTACCTGTTTACCTACTGGTCCCTGTGCTGCCTCTCGCCTCCTGCCTGTAACAGACCCACCGGCTGTGGTTACACCTCCCTGAGATCTCTGGCTCCGAGAGGTCTCTGCTCTATGTGCCACATATGGCTGATGATCAGCCTCGGTACCATCAAGAATATCCTGATAGTACCAGGCCTCCGCTCTAGGCTCCATATAACGATCTCGAGCCACCGTAGGTGCTGGGGCTGGTCCCCTGACACCTAATACCAGTGCCCCCTGTGCCTGTGCTGGTGCCGCTAGTGGTGCCTGTGGCTGGGGCGGTACCTGTACCTGTGCCGGTGCTGCTGGTGGTGCCTGCGCTTGTGCCTATACCTGAGCCTGGGCTAGCTGCCCCTATAAGACACCTATCTATGCCTATGCAGCAGCCAGCTGCCCCTGTAATAGCTGCACCTGGCCCCTGAGCTGATCTCTCTCTGCTATCACCGCTGCCAAGTCTGGCTGTGCGGGCTGTGCTCTCCTCGCAGCTCTCTCTCCTGCCCACCAAACCAAAAATGCTCCCGTGCAGCCAGCGTCATCCACGGTATCATCTGTCAGCCTCTCGGCTACCCAATCTGGGTCCACAGGCTATGGTGCAGGTAGTGGGGCCTCTACATCATCCCTCTGGTACTGAGGGAAGGGAGGTGGCTCATCCTGTCGTAGCCCCATCTACCAGTGTACCCTCTCCAGGGGTATCCACTCATGCTCCCCTGGCCTCCGTCCCGCAATCCAGAATGTATATTGGATCCATCTCAGCTATGATCGAGCTCCTCCACGGGGGTGATGACCTCTATACGGTCTCCATACAATATCTAACGCTGTCAAGCCCCTCTAATAAATGTCCGGTAATATGTCACATCTCGTCCTAGTGAGCACTGCTCGTAGGCTAGACCCATGACCCCCAACCACCTCTGAAAACCATAGATGTAGATGACCTGTGGCCCTGGCTACTGGGGGTAGCCCTACTGGTCTAATGCATATGATATGCGCATATGCCCAACAGTGCAGCAAAAACGTCGAGCAAAATCCCGAATCGCCTCATCCGGCGATAGCCCCACAGCTCTCGGTATAACTACACCAGGTATACTGGTGCCCAAGCATAACATGTGTGCTCCTCGACCATCTCATGTAACACCCCCATAAGCGCCCATGGAAAGCGGCCTCCCTCTGAGTCCGGGAGGGCGAAGCAGGTGATCCCGATCATCATCAGCACGGTAAAGCCCGTGTCTCATGGCGGGGTGGGGCATCAGTACATATCCCCATACGTGATGCTCGCACTGTGATAAGTTAGTAGCGTAGCGCTGCATCCCCAAATATGTGTAGGATGCTATCCATGGCAGTCTCTGCGTCCACCTGAAAGACTGCCTCTCCATCAATTGGTAATCGAAGGATGCGATACACATCCTCCAATGTGATGGTCATCTCTCTAGTTGGGGAGATGGAACACATTGGTCGCCGGATCCCATCTCTCGATGAGGGCGACCATCAAATTGTGATCCCTATCAATTGCTCTGTAACGCTGGACTCTGCCAAGTCCCACCTCGCGCATGATGGCCCAGTGTGCTGCGGACACGTGTGGTCGCATCCGTCCCAACAGTGGGGGGCATCCTGTCCCGCATCGTCAGCTGCTGACGTGCCTATAAAAGCAACCCCACTAGTATTAGCCCTACTCTTTATCAACACCAATCTACTTATAACCCTCTATACCCACCTTTTTTATCCTAAAAAACCTCTACGATATCCACACCTCGACCTCTTCTACACCCAAACAACAACCTAAACCATACCAAAACACTCAAACAATACCCTAAAACACCTCTACGATATCCCAAACCATCCCTCTTCACACCCAAACAATACCAAAACATCTAAACCATACCATAACACCCCAACAATACCACAACACCCCCACCACAACCCAAACCATGCCCAACATACCCAAACAAACAACCCAAATAATACCAAAACACTCAAACAACAACCAAAAATTCAAACCAACAACAAAACCCAAACCAACAAAAATAAAAATAACTAAGGACCGGTACCAGGTCACTTATGACCGACCACCGGGTTCTCTCCACCGACGCTGGGTCGCTATACGACCGACACCGGTCACCCCCAAAACCCCGACCTACCCGAAATTTCATGACCGATGCCGGTCGCTTAGCGACCGACATCGGTCGCTGTAAATTTCCGGAGCCGAACCCCCGCGCGCGCCCCCCCCCCCCCCCCAACTCTTTTTTTCCCTATTTCTCCCCTCTATACCCACCCAATCACCCTAAAAAACCTACCCACCTAGCCGCCTTGGCCTATTTAAACCTATCTACCCTCTCCTTTTTTCAAATCATTTCCATTTATTAATTATTTTAACAAAATCTAACATTCCTACCCAAAACCCAAATACAGCATAATATACTCAAATCCACACAATGAGGGGGTTTCGAAACCTACCGGTACAACGACACGTCGTCGTGGTGGGATAGGTGGTGGTGGTCCAGCTGGTCTAGCACCTCCTGCTCCTCCTGGCTATGTTCCATGGCTCTCACTCTCCTCTGCTGGGTCCTCCACCAATCAATTGCTGCCTCCTACTCAATCGGGCCCACTAACCACTCACTCCCCCACTCAAATAGTGCCACCTCAGCTAACAAATGCTCCAATCTCAATACTCCACCTCAGACAACTCAAATTGGTTTTCAAATTGACAATGTGACAATGACAGGCCGTATTTTTCTTTTTATAGGTTTTTGACCTATTACCGATATCGGTTTTATTTTTCCCTAAGGAACCGATATCGGTCATAGACAATCGACATCGGTTTTATTCCAACTTTTCCCCCAATTTCTGCCCCTATTTACTAATCACCCTTTCTCACAACATCGCTATATCCACCTTTGTTGAACACCCTTTGTTCACCCATTTGGCCTGACCTAAGGCCGTAACCAACCATTTGGCCCGACCTAAGGTCGTAACCAACCATTTGGCCCAACCCAAGGCCGCACCGAACCATTTGGCCCGACCCAAGGCCGCAACCAACCTATTTGGCCCGACCCACGGCCGCACCCCAACCATTTGGCCCGACCCAAGGCCGCAACCCAACCACTTGGCCCGACCCACGGCCGCAACCAACCTACTTGGCCTGACCCAAGGCCGCAACCAACCTATTTGGCCCGACCCACGGCCGGACCCCAACCATTTGACCCGACCCAAGGCCGCACCCAACCACTTGGCCCGACCCACGACTGCAACCAACCTACTTGGCCTAACCCAAGGCCGTAACCAACCTATTTGGCCCGACCCACGGCCGCACCCCAACCTTTTGGCCCGACCCAAGGCCGCAACCCAACCACTTGGCCCGACCCAAGGCCGCACTCACCCAATCAAACCCGACCTACGGCCCTCACTAATCAATCAGCCTGACCCAAGGCCATCCACGTAAATACCTCACCCAACATCAACAACATACACTTTTATCCACCCATCACGTAGCCTTTTGTTCAATCGAGCTCACTTGTTCGTGTTTTAGCATGATTAGGGTCCTTGACTTGATCTATCGACCAACTTTGCCTAGACCTAGACCGTGACGTTTATCTCAACCAAACCAACCATTTGGTACTGCCGAACATGCCTAAACGTTCCTGTACCTTACCCGTTATATACCCTGGAGCTACTTCCTATGCCTTGGATACCAGGATTATATCACCCTTTTTTGGATAAACTATCGACCCTTGCCTATGCATTGCTGGTTTGCTCGTCAAATCATGTACCCTAGTCGCACTAATGCATTTCAACGTGCGTATGCTTCCTTAGACCTACCCCACCATCTCACCATCATCTCTACACCATTTACCCTTTATCAACCCTATCCCTGATTTCACGTGATCTCAATCTATGATAGATTTGAGGGGGATTACCTACACCCTTAACAGGGGAAACCACTTCATATTATTGTCCGTGCAGCTTTACAAAAAAAAACTACACGACAATAAGGGGCTAATGTAGACACCAAATTTGTGTCTCACGACCCCCTGTGACCCGCATCTCATTTCGCAATCTAACCTCATCACCTAAACCTTACATAATTATTTATTAATTACTTTACAATTAATAAATCCACGTTGCCATACCTACCATCTCATTTCGCCACCTCATCATGACCTAGTCCTAACCCTAAACTAACCTAATTAAGACCTATAACTTGGTCTACATCCACACCCATGACTAATGCCTCCTTACTCACACCCAAAACCGACCTTGTAGTTACTTGACCAAGCCCGCAACTAATCCCTCGGGAGAAACGGAGGGAAAGTTGGCTATTTTACTAAAAATAGCCAACCTTGACCTAACCGATACCGGTTCCTACTCGACCGCCGTCGGTTACGTAACCGCCGTCGGTTACCTGTAAATGACCTTCCCTAACCAGAAACAAAAATTCGAAGGATTTTTTAATCAATGAAGGATCATTAGAAGCTATCGAGAAAAGGATCTGGATTTTACTTGGCTGAGCAGAGACAAGTGAAGAAAGAAGAAGAGTTTGCAAAGAAGGAGATCAAGCCCAAGACTGCAACTGAATAACCAGAACCCTGTGACATTCATCTGATCATCGGGAGGGAGATATCTCATCTTCTAAGTGTCAGGCCATCGTATCTGAGTTCTGCCTTTGTCATCACAGTTCCCGAACCTGCATTCTCGTCAATAACTAGTAAGTAATATCTTGTGTGTTCTCTTTGATAACATTTCTTAGACTCTTGAATCACAGTCGTCATAAACCTATTCCTAGATCTATTACCCAGCCACACATTACATCTAACTACCATTTCTCTAACCTCTCATCACCCCGGTTACCTAATCCCACTCATTTACGAGCCTTACAAACAACACAACCACCCTTACAAACGACCCTCACCAAGAGCCGCTAAAACATAGCCCTACTGATATCGGTTAGCAGCAACCGGTATCGGTTATCGTGACTCAAAACCAGAAACCAGCCTTTCCCCCCCACCTGTTTCAACGAAGCATTTAAATTGTTATTTTACAATATTTCGTGTTAATTCATATTAGCAGGGGAGCTGACCACCTTCGAAAGGAATTTTTAACATTTCCTGGGCCCAAGGCAGTTCCCTCATTTATTGTCTAATCAAAATCTTGTGGTCTTGTATTCTTATTTGCAGGTAGTCCTTCTAAGACAAAAAGGAGTTCTTCGCAATCAACCTGATCTCTCTCTACGGTACGCGCACACCATCTCGACATTCAACAGGTATTCCTCCTAGCCCTAACCCTTATCTGTTTCTAAAAGGAATGAAAGGATAGAAGCAACTCTATTCCCAAAAAGCTGAAACATTCCGAGCGAAACAAAACCATAAGGAGTTATTTCAGATATGGGATTCAAAATTGTATCGACTTGTTATTTTGATGAATCAGAAAGCAATATTTTGTGGGATAACATCCATTTCATAGAATTTTGATAACAATAATGTTTTTTTTTGTTCTTACACGAGAACATAATAGGGTTTGGGATTCATCTTCAACCTCACATAATATCATTGAATCTAGCAAAGAAACAAGAATAAACTTATGGCATTCAATATCAAACAAAAACAATTTTTTTGGTGAAAGGATTGAGAATTTGAGCCTTAAATTATATTTTTAACAAGCTTCTCATGCATAGCACTAGGCACATATTTCATGAGTGGATTCAAAGGAATTACAATAGGAGAAACAAAGGGGAGATGGTCAACCTAGTTGAAAGGACCCAGAAGCTCAAATCCCTCCTTTTCCATCTCTCAAAGACCACATAAATACATAATTCGCAAGAGAATAAATTAACACAAAATCATATAAATAGTAGTTGCACAGTTTTCTAGAAAATAATTGTGAGGTTGTTTAGACATACATACACTAAAAAACTAGTAAAAATCACATCTAGATTGTAGTGGACTCTAAAAATGCATGTCTTTATTTCCTTTTGAACATTTCCATTCCCATTTATCTATGTTCTAGTTGGTCATTCTTAACCTCATGTGTACACTAATATCTAAATTAAAAATAAATTTGTAAATGCATCATTACAAATTTATATATTAATAATCGATATAAATTACTAGCCTATTTAATGTAATGTTTGTTGAGTATAAAATATGTGTTAATAGTTGCCAACCTAAACAACCTAAATTTTCAATGGTGTTTATATTTTCTAGGATTAATACAATTACATTATTATATATTTTAAAATAACATAATCTTTTAACTAATACAACAAACAAATTTGTAAATGCAATGAAAATAGAAAATAACTCGCAACAAAAAAACATGGTATATCAATAATAAATTTCAACACATATTGTAAGGATTAAAGTGAATTCAATAACTTACATATTATTAATAAAATATAGGTGGGATACATTAGAACGCAGGGGACATGTATACAAAAATTCCAATTGAAAAATATGTGTACACATGTTCACCACCCCAAGAATGTACATAAATATTCTTTCATATAAGAATTAAATATGTTATATATTTTTCTGAGTACTAACAAAAATAAAAAATAGGAAACAAAATTGAGTGATACCTGATTCAACCTAAATAGTTAAATTTAAGCGAGTAGTAACTGATGGTATATTATCCTAATCAACTAGTTTGCAAAGTTAATTACAGAAATATCATGGTAATATAGCTCATAGAAAAAAATAGATAATGAATTTATAATACTAGAAATGAGAGGGAGAAGAAAACTGATTTGATATTTTGGAATGTGTGTTAATTTGGATTGAGCATATTACTAGAAAGGGTTGTACATAATCTGAAAAGGTTTCGTCTCTAAAATTGTGTCCTACAAAGCTACTTGTACCAACATATAGAATAGATCAAAACATATGGTTCTTATGGCCATTTCTATACACCCATGTCTATCTATACTTTCAACTCATAAAAATTTCAAGTTTTGTGCACTACTTCCTAATCTAATTATATTTACAACTTGGACCTTCGACACTATGTGATGCTTGTTGTGAAATTGATTGAATCTTTAAACCCTAGATGGTGATGGATTCCTACAAAATAAAAATTATTTTGGTTTTGGGAACCCATGTTCACCACTGATGTCACCACTACTCCGAAGAGGGTTCAAACTGCATGCCATCTCACATAGTATGTTATACCCTAGAATTCATACAACCAAATTGATAGCCATGACCTTGCAATAATGTAATTGTACCTTAACATTTTCCCTCGCTTGATTGTAATTTGATAATGTGATTTTTGTGCTTGTAGATCTAAGTGGATGACTTCCCTAGAATTATTATGTAGAGTATATGAAGCCTAAGAGCATCTTGAAGTAGATTTCGTTATTATGGATCTTAGTATTTACTCATTATAATGTTAGGTTCCAAGTCGAATGAATCACCCCCTTAATGAGAGATGAATAACTTTCTTATATACATTTTAGATCTTGAAACCTAGGATAAAGTGTACCAAATAATTTTAAATTAAGAAAACTACTATTGGAGGGAAAGGTACTAAAGAAACTAGGTCGTCTTATAGCATATGGGCACTATAGCCATTTCTGGGAGCTATGGTCCCAGATACATGTGTGAGTAATTTGAAGATTGAGATTGTAATATATGAGGGTATAACTTGATTTGATGAATTAATATGAGTGTGATGCTAATATATAGGTTGTGTGTGCAAGTAATAACAAATAAGATATCGCCAGGGATATCATAATTGGAAAATTTGAGAAAGTGTGGGCTAGTGCAAGAGTGTTTAATAATTTGTGTTGTTATAAGATATGAACTACAGAAATGAGTGTCTACATTCCCCACTTTAAGTATAGAATTGAAAATTGCATGCTTAAAGGAAAAGTCTCATGAGTGTGTAGACACACTTTGCCTTCATTAAAAGCATCTTGTGTTTGTGCTAGGACTTTTATTTGTCATGATTGTGTTTGTTTTTCTATGATGAGCACCTGCAGAGAAAAGAGTGTAGTAAATGTCCATAGTATAGGAAATCAATCTTTAACTTGAAAACTTTTAACTTAGTGTGAAAAATAACAATATGTAAGAATAGAAAGGACAAAATAAAGTAAAGTAGTACACCTGATTATTTTGTTGAGAGAGGGAGAGAGAGTATTACTCTTGCTACCATAGTTACCATGGAGATTTTCTATAACTTTGTGTTAGATACTGGTTGGAAGGACTTGGGGGTGATCAATCCTTAAGTGGAATATGCCAATGAGAATAGAAAGAAGTGTAAATGCACCCCACATGGTGAAGAGACTATATGGGGAGTGTTCTAGTTGCCCCATATCCCTCCAAAAAAATATAAGCAATAGGAAGTTAAGAATATGAGGATAAAAATCACCTCGACACTTCCCAAGACTCACAAATAAGTGCCACTATAGATGAACATGAACCCAATCGATTTGTAAATGATGACACAATGTATCATGGCAATGTGAGCTTACATGTACCCTTGGTGCCACCATAACCTGAACTTTACCATTTATTTTTTCATTGAAACTGAATAAATAACATATAAATTTCCTTCAAAAATTGTACCAAATGAGAAAATATTGAATCCTCCCTCAGGACAGAAGCATATGGAATGGGCCATAACATCCATATGCTATGGTCCTTGCTATACGGTTTGGTCCTTGTATATTTCCTAACCCAATTCTATTTCTGAGCCATTTTTTGAGACCTCTGATCTTTCTCAATTTTGTACATGTTATTTTGTTTCCTGATTTTGAACTATTATAAGGGTGAGATATCATCTAATAATTACCCTCCCTTGTTTAGTGTGTGTGTGTGTGTGTGTGTGTGTGTGTGTGTGTGTGTGTGATATAGAAACATAAGCGTGAACCAAACATGAGGACCTATAGTTGATGTGCATATATGTGTTGGATGATTCATGTAGGAGGACATAAGTAGGTGAGTACGCATGGTGGGTACCATGGCACATACATAACGATACGATAGAAAAACTAGCAAAGTGTTGATAATAAGTAATAGGACAAATGACGCAGTAGATGTAAGTAAAAATCATGCAAGGATGCACTAATAGAACAACATGGAAAATAATATGTTGCATACATGGGGCACCACTCAAGATGTCATAAGACAATAGAGGAACTCAAGGCCAACAAATAATCGAATCATGTAACATAGGGCATAGCCCGCAAACAAGTGAAAGAACACAAAGCAAGACATGTGAAGGAATAAGAAGAAATAGCCATAGTGATGAAGATGATTCTCAATTTGGAAGTGACATACAAAATAGATTTTACACATGAAGCACCCATTAACATGTTAGAAAAATAAATAATATGACACAATGTAGATAACAAGTGAATTAGGTAAGATAAAGTAAAGTAGTAAATATAGGAATAATAGCACTTGTATATAAGAAAGCGAAAGTGGATGCCCCTAGTTTTTATGGAAGAATTGGTAAAGAATATTGTGAATCATCCTGCATCATGTAATAATCTATGGGTAGCTCTCATTCAACTTAATGTACTATGTGAACACACACGTGTATATAAAAAGGATATAACATACCATGTATCAAGATAACATGATAAGTAATGTGCAACATGAATAATATAAGTGTACAATAGAAATAACCAAGAAAGAGTGATGCAAATATTTTTGGATGTTTGTATATATTTGAATGTTTTTATATTTTTAGCATATTTTAATGTTTTTAGATTTTTAGGCCCCTTGAGGGCAAAGATGAAAACTTATTCTCTGAAGATAAGGAAGGGTGATCCAAGAATTCTCCCTAGGGGAAATATTTAGAATTTTAGCACTTTTTAGGACTTATGTACTATGTAACAAGAGGTGGGAAAGAAAGGTTTCTCTAGTTTGTGTGTGTGTAATGAGAGGTTCGAGTGTGTATCCGCTCCTTCAAAGTCAAGTTGAACATATAAAAAGAGTGTGTCCTCAAGAAATGAGGGGCAATTGAATGCCCCCTGTGTGTGAATAGTGTATGGTATATCCAATGAGTGCCTTGAGTGAAGACTCACTATATGCCATTATGAATGAAGGAGGCATGTGGTAATGAATCAATGGACTAATTTCATGTGAGACCATGTGTGTGCCTATGTATAGGAAATTTTATCCTAAGTATTTTTGATGTTTAGAAGGTGAAATAGACTTATGAGAAGACCTAGATGTGTGATGTGTACCATAAACCTTGTGTGACAGTGTAGTACTATGTGACAGACTATGAGACCTAGTGATATGTCGAGAGTGAATGGTGGGAACTGAAATTCGAGAAGACCTATATGGGATACGAGCCAGTGGTGAAAGGGTGGGACTATCTGTAGAGTGTGCGAGAAAACCATAAGATATTAAGCACTAAATATAGGATTGATTGTAATAGTATGTGGACTAGACATAATGCTAATAGGAGTAAGAGTTTCATTAGTTGTAGGGACTTTTGAAGCTTAAGGAATGATAAGTAAAGGATTCGAAGGTTGGGTACCTTGAATAGTGATGACTTGATGCTCATGTATGAATTTGAACACATTGGTGTATAATAGATGGGACAACCCTAATAGCCTTGAGCCAAGGAAGACCTAAGACCATGCCGCAATGTTTGACTTCCAATAATGCAACAAATGGCATGCAGAGAGTGAGAGGCCCATGACTATGACGGAGAAGAGTTATATTCCCTAATAGGAGGTAGGTGACTTATACTTGATTTGGGATAATGGACAAGCCAATATAACGTAAGAAGAAGAAGTGAACATGTTTTATCCTTTAAATTTGGATTGATCATTACATTGTTGAGAGCATGATTGGCAATATAAACATGAATGTGAAGCCTATAATATGTAAAAGAAGCATGGAAGTCTGCATCAATAAAAGTGATGACCGGTGGTAAAGTAGTAGTAGCACCAACAAGAAAATCTAAAGGAGAATTGGTAAATTGTGTAGATGTGAAACCGTGTTGATAAGCATGGTTAGCAGTTGCCTCAAGTGTAATTTTTTAATGTTTAGGAAGTGGGTCTTGGAATATTTTAAGCTTATCATTATTGATCATTAGGATGATTTAGATGATAGTAGACCTCATCCCATTCAATTGCATCAAAATCAGTTACATCTTGAATTACATGTTTAAGTATTGAAATCATCCTATCTGTAGGGTATCCATTACATCAGTGATAGTCACAATATGCTCTTTCATCAAAGTTATTGCCTCGAGGATGAATAGAATCCAACTCGAGTCGGTGGAGGGAATAGAGATAAGATTAATGTTGCAAGGAGTATGTTAGCAACACCATCTCAAGGTGGTATAGGAAATTTAGTAAAATGCCATCGATGAGTCTTGACATTTGGATGCTTCATTGGTTAAGACACTGCATTAATAGTGCCTTATTCTCATCTCAGGGATTCAGTAGCTCTACTCTTGAAAGTAGATTTGTTTTGGAATTTGGCATTAGATTGAGTAAACTCTTGATCACCATATTTGAGTTTGCCCATGGAAATTATCTTGGCCTCTATGATCCTTAAGGATATGGCATAAGTGATCAAAGGAATGAAAGGTGTTTAAATATTATCTGAATCTTAGATAGGAGGTAAGAGGTTTTGTAAAAATAGGTCTTATAATTTAGAATCATCAAATACATTGTCCATTTCAGTAAAGATTAGTTTTGTAAAGCAAAACGTAGTCACTAAGGTGCTCATTAGGTCCTTGTTTCATTTTTAGCCATTTGTGCATAAGAGATTGTAGTACCAATGTTAATAGAAAAATGTGTCTAAAAATTAGCTTTGCTAATGGAGTAAAAGATCATACAGAATGCACATAGGCAAATCATAGCACCATTGTAATGCATAATCTTGTAAAATTCTAGGGATTTTTTTTAAATAATATATCATCGAAAGCATAATCTAAGTAAGCAACATGACATGATATAAGATGCTCTTGTGGATCTTCCTTGCCATTGAAAAGTGGAAGTTTAGGTGAAACAAAATTGGGAGGAAGGGGATAAGATGTAACCTAAGGTGTGAGAGGACTATGGAGAATAAGTGAGGAATCCGTAGAAGAAGAGGAGGTAGTAACACCCCGTTGTAATTTAATAACTTGGTCTTGTAGATTGTGCACCAAGGATTCTAAGGCATACATTCCAAAAGAGTAATTAGGTTAAATATGTGAGATAAGAGGATAAGAAAGATGAGTATTAGACATAGGAATGGAGACATTAAAACTAAATGCCTCATGGAGGTGGGGGGAAAATAAATTGGAATGGAAGTTGTAGTAGTAGAGGAATAACCTAATCTTAAAATCATGCCCTCATAAGAATCTCTACCACAACAAATTTGGGCAACTAAGATGATGTCAAGGACCAGTTGTACACGATTCAAATTATAACACAATTTAGTGTAGAAATGAGTTATATCATCAATTTATTCTTGATCAAAATTAGTATCTTCATCATAAGAATGCTCACTATGGGAAATTAAGTAGAATTGGATAGAGGGATGTAATTCATAGGTACAAAGAATGCCATGAATTTGGAAATCTTATGAGTAGGAGGTGGGAGTTCAAGATATTTTTGAGAACCAAACCGACCACTACACGTATTGTGCATGAAATGCAAAACCAAGGTTCATGAGGGTTTGGAAGAATGAATCAGGAGAATAAAAGAAGATAGATCTGATGCACATCATATAATACCCAGGTTCACCAAATGATTCAACCTAAATGGTTAAATTTAAGGGTGTAGTAACCAATGCTATATTATCCTTATCAACTTGTTTCCAAAGCTAATTGAAGTACTATTATGATAATATATCTCATAAAAAAAATAATGAATATACAATATTAGAAATGAGAGGGAGAAGAAGACTTAGTTGATATTCTAGACTGTGTGCTAATCTAGGTTGACTTGATGATTAGAAATGGTTGTAAATAGTTTGACAATGATTCATCTATAAAATTATGTCCTACAAAGCTTCCTAGACCAAAGAGGATGGCCATTATGACCCTTTATGTGTACCCTTGTCCGCCTATACTTTCATCTCCTAAAATGTTTTGGGTTTTTGTACTACTTCTTGATCTACTTTTGTTTTAAACTTGGATATTCAACACTTTATAATTCTCATTGTGTATCTGATTTAATCTTAGAAACATTATGTGGTGAGGGAGTCCTACAAAATAAACATTAGTTGGGTTGTGGGCACCCCTATGCACCTCTAATGTTGTCACTACTTTAAAGAGGGATCAAACCACATGTCATTCTTGCCTAGCATGTGATATCTAGAATGTATGAAACCAAATTGATAACCATGACCTTGCAATAATGTAATTATACTCGAACCTTTTCCCTAGCTTGACTTTAATTTGATAATGTTGCTTTTTGTGCTTGCAGATCCGAGTGGATGAATGACCTAGAATGAGTATGCAGATTAGGGAGTCTTGAAGTATCTTTTCTTGTGATGGATTGATGTAGAAGCATCAAGTGTTAAAATGTAATAAGGGCATATGAAAATATTAAGGCATGTTAGTCTAGGTGTGAGTGAATGAGTGTTAAAGTTGAATATGTTGTAAAAGGTGAATGAGTGCTTGTAAGAGAGTTTTAGAAGTGAATTTGACTTAGTAAAACAGTAATATAGAAAAATAAATCCATGTCATCATGTGGAAGAGTTCATGTATGAGCTGTTAGGAAGGTTACTGTGATATTTATCATTATTTCATGTTTTAGTAAGTTGTTGAGTCAAGATAAGATTATTGATTCCATGTAGGAGTAGTTGAGTGTCTATAGGAACAAAACTACTAGTGCTCAAAAATAGAAAAAATTAGTCTTAATATGGGTATTCGAGCTCAAGAAGATCATGAGGGTGTGAATTCAATGTAATGAATGAGGTATGAAGTTTTAATAACATAGAGATACCTTTGTTTGAATGAATTTTGCATGTTTTAATGGATTGTGTTGAAAAAGAGGACATGACAATGGGTAATAAATACTCAATACCAATAAGATGATGAAAATCTCCTGACTTTTAATGTATAAATATTTTACAGGTAACAAGGAATGTGGTCATATTTTTATAAGTCTTGACAATGTGTAATTTGGGTTTAAAAGAATTTTTTTGATTCTTGGGCTCAAAC